>CM068838.1:103899996-104499996 GCA_028554795.2 Sinohyriopsis cumingii
ATACATACATACATACATACATACATACATACATACATGCATACATACAGACCTACATACATACATACATACATACATACATGCATGCATACATACAGACATACATACATACATGCATACATACATACATACATACATACATACATACATACATACATACATACATACATGCATGCATATATACAGACATACATACATACATACATGTACATACAACATACATACATATACATACATACATACATATACATACATACATACATACATACATACATACATACATACGTATCATACATACGTATCATACATACATACATACATACATACATGCATACATACATACATACATGCATACATACATACATACATACATACATACATACATAGATACATACATACATACATGCATACATACATACATGTTACTTTACTACTCATGGGTCAGTGGTTCTTTCTGGGGTTTTCCCGGGTTCTTCCTCCACCATTAGTACTGGCCGCCATGTATAGCCTATCGTGTGCTGAGAAATGGCGTTAAACCCTACAACAACAACAACAACTTTACTACTCACCAACTCGGCTTAGCAGAAGACATAAAATGAGGGAGCTCATAAGTATCTTCATCGCTGGACAGAATCTTTTTCTGCCAACAGAAACAAAAAGGAAAGCATTTATCTTTCAACTGTTTTATTACTTAAACAGTACCCATAGTGTTTCAGTTTGGAACCTAAATATTTAAGAATAAATGAAAATTACTTTTTAAAAAATTACTTTTACCATATAAATTACTTATAAACAATTAATTACTTCAACCATAATAATTGTAAATGCAAGCACTATGCATTTAAAAATTGTCACTCAACATGAGCATGCCCCCCCATAAAAAAATAAACACTGATGTAACACATAAAGTTCAGTGTTAATAAAACAATAAATGACTACTTACTGATTTAGGTTTAGCTTGGACATCAATCATGAATACACGGTACATGATTACTTACTGATTTAGGTTTAGTTTGGACATCAATCATGAATATATGGTAAATGATTACTAACTGATTTAGGTTTAGCTTGGACATCAATCATTAATACATGCTAAATGATTACTTACTGATTTAGGTTTAGTTTGGACATCAATCATGAATACATGGCAAATGGTTACTTACTGATTTAGGTTTATGTTGGACATGTATCATTAATACATGCTAAATGATTACTTACTGATTTAGGTTTATGTTGGACATCAATCATGAATATATGGTAAATGATTACTTACTGATTTAGGTTTATGTTGGACATCAATCATTAATACATGCTAAATGATTACTTACTGATTTAGGTTTATGTTGGACATCAATCATGAATACATGGTAAATGATTACTTACTGATTTAGGTTTAGTTTGGACATCAATCATGAATACATGCTAAATGATTACTAACTGATTTAGGTTTAGCTTGGACATCAATCATGAATACATGGTAAATGATTACTTACTGATTTAGGTTTAGTTTGGACATCAATCATGAATACATGGTAAATGATTACTTACTGATTTAGGTTTAGTTTGGACATCAATCATGAATATATGGTAAATGATTACTAACTGATTTAGGTTTAGCTTGGACATCAATCATTAATACATGCTAAATGATTACTTAGTGATTTAGGTTTAGTTTGGACATCAATCATGAATACATGGTAAATGATTACTTACTGATTTAGGTTTATGTTGGACATCAATCATTAATACATGCTAAATGATTACTTACTGATTTAGGTTTATGGTGGACATCAATCATTAATACATGGTAAATGATTACTTACTGATTTAGGTTTAGTTTGGACATCAATCATGAATATATTTTAAACGATTACTAACTGATTTAGGTTTAGCTTGGACATCAATCATTAATACATGCTAAATGATTACTTACTGATTTAGGTTTAGTTTGGACATCAATCATGAATACATGGTAAATGATTACTTACTGATTTAGGTTTATGTTGGACATCAATCATTAATACATGCTAAATGATTACTTACTGATTTAGGTTTAGTTTGGACCTCAATCATGAATACATGGTAAAAGTTTACTTACTGATTTAGGTTTAGCTTGGACATCAATCATGAATACATGCTAAATGATTACTTACTGATTTTGGTTTATCCTGGACATCAATCATGAATACATGCTAAATGATTATTTACTGATTTTGGTTTAGCTTGGACATCAATCATGAATACATGCTAAATGATTATTTACTGATTTTGGTTTATCCTGGACATCAATCATGAATACATTGTAAATGATTACTTACTGATTTAGGTTTAGTTTGGACATCAATCATGAATACATGCTAAATGATTACTTACTGATTTAGGTTTAGCTTGGACATTAATCATAAATCTATGCTAAATGATTACTGATTAAGGTTTAGCTTAGATATCAATCATGAATACATGCTAAATGATTACTTACTGATTTAGGTTTAGCTTGGACATCAATCATTAATACATGCTAAATGATTACTGATTTAGGTTTAGCTTGGACATCAATCATGAATACATGCTAAATGATTACTTACTAATTTAGGTTTAGTTTGGACATCATTCATGAATACATGGTAAATGATTACTTACTGATTTAGGTTTAGCTTGTACATCAATCATTAATACATGCTAAATGATTACTGATTTAGGTTTAGTTTGGACATCAATCATGAATACATGCTAAATGATTACATACTGATTTAGGTTTAGTTTGGACATCAATCATGAATACATGCTAAATGATTACTGATTTAGGTTTAGCTTAGACATCAATCATGAATACATGCTAAATGATTACTTACTGATTTAGGTTTAGTTTGGACATCAATCATGAATACATGCTAAATGATTACTGATTTAGGTTTAGCTTAGACATCAATCATGAATACATGCTACATGATTACTTACTGATTTAGGTTTAGCTTGGACATCAATCATAAATACATGCTAAATGATTACTTACTGATTTAGGTTTAGTTTGGACATCAATCATGAATACATGCTAAATGATTACTGATTTAGATTTAGCTTAGACATCAATCATGAATACATGCTAAATGATTACTTACTGATTTAGGTTTAGCTTGGACATCAATCATAAATACATGCTAAATGATTACTTACTGATTTAGGTTTAGCTTGGACATCAATCATGAATACATTTTAAATGATTACTTACCAATTTAGGTTTATTTTGGACATCAATAATGAATACATGGTGAATAATTGCTTACTGATGTAGGCTCAGCTTGGACATCCATATTACATACTAGATGGGTACTGTCTTTAATGATATCCATATTACACAGTACATGGGTAATATTTTTAATAAAATCCATATTACATAAAAGATGGGTACTATCTTTAATGATACCCAAAGGCAATGATGAATACAAATACAAAAAAATATTTTACTTAATGCATATATATGATTAATGATACACACCTATATCATTAATGACCCACACATTGATCATTAATGACACATATAATGACACAGACCTATATCATTAATGACACACACATGTACCGGTAATGACACAGACCTATATCATTAATAACACACATATATATCAGTAATGACACAGACCTATATCATTAATAACACACACATGTATCAGTAATGACACAGACCTATATCATCAATGACACACACATGTATCAGTAATGACACACACCTATATCATTAACGACACACTTATATATCATTGATGACATACATCTATATCATTAATGACACACATGTACCATTCATGACACATACATATCAACAGTTGCACAGACATACATCATTAATGATGCATGCAAACATCATTAATGACACACACATATCATTAATGACACACAGATCATTAATGACACACATATCACTAATGACACATGCATATATCATTATTAACACACAAACATATATCATGAATAACACACACACACATATATAATTAACGACACATATATATCATTAATGACACACACATATATCAATATAATATCCACATATAGATTTTTTACAATGCATGATCATTAAAGTCCCTTAATTCATGTTTTGATGACTGCACACACTTAATGCCCTCCCTTTGACACTATTTCTTATTCAAACACTGAAAATGGGAAACATACTAAATTTTATTTATTTAGCCGAACACTAACTTGCTCAAAAAATTAATGAACAAAATTTGTGCCAGTATGAAACATATCTGACTTCTTTAAAAAGGACTTTAATGGACAAAAAAAGATACTTCTAACCTTGCCATTATTTTATACTTTGTATATGTTAACTATGCGCTTATATGCCTGCCATGTATCTCTAGCATGATGTCAACAATTATATTTAGGTATATGGATATCTTTTCCAATAATTACTTTTATATTCATTATATCAGCATACATGGGCTAGCATTGTTACTTAGAATTTATCTTTATAAAATAATACAAGACTAAATGTGTACAAAGGCAAAATGTAGGCTACTAGTGTGTGTCCTTGAACATGCAGGTGACATAGACCATGGACAGTACACATGTCACTTGCTTTTGAGAATCAAAGGAAGAAGATGATGCTGGCACAGAAATGTGCTAAGACTGATCAAAAGAATGAAACGCTGGTATAAAAGTACCAACTAAATAACCACACTGGGATGGAGCTTGATCATGTGTAGGGAACAGTGTACAGTTCAGAAATAAACAACAAAACTAGCTGGTGCATTCAGAATTATTGTTACGGTTATGTTGGCAACATCTGAGATTATGTTAAATCTTATCGAGATCTATTTTTGTATCTTTCTACTTTGTTTTTCAAATGTAACTATTGAAAATATATGTTGTGACTGGATAACTCTTACCCTTGTCAGCTTTTAAGAGTTATCTCTCTTAGAGGCCATATAAAACCGGTTTCTGTCCATGTCAAATTGACAATATAACATTTGTCTATGATACTCGTGCTGAAGAATGATCGAAAGCATAAAGTATATGTATTTCAACAAACGTTAACAAGGAGGTCTATTGCAAAACGGTGACTGATACTGGCAAAGATATAGTAAATAGGTGAACCAATTTCACTGAACTGCTTAAGATAAAAGGTATTAAAACGTATGCTTTTAATTGCAATAAATCAAATCATATAGAAGTATGCATTTTAATACAGTTAACGAATATATAATCTCTTACCGTGTTAATTGATACAATGCTAAGTTAAACTCCATGTCACCCTGTTAGTATCCAACTTTCTTTACTGCCCAACAATGCACAACAGCGGAAGTAAGACTCTCTCAAAAGTCGTGTACCGAATCAAATCTCTCAAGATAAGTTCCCACGGATATGTCAACATTGGGGGTATTCTTTACACTGAAATATATGCTTGTTAGCTTTGCTCCCGATGCATGAATTGTAAAGGGAGTTTTAAATCAGAGAAAGAAAAGGTAGTCATCGCAAACCAACATAAGTAGTGTACATTGCCTCTTATACGATATACTTGTACGTTGACTTGATCCTCCAACCATTGGCCTTTACCATCTCACCTTTTGCATTCACCTCCTCACCTTTAGGCAACCGATCTTCAAAGTATGCGTATTTTATTTGAAAAAATAGGACGTTGGCCGTTAAATTTGCTTTTGTTTTCTTGTTCTTTTTTAAAAACAATAGGGCCATTGGTGTTAAAAATGTCACGACTCCTAGGCCACTTGACAACTGGCCAGTTACCTACCCGTAAGATTTTACTAAGAAAAACATGAGTTTCCTTCGCTTTCTGCCCTAAAATTGTTGTACGAAAAACATAGACTCCAAGTTTTATTAAGAATAGTGTATTACCTGATTATTCACAACCCATTTCTTTTTCTTTCATTAGGTCATTTTTACAAGAAGAAAAAACGATTTCAAAGCACTTTAAAATAAAATGCTGGGGGGGGGGGGGAGACACTGGTCATCATAATTTTATTAGCGTAACTTTTGACTTTGTTGCCGTCAAATTTGTATCAGCGTTTCATAGTGTTCATCACATTTGTATGAGTGTAACTCCTGACTTACTAACCCCTAACACTTCACGACAAATAAAGCGAACTAGATTGTCAACATAATTTGCCACACAACATTAAATTTAACTCTTTCAGTAGGTATTGAATGCTTATATAAAGAATATTTAAATTTAATAACGATTCCTCAACCTGCCTGGATATGGAAGAAGTACTAAAATGGCTTATTCCAATGTCTCGGAGCTAGTTTACGATATCTAATGTAACTTGGGGATTCAACCATCCACTAATTAAATATGTTCTGGTATATAAATTACCTATCGTACATTTAATTGAGTTTACACAAATAAAATTAAATTAAATGCAAGATAGATTAAGTTATAAATATGGGACATTATTGAGATGTAACAAAAGGGTTACACTATATATACGTTTGTAAAGTTAATAGAGGTTGGTATTAAAAGTGTTTCAAATGAAGTCGGTGTTGTGTCTGCTAGTTTAGGAGTTTTGAGGTTGCTCTCGCTAGATCACCTATTATTCCTTTATATTTATAGTGTTTTGTTGTAAAAGCTTAAAAGGACAAGCTGGTATGCAATACAGTTTTACAGCACGAAGTTAAATTACATCACGACACAGTATAGTTACATTACTGAGGAATGGCGCTTGGAGCATGAAGAACATTTTTCAAACTCCACGGATAACAGATATGGTATATATTCTGTTATGTTCAAGCAAAATTAAATATAAAAAATAACCCAAAAGTAGTTAAGTGGGGCACTATACGTACAATGGAAATTAGCATTACGGAGACCCCTGGGTGAATATACGTACAATGGAAATTTAACATGGCGAAAAATCGTGGGTCAATATACGTACAAGGGGAATTTAACATGGGAATAAATCGTGGGTCACTTTACGTACAAGGGAAATTTAACATGGGGAATAGATCGTGGGACTGTCTAGGGACAGTGGGAAATTTAACATTACGGAAACCCCTGGGGGATATAGCCTCAAGGGAATTTAACATATGGAAATTGAACATGGTGGATCTGTATAGCGTCAAGGGGAATTGAACATGGTGGGACTATCTAGGGACAATGATGGTAGAGGGTCAAACACAACAGAGACAGAAACATACATACACTAGTACAAGCGTGGGATTTATATATAAAGCATTACCAAGACCTGAAATCTTGCTGGGGTGTTCAAAAATTTGCATAATTGTAATGATGCTATAAATAGCTATAATCAAGGAAATGCTCAACGACAAAATGGATGTGACTAAAAGTAACGCTAAAATGACGAAATTGTCCCAGAATTTAAAGGAAAATAAACATATCCCCGAAAATTAAGTTACAATGGTTTAGACTAAAATGGATAAAATTAGTAACTACTTACAATATCAACTTCTGTGACGATCGTGAATAAATACCTATGTATCTATAATCAGCTGAAATTCCTATGAACTCCCACTATCTATTTATAGCTCCAACTTGTGGGTTTTTCCTTTGGAAAATCCCACTATCTTTTAATACCATCAGCTTGAGTGACGTTCCTGTTTATGAATTCTAGTATATATGTATAGCTACAAAATGTGGAAATCCCCAAGTCGATATTTATAGTCTCAAAATTTCCAGCGTCAGTGACGTCACTGTACTGAACACTAGGGGATAAATGTCAACAGTGTTGCAAGTGGCTGACCTGAATACACGCTACTGCAGGTAGGTAGGTAGAGTGTATCTGATAGGGATAAAGTGAGTTTTTATAGGGACAAACAGAGACCAATACACACACACACACACACACACACACAACGTACGCGCGCAGACATACACACACACACACACACACACACACACACACAGAGGGAAGAGGAAAAAACAAACCCCAAATATACTATCAATACAGAAGGGAGATAACACAAACCCCAAATAAACTATCAACACAAACGTACGCGAACGCATACAAACCCCAAATATACTATTCACACAACGTCGCTAACGCATACAAACCCCAAATATGCTATCCACACTCGGGAGGAAGACGAAAAAACAACCAAATATACGATCTACACAACGTACGAGAACACACACACACACACACACACACACACACACATACACACACACGCACACACAGAGGGAAGAGGAAAAAACAAATCCCAAATATACTATCAACACAGAAGGGAGATAATACAAACCCCAAATAAACAATCCACACAAACGTACGCGAACGCATACAAACGACAAATATACTATCAACACAGAAGGGAGATAATACAAACCCCAAATAAACTATCCACACAAACGTACGCGAACGCATACAAACCCCAAATATGCTATCCACACTCGGGAGGAAGAAGAAAAAAACAACCAAATATACGATCTACACAACGTACGCGAACAAACACACACACACATACACACACACACAGAGGGAAGAGTCAAAAACAAACCCCAAATATACTATCAACACAGAAGGGAGATAATACAAACCCCAAATAAACTATCCACACAAACGTACGCGAACGCATACAAACCCCAAATATACTATTCACACAACGTCGCTAACGCATACAAACCCCAAATATGCTATCCACACTCGGGAGGAAGAAGAAAAAAACAACCAAATATACGATCTACACAACGTACGCGAACACACACACACACACACACACACACACACACGCACACACAGAGGGAAGAGGAAAAAACAAATCCCAAATATACTATCAATACAGAAGGGAGATAATACAAACCCCAAATAAACTATCCACGCAAACGTACGCGAACGCATACAAACCCCAAATATACTATCAACACAGAAGAGAGATAATACAAACCCCAAATAAACTATCCACACAAACGTACGCGAACACATACAAACCCCAAATATACTATCAACACAGAAGGGAGATAATACAAACCACAAATAAACTATCCACACAAACGTACACGAACGCATACGAACCCCAAATATACTATTCACACAACGTCGCTAACGCATACAAACCCCAAATATGCTATCCACACTCGGGAGGAAGAAGAAAAAAACAACCAAATATACGATCTACACAACGTACGCGAACACACACACACACACACACACACACACACACACGCACACACAGAGGGAAGAGGAAAAAACAAATCCCAAATATACTATCAACACAGAAGGGAGATAATACAAACCCCAAATAAACTATCCACGCAAACGTACGCGAACGCATACAAACCCCAAATATACTATCAACACAGAAGGGAGATAATACAAACCCCAAATAAACTATCCACACAAACGTACGCGAACGCATACAAACCCCAAATATGCTATCCACACTCGGGAGGAAGAAGAAAAAGCAACCAAATATACGATCAACACAACGTACGCGAACACACACACACACACATATACACACAGAGGGAAGAGGAAAAAACAAACCCCAAATATACTATCAACACAGAAGGGAGATAATACAAACCCCAAATAAACTATCCACACAAACGTACGCGAACGCATACAAACCACAAATATACTATTCACACAACGTCGCTAACGCATACAAACCCCAAATATGCTATCCACACTCGGGAGGAAGAAGAAAAAAACAACCAAATATACGATCTACACAACGTACGCGAACAAACACACACACACACATACACACACACAGAGGGAAGAGGCAAAAACAAACCCCAAATATACTATCAACACAGAAGGGAGATAATACAAACCCCAAATAAACTATCCACACAAACGTACGCGAACGCATACAAACCCGAAATATACTATCAACACAGAGTGAAGAAGAAAAAGTTTTTTGAAAGCACCTAAGCCCTCACCTGCAATGACCAAATCTGCCAAACACCTACACCCCACTCCCCACTCCCAACACTACAAAACCCATTTAACCCGTTATTTTATGGCATCAGTGTGTGATTTAGGAAACATCAAGACACAAAATGATGGATGAATAGACTGACTATTGTTTACCGACTTGCATGCCTGAAGAGCGTGCGTGAAGGAAAACATCCTTCCATTTCAATTCTAACTAAAACATGATCCAGAGGGATAGAGAGAGGTGAAAGAGCACAATTTCATAAAGTGTGAGTAAAAACAAAACACGCCTTCCTTATTATACAATGTCAAGACCAAGAGACACCTACGTTTTCTTTCTGGTCTATTCTCGTTTAGAAGGTAGTATGAAATTTCACATCAGGGCCAACGCATCGGCTCACATTGTCAATTTTTCCATTTCCATGTCTTTACTGGCACAAGTTCTTCATTATCTTCAATTTCTTCTTCTTCTGAATCCCTCTTCTCTGTTTCGTCTTGTTTTTGTTTCTTCTCTTTTCTCGTAAGGCACTCTGAATTCCAGTGTCCTTTCTCCTGACAACGATATTAGGTATCTTGACTTTTGTCTCTCTTTCTTAGACGAAGCAGGTATTCTGGAGACAAATACCCATTTACCTTTGCAGATATAGCAAACTTCATTAGCACTTACACACTTTCGTATGACTCTCATCAAATCAACGATCAAAAGAGTAAGTTTTGTTGCCACTTTCGCATGTGAATTATGCTTTCGTATGACTTTTAGCAAATATTTGACCAGCAGGTCGATCTGTGCTGACTCTTCCATCTTCTTGATCGTTTGAGAGCGGAATGAATACTCTGACGCTAAGACACTCTCCTTATATACAGGGACCTGCTGCGTATGAAACCTAGTCAAATGTAATTTTGCAATAAGATGAAACGATTTCATTGAGGAAGTAAAAAGCAATGATGTACCGTATCGCCTCACACAAAACCTGAAGTGTTAGTTCAAATCCGTGTCAGCGATTTCGAAGACGACATAACTGAGCTTTAATCAATGCTCGCCAATTATGCCACAAAACCACGAGTCCTGATTCACGCCAAAAGAAATTTCGTTCGGTCCATAAAAAATAGTATCATATCTGAGAAACGCAAAAAGGAACTTCCAGAAAACAGAAAGACGGCTTACACCTACAACGTAAATGTATGAGTTCAAGTAGTGCGTTAAACTTAGTCAAATTAAATTTTTATAGTCAAGACGAAACGATCTCTTTTCAAACAAGAAAGCAGACACCAAGCGACAATGGCGATCCGTGTCACACAACACTTTTCAAAATGTATATTATCAGAGGTTTGTTCTAGCGATCTGCACGGTTAAATTAAATGTTGATGTATTTTGCAATAAGACGGACACAATTTCCATGGGATCGCCCATGGTACGAATGTTCGTGCATTAGTTTAATTTTTAAAAATATTTTTTTTATATAAATCGCCTATAGGATAGACCCAGTAAAGCATGGCCATTCTCGTCACTGTCTGAATAGCTACTCAAGTCAATTCGAAGCGAACGCGGTAAGAAAATAAGTATAGCCAATGAAATGGCTTACAACGGGTGATGCATTGTTTTGTTCTAGGACTGTGTAGCATAATAATCCCTATGTTCTTGCGTTGTTACCATTACAGTGCAGACAGACTGAAATGTGAACTTACAAGCCCTCTTTGTGTGTGTTGTACCATTTCCTCTTACCACATCAAAATACTGAGCGTCACAGTATTGGTTCGCGTTTTCAAACTGACCATTTTTTTATATCTCACTTAAACATTTCGACATAAACACTCACACTCACATCGGTAGAGTCAGAACAGACGTGTTACAGTATTGAGGGGCATGCTATCTTTTCGTTTTCAAACTAATAAATTTGGGGCTTGTATGAAATAAAGAACCGAAAGTACAGTGAAACTCAAGGATGATGACCCAATCTGTCTGTCTATTGATGCGTGTATTTACTTAAGAAGAAATATGACCTCTAAAACACAAAGAGATACGGCAAGCATGATTAGATCAAACACAACGATGTTTTCCTTCACGCCCGTGTAATTTAGAGTTTCAATCGTCTTTGAAGACAAACTTGGTCTCCTTTTGTAGGGCTTGAAATAATAAAAGAAACTGAAAAATCTTAAGCACTTTGCTATAGATAATTTCATCAACAGACTAAACAACATAAATACCGTTACAACAATAGAAAGCCTTAAATCTTCTATCAAAAAGAAATGCATGAAAAAAATTAAAGATTAACGATAACTAACCAATGAAACCGAATTTAACAAAGGCAATGACATGTGAAGAAATGCCTCTCACTTTGGAAAGGTAGGCGAATGTACTCTGTCATGCACCATCAACTTGAAAAAAATTATAAACAGAGAGAAACCTGAATTCAAAATTCAGTTGTTTCTTTTTCTTCAAAATTGTTTCGTTTCTTTTTTCTTTTTTTTGGAACAAATCTAAGCACTAATATAGAGTGGAAAAGGGAAAATGCACATACAAGCTTTGATATTTCTGAAAAAATGAGGGGATATTCCTAACGTTCATAACCACCTATATATGCTTGGACTTGTCTGTGACTTATCCACAAAACAAGATGTACATATTTCTGGTCAAGCTGCAAGTGTGTGCGTGTTTTTGAAAATGGTAAAAATGGGATATACAATTTTCTCGTGACACTTATAAAGTGAAGAGTCTGTGCAAGTGTCAAAAGCCAAAGTCATATAAGTTTTGTATTTTGTACGGCTTGTAAAGATTTCCACTTTAGAAAATGTGAAGTATCACAAGTTATTATCACAAACAGAAGTGGAACATAGGGGCTTGCAAGAAAGAAAATAACCCAGACAGATGGTGTCATCAAGAGTGCTAGAGACGGTACCCGAACTTGCTTGCCTGCTTACTTGAATTAAAGTGATTTTCGCTCTAATGGAGCATGTATCACTGGTTTAATAACGCGCCACGTGATTTTTAATTACTCCTGGGGAAGGAAAGAGAGCCTCATCCCCCAGGCTTTTATGTACTCACAGACTATTTTTAAATTTAGCCACTCAGGTGTAGGACTAACTAGTCCTTAACAACCTGACTGAAAGACTTTAAACATGAGTGGGAATTGTCTCACCACACACTCATTTTTCTGTCCGAGCGTGGTAAAGGAGGAAAAAGGTGCTCAGCAAGACAGCCATGGATGTTAAGTACTCACCAAAACGCTAGCCCGTACTTATTTCAAATCAAGTCCCGTTTTTGCTAATGGACAATAAAAGGTACCAATAAGGTGTTAACCACCTGTGCAATTAGTTCAAATCTAACGAGTCTGTTAAAGTTCCTACTTCCTAACATATCTGTCTAATATTAGTACTTAGTGTACATAAAAATAGCCATACTGATCTTATTTTAAATTATTATGTCTAAGCGACATATACCAGTTTGGTCACTGTTAGGTTTAAAAAATTAAGTTTGTTGTGGTGTTCCAATGGGTCAAGTTTGTTTCGAGAATAGTTTAGTCAAGGAGGGATGCCAAGCCAAATATGGTTCCCTATTTAATAAAAAGCAACCTTTTGGAGCCCTAAAAAAAAGTCTGTTTTTTCTGTTAGAAGGTAACACGTCTATGTTTTGCTTTCACGTTCTTTCCCTCACTCCTAGTCTCATGATTCTTGATATCAGGAAATGCGTAGCCATGATGGGCGGTAATGTAAGCAGCGGTTTCTACCAGTTGACTGAGGGGGTATCCAGTGTAGGCTTGTCTGTAGAATTGGGGAAGAACTCTTTGGTGTCGATAAAACTGTTAACAAAGCCTCTGCCATGTTCATGCTGCTGCTGCTGTTGCTGCTCTCTCTGCTGTTTATGAAGTCTGTACTTCTCCGTCCATTCTTCTTTCTCCTTCTTGAATTCCTCCTTGAAGAGCTCTTCTTTCAGGTCTTCAGTGACTTTCAACATTATGATATTGTCTATCTCTTCAGGTCTCGGTATCAGACTTGTCATGACCCTATGCAAATTCACATAGACTGCGTTCAACTTGGCTTATCTTGAGCACATCTTCGTAGGAAGATGAGTCGACAATGGATGGACAGACTGGAGACACAACACAACACAACATTTTTGTTAACAGTTTTATCGACACCTGTGAGAAAGCCTGTTGTCATAGGAGGCCGTCATCTTATAACCTAAGCGATCGCCATAGCTTCAACTTCCCAAAAAAAAATTTAAGGGCTACCCCATACTCTCGAAAAGAAATCACATTCCATTGCCTTTGATACGTTAGTCAGTTAGAAGAAAAAATACAGAAGTGAGTCTATCAGCACACGATTTCTTTATCTTGGTTAGAAAGTGTGACTCTAAGTTGTTCGTTTCCGTCGCTTATCAAAATTTTAAAAATAGTAATGTTCTGTAAAAAGTGAATGAGTGTTTCTTTTAGGTCTGTGCGTTTTGTTTTCTTTTGTTGGTGATAATATGGATAATGTAAGTTCGGGTACAACGAAATTTAAAGAATTAGGTCCAGAACTCGGTGTGGAGGGAAGAAATATACGCAACAGCAGCGGGAGCAAGAAATGCAGACCTAGCCAGTTAGCACTCCACCCACCTCGAGAACACAAATAACAGCTAGTCAACAGCCGACTATACCTAACAAACAACCCGTCCCGGAAAGAGTGGTGGCAAAACAAAGGTCCAATTATGTTACACAAACGGTATGGCAAACTCAAATGTAATTATCGGAGGCACTACGTTCTTTTCTCACTCCGATACTACAGGCAATCTCAGCTGAAAGAACAACCACAACAACAATAACAGCGACAGACACCATAGCAGCGGATTTGAAACTATCTACCTCAACTGAAGAATTAGTATCAGAACCAGAAGAGGAAATTGAGGCGGTTGAGGAGGAGGGGGACGCTGAACCTCGTTGAGAAGTACACCGAAATGGAGCTAGATCAAGCATTGTATGACGTCAACATAGCAGGGCAGTTTATTACAGCCATACAATACGTTGCCTACAAATCTCTAGACACCTTTAAACCAAGACCTTCTCAATGGGGATTAGGGGTCAGAGTTCTTCCCCAATTCTACAGACAAGCCTACACTGGATACCCCCTCAGTCAACTGGTAGAAACCGCTGCTTACATTACCGCCCATCATGGCTACGCATTTCCTGATATCAAGAATCATGAGACTAGGAGTGCGGGAAAGAACGTGAAAGCAAAAGAGAGACGTGTTACCTTCTAACAGAAAAAACAGACTTTTTTTAGGGCTCCAAAAGATTGCTTTTTATTAAATAGGGAACCATATTTGGCTTGGTATCCCTCCTTGACTAAACTATTCTCGAAACAAACTTGACCCATTGGAACACCACAACAAACTTAATTTTTTAAACCTAACAGTGACCAAACTGGTATATGTCGCTTAGACATAATAATTTAAAATAAGATCAGTATGGCTATTTTTATGTACACTAAGTACTAATATTAGACAGATATGTTAGGAAGTAGGAAATTTAACAGACTCGTTAGATTTGAACTAATTGCACAGGTGGTTAACACATTATTGGTACCTTTTATTGTCCATTAGCAAAAACGGGACTTGATTTGAAATAAGTACGGGCTAGCGTTTTGGTGAGTACTTAACATCCATGGCTGTCTTGCTGAGCACCTTTTTCCTCCTTTACCACGCTCGGACAGAAAAATGAGTGTGTGGTGAGACAATTCCCACTCATGTTTAAAGTCTTTCAGTCAGGTTGTTAAGGACTAGTTAGTCCTACACCTGAGTGGCTAAATTTAAAAATAGTCTGTGAGTACATAAAAGCCTGGGGGATGAGGCTCTCTTTCCTTCCCCAGGAGTAATTAAAAATCACGCGGCGCGTTATTAAACCAGTGATACATGCTCCATTAGAGCGAAAATCACTTTAATTCAAGTAAGCAGGCAAGCAAGTTCGGGTACCGTCTCTAGCACTCTTGATGACACCATCTGTCTGGGTTATTTTCTTTCTTGCAAGCCCCTATGTTCCACTTCTGTTTGTGATAATAACTTGTGATACTTCACATTTTCTAAAGTGGAAATCTTTACAAGCCGTACAAAATACAAAACTTATATGACTTTGGCTTTTGACACTTGCACAGACTCTTCACTTTATAAGTGTCACGAGAAAATTGTATATCCCATTTTTACCATTTTCAAAAACACGCACACACTTGCAGCTTGACCAGAAATATGTACATCTTGTTTTGTGGATAAGTCACAGACAAGTCCAAGCATATATAGATGGTTATGAACGTTAGGAATATCCCCTCATTTTTTCAGAAATATCAAAGCTTGTATGTGCATTTTCCCTTTTCCACTCTATATTAGTGCTTAGATTTGTTCCAAAAAAAAGAAAAAAGAAACGAAACAATTTTGAAGAAAAAGAAACAACTGAATTTTGAATTCAGGTTTCTCTCTGTTTATAATTTTTTTCAAGTTGATGGTGCATGACAGAGTACATTCGCCTACCTTTCCAAAGTGAGAGGCATTTCTTCACATGTCATTGCCTTTGTTAAATTCGGTTTCATTGGTTAGTTATCGTTAATCTTTAATTTTTTTCATGCATTTCTTTTTGATAGAAGATTTAAGGCTTTCTATTGTTGTAACGGTATTTATGTTGTTTAGTCTGTTGATGAAATTATCTATAGCAAAGTGCTTAAGATTTTTCAGTTTCTTTTATTATTTCAAGCCCTACAAAAGGAGACCAAGTTTGTCTTCAAAGACGATTGAAACTCTAAATTACACGGGCGTGAAGGAAAACATCGTTGTGTTTGATCTAATCATGCTTGCCGTATCTCTTTGTGTTTTAGAGGTCATATTTCTTCTTAAGTAAATACACGCATCAATAGACAGACAGATTGGGTCATCATCCTTGAGTTTCACTGTACTTTCGGTTCTTTATTTCATACAAGCCCCAAATTTATTAGTTTGAAAACGAAAAGATAGCATGCCCCTCAATACTGTAACACGTCTGTTCTGACTCTACCGATGTGAGTGTGAGTGTTTATGTCGAAATGTTTAAGTGAGATATAAAAAAATGGTCAGTTTGAAAACGCGAACCAATACTGTGACGCTCAGTATTTTGATGTGGTAAGAGGAAATGGTACAACACACACAAAGAGGGCTTGTAAGTTCACATTTCAGTCTGTCTGCACTGTAATGGTAACAACGCAAGAACATAGGGATTATTATGCTACACAGTCCTAGAACAAAACAATGCATCACCCGTTGTAAGCCATTTCATTGGCTATACTTATTTTCTTACCGCGTTCGCTTCGAATTGACTTGAGTAGCTATTCAGACAGTGACGAGAATGGCCATGCTTTACTGGGTCTATCCTATAGGCGATTTATATAAAAAAAATATTTTTAAAAATTAAACTAATGCACGAACATTCGTACCATGGGCGATCCCATGGAAATTGTGTCCGTCTTATTGCAAAATACATCAACATTTAATTTAACCGTGCAGATCGCTAGAACAAACCTCTGATAATATACATTTTGAAAAGTGTTGTGTGACACGGATCGCCATTGTCGCTTGGTGTCTGCTTTCTTGTTTGAAAAGAGATCGTTTCGTCTTGACTATAAAAATTTAATTTGACTAAGTTTAACGCACTACTTGAACTCATACATTTACGTTGTAGGTGTAAGCCGTCTTTCTGTTTTCTGGAAGTTCCTTTTTGCGTTTCTCAGATATGATACTATTTTTTATGGACCGAACGAAATTTCTTTTGGCGTGAATCAGGACTCGTGGTTTTGTGGCATAATTGGCGAGCATTGATTAAAGCTCAGTTATGTCGTCTTCGAAATCGCTGACACGGATTTGAACTAACACTTCAGGTTTTGTGTGAGGCGATACGGTACATCATTGCTTTTTACTTCCTCAATGAAATCGTTTCATCTTATTGCAAAATTACATTTGACTAGGTTTCATACGCAGCAGGTCCCTGTATATAAGGAGAGTGTCTTAGCGTCAGAGTATTCATTCCGCTCTCAAACGATCAAGAAGATGGAAGAGTCAGCACAGATCGACCTGCTGGTCAAATATTTGCTAAAAGTCATACGAAAGCATAATTCACATGCGAAAGTGGCAACAAAACTTACTCTTTTGATCGTTGATTTGATGAGAGTCATACGAAAGTGTGTAAGTGCTAATGAAGTTTGCTATATCTGCAAAGGTAAATGGGTATTTGTCTCCAGAATACCTGCTTCGTCTAAGAAAGAGAGACAAAAGTCAAGATACCTAATATCGTTGTCAGGAGAAAGGACACTGGAATTCAGAGTGCCCTACGAGAAAAGAGAAGAAACAAAAACAAGACGAAACAGAGAAGAGGGATTCAGAAGAAGAAGAAATTGAAGATAATGAAGAACTTGTGCCAGTAAAGACATGGAAATGGAAAAATTGACAATGTGAGCCGATGCGTTGGCCCTGATGTGAAATTTCATACTACCTTCTAAAAGAGAATAGACCAGAAAGAAAACGTAGGTGTCTCTTGGTCTTGACATTGTATAATAAGGAAGGCGTGTTTTGTTTTTACTCACACTTTATGAAATTGTTCTCTTTCACCTCTCTCTATCCCTCTGGATCATGTTTTAGTCAGAATTGAAATGGAAGGATGTTTTCCTTCACGCACGCTCTTTAGGCATGCAAGTCGGTAAACAATAGTCAGTCTATTCATCCATCATTTTGTGTCTTGATGTTTCCTAAATCACACACTGTTGCCATAAAATAACGGGTTAAATGGGTTTTGTAGTGTTGGGAGTGGGGAGTGGGGTGTAGGTGTTTGGCAGATTTGGTCATTGCAGGTGAGGGCTTAGGTGCTTTCAAAAAACTTTTTCTTCTTCACTCTGTGTTGATAGTATATTTCGGGTTTGTATGCGTTCGCGTACGTTTGTGTGGATAGTTTATTTGGGGTTTGTATTATCTCCCTTCTGTGTTGATAGTATATTTGGGGTTTGTTTTTGCCTCTTCCCTCTGTGTGTGTGTATGTGTGTGTGTGTGTTTGTTCGCGTACGTTGTGTAGATCGTATATTTGGTTGTTTTTTTCTTCTTCCTCCCGAGTGTGGATAGCATATTTGGGATTTGTATGCGTTAGCGACGTTGTGTGAATAGTATATTTGGGGTTTGTATGCGTTCGCGTACGTTTGTGTGGATAGTTTATTTGGGGTTTGTATTATCTCCCTTCTGTGTTGATAGTATATTTGGGGTTTGTATGCGTTCGCGTACGTTTGCGTGGATAGTTTATTTGGGGTTTGTATTATCTCCCTTCTGTGTTGATAGTATATTTGGGATTTGTTTTTTCCTCTTCCCTCTGTGTGTGCGTGTGTGTGTGTGTGTGTGTGTGTGTGTGTGTGTGTGTGTGTGTGTGTGTTTGTTCGCGTACGTTGTGTAGATCGTATATTTGGTTGTTTTTTTCTTCTTCCTCCCGAGTGTGGATAGCATATTTGGGGTTTGTATGCGTTAGCGAAGTTGTGTGAATAGTATATTTGGGGTTTGTATGCGTTCGCGTACGTTTGTGTGGATAGTTTATTTGGGGTTTGTATTATCTCCCTTCTGTGTTGATAGTATATTTGGGGTTTGTATGTGTTCGCGTACGTTAGTGTGGATAGTTTATTTGGGGTTTGTATTATCTCCCTTCTGTGTTGATATTATATTTGGGGTTTGTATGCGATCGCGTACGTTTGTGTGGATAGCTTATTTGGGGTTTGTATTATCTCCCTTCTGTCTTGATAGGATATTTGGGATTTGTTTTTTCCTCTTCCCTCTGTGTGCGTGTGCGTGTGTGTGTGTGTGTGTGTGTGTGTGTGTTTGTGTTTGTTCGCGTACGTTGTGTAGATCGTATATTTGGTTGTTTTTTTCTTCTTCCTTCCGAGTGTGGATAGCATATTTGGGGTTTGTATGCGTTAGCGACGTTGTGTGAATAGTATATTTGGGGTTTGTATGCGTTCGCGTACGTTTGTGTGGATAGTTTATTTGGGCTTTGTATTATCTCCCTTCTGTGTTGATAGTATAGTTGGGGTTTGTTTTTGACTCTTCCCTCTGTGTGTGTGTGTATGTGTGTGCGTGTGTGTTTGTTCGCGTACGTTGTGTAGATCGTATATTTGGTTGTTTTTTCTTCTTCCTCCCGAGTGTGGATAGCATATTTGGGGTTTGTATGCGTTCGCGTACGTTTGTGTGGATAGTTTATTTGGGGTTTGTATTATCTCCCTTCTGTGTTGATAGTATATTTGTGGTTTGTATGCGTTCGCGTACGTTTGTGTGGATAGTTTATTTGGGGTTTGTATTATCTCCCTTCTGTGTTGATAGTATCTTTGGGGTTTGTTTTTTCCTCTTCCCTCTGTGTGTGCGTGTGTGTGTGTGTGTGTGTGTGTGTGTGTGTGTGTGTGTTCGCGTACGTTGTGTAGATCGTATATTTGGTTGTTTTTCTTCTTCCTCCCGAGTGTGGATAGCATATTTGGGGTTTGTATGCGTTAGCGACGTTGTGTGAATAGTATATTTGGGGTTTGTATGCGTTCGCGTACGTTTGTGTTGATAGTTTATTTGGGGTTTGTGTTATCTCCCTTCTGTATTGATAGTATATTTGGGGTTTGTTTTTTCCTCTTCCCTCTCTGTGTGTGTGTGTGTATGTGTCTGTGCGCGTACGTTGTGTGTGTGTGTGTGTGTGTGTGTGTGTGTGTGTGTGTATTGGTCTCTGTTTGTCCCTATAAAAACTCACTTTATCCCTATCAGATACACTCTACCTACCTACCTGCAGTAGCGTGTATTCAGGTCAGCCACTTGCAACACTGTTGACATTTATCCCCTAGTGTTCAGTACAGTGACGTCACTGAAGCTGGAAATTTTGAGACTATAAATATCGACTTGGGGATTTCCACATTTTGTAGCTATACATATATACTAAAATTCATAAACAGGAACGTCACTCAAGCTGATGGTATTAAAAGATAGTGGGATTTTCCAAAGGAAAAACCCACAAGTTGGAGCTATAAATAGATAGTGGGAGTTCATAGGAATTTCAGCTGATTATAGATACATAGGTATTTATTCACGATCGTCACAGAAGTTGATATTGTAAGTAGTTACTAATTTTATCCATTTTAGTCTAAACCATTGTAACTTAATTTTCGGGGATATGTTTATTTTCCTTTAAATTCTGGGACAATTTCGTCATTTTAGCGTTACTTTTAGTCACATCCATTTTGTCGTTGAGCATTTCCTTGATTATAGCTATTTATAGCATCATTACAATTATGCAAATTTTTGAACACCCCAGCAAGATTTCAGGTCTTGGTAATGCTTTATATATAAATCCCACGCTTGTACTAGTGTATGTATGTTTCTGTCTCTGTTGTGTTTGACCCTCTACCATCATTGTCCCTAGATAGTCCCACCATGTTCAATTCCCCTTGACGCTATACAGATCCACCATGTTCAATTTCCATATGTTAAATTCCCTTGAGGCTATATCCCCCAGGGGTTTCCGTAATGTTAAATTTCCCATTGTCCCTAGACAGTCCCACGATCTATTCCCCATGTTAAATTTCCCTTGTACGTAAAGTGACCCACGATTTATTCCCATGTTAAATTCCCCTTGTACGTATATTGACCCACGATTTTTCGCCATGTTAATTCCCCTTGTACGTATATTGACCCACGATTTTTCGCCATGTTAATTCACCTTGTACGTATATTAACCCACGATTTTTCGCCATGTTAAATTTCCATTGTACGTATATTCACCCAGGGGTCTCCGTAATGCTAATTTCCATTGTACGTATAGTGCCCCACTTAACTACTCCCAAATAAGGAATGACTGTTAATATCTATCATGAATTAATGCTAAATATTTTATACCAGGAACATAACTCTTATGCCTTATAATCTCCGAGTAATATTGTCACAGTACTTATAACCAACTACAACTCAGATTTACAAGGATTTAATAATGTGAGATTAATAAATACATTTACCAAATTAGATCCTTTGTGTGGATTTTCGAAGACAAAATGTTAAATACATTTCCCTTGATAACCTCTGTGTATTATTAATGGGTATTTGCCCATGAATACCCTTACAAGTCTGGAGGAGGTGATTTATTAGAGCACAAAATACCATAGAAAAGAAAATAGATTCTCTTATATTCTCTGGACTATGGGGCGGGGGCGGGGATTAACCAGCACAGTAGAGGTTAATACTAATATTAGGACAGAACGTTTAAGTAAAAGCATTAAGATTGAAATTTTCTTTAAATTGTATTAAATTAACTTTTCATTAAATTATATTGAAAGTAATTTTCCACTAAAATATATTGAGATAAATGTTATATATTTGTGTAATATAACTGTAAGCTATTTTATAAAGATTGCGCTTTACAAGCAGGTGCAAAAATCTATAAAATACATTTCAATCGTATCTAAATGTCAACAATTATCAGCATAAAATACATGTCGCTTGTATCTAAATGTCATCTATTTAGAATGGGGGGGGGGAGAAGCTGCTGAACAGACAAATTATTATATCAATAATGGAAGAGTTACGCAGATGGTTCACACGATGGCCCTGAAAAAGTTCAAGAGTCTTGTTCTGACTGAACTGAGCGAAAGCAAGAACTGTATAAATAGAGAAGCGGGCTTACGAAGAGTTAGTTCGTTCCTCGGGTCAGAACAGCTGTCTTTTCCTTACAGCGATTCCGTACTCATTCCCCAAGACGTAGCCGTATCTACACGGTTATTGATGACACCCTTTGTATACAGCATGAACACCTTTGTTATATCTCTCTCTCTCTCTCTCATCAAGGGCAAAGACATTTTTTAACTTATGAGTAATTCCTTCTCATAACACGAGATGAGAAGAAGGTTATGATAAAACCGTATCATAACACTAAAGATAACGAATATTTTAAAATTAACGGGCGTGAGGTAACTGGTCGAGTTAAAAAAATATGGTAAATTAAAACTCAGACAGTTTTGCAAGTTATTGTGGATGATTTTCTAAATGAGATCATACATATGACTAGTAATGGATTTTGTTAAGTTTGTATTACTGCAAGATATAGAGGAGTTAAAGTTTAACCTTGTACACAGGGCCGGATAATATTATGGCGATATAACGTTCTCTATCAATTTTATTTTTATTACATTGATAGAAAATGCTGAAAGTGACCAAGTACTGGATCAATCAATAAGCAGTTGCTTATACTTCAACAGCGATTTTATTACAGACTGGGAAATCCGATACAAAAGTCTAACGTAGTTAATAAAGCTATTGTACCAAACACTTGTTCTATGTGATATGCGCAAGAGTTTGGAAGCTATTAACTAAAATTATATAAAAACATGAAGAGAAGAAGATAATAATAAAATCAACAAAAAGTATTTACCAAGAGAATACGAATTATTAAATCTACTGTTTTTAAAGTTTTGCGAGCTGTTAGATGGAATCAAACACGGTAGTAAATATACAGAAATAACAGCGAGCAGTCGTCAGAACACAGGAACCACTAAAAATCACTTTGTGCAGTTTCGTCTTTGCCTGTAATATCCTCGAATTAAAGAGCTTGCCGTCGGTCCTGCATCAAATGTCGACCCCAGTGTTATAGTCACAAAATGCATCTGTAAGAACGACAGAAAACATCATATTGAAGAGAGTTGGATCCACACACAACCCTGACTGACTCCATTGGTGACTGGAAATGGTTAAGATGACTCGCCAGCATTCACGATAGGAGCAAGCATGCATTCATGGATTTGCCGAATCATCATGACTAATTTCTCTGGGCAACGAAATTTCGTTTTTGGGGTACTTGTGTGGCTTGTGATCGTCTACTAGGCTGTATCCGGATATTGTTATCAGTCTAGCATTCTACACTTATTATACCCTTCGTCACTTAGACAACCTGTATGCCTCCACTCATGACGATGGCGTCGGCAATACAATGTCAGTTCTTGGAACGTGGGTACATGATGTTGCGGTCTGGCAGGCGGAAGAGTGTGTTTGTGATGAGACTGTCATGTTAAGCGCAATCTCTCCGTGGGAGGAGTCCATTGGTGATGCATCTACCAATGCCAATTTTTGCCAGTGACACATGGTCATGTGATAATGATTATAAGTTTATCTGGCTTTGGTTCATCTGCATAGCAAAATAAAAGTTACTCATAAATTGTTCCTGATCATCTACAGTTTGGTAATGGTGGGTACATAGGTCCTAGTGTTATTTGCACGTATTTTACAACCATTAGCAGTTACTTTTGCGTTCAGTCATATGACTCGAGAAGAAGGCGAAGCAAACTTCTAATTCGGTGACTTGTACTCCTTTGCTTGGCAGGGCTGCTATTTGGATGCTGAATCTTGCCAATGTTCTGCTACCTGAGCTGTTCTTCTCTCTGGTCTATCGGGTGATGTCCTGTTCATGAGTATGCGTACATTTCAGACACCAATGGTGAGTTGAGACACCTTTGCTCTCATGCTGGTTTTTCGACAGGTAAGTTGGGCCTCCTATCAGGTGCTATATGTTGACCAGAACTGGGGTTAAGCAGGCATGTTCAGGGCGCATTTTCAAGGCCCTTTCTCATGCTATGGAGGTGAGCAATGGGATCACATCTCAGTCATCCAGATAGCTGTAGAGTTCCACTGATGAATCTGTCCAATAAAAGAGATTCAATGCCCTGAGCCTCCAGCAGCAGAGAGGGTGAACAGACCATAGAATTCCGACAAAACAAATAAAACAAACAAAATAAATCATCTCGTAGAAAGGTCAAGATTTTTACAAATGAACTTTTCCTTGAGATGTTTTATTTCTGTAATGACCGATTGTACTAATAAAACTTCAGTTCGAAATAGTAGCTGAAAAAATAAAGTACTCTACGTGTTTATTTATTCTTGTTTATTTTTTTGACAACCAACGTTGGTAGGTACCCTCTCTGCTGCTATTAATTTACCACCATACCAAGTTTGATGAATATTTTTCAACGCGTTCTCGCTGTCGTTTTTTCCTCATCTGTTTCATCTTTATTTGTTTCATCTTTATTTGTTCTATGTTTCAAGTAATATTCAAGTTCTGATGGTGGTTTTTCTATTTTTGGATTTATGTTCTTTCTGTGTTTATAATATATCATCAAACTTCTGTATCGATCTCCACCGCAATTTTTGCAAATCTGATATAATCCTCTAACGCAGTTGTTACATCCAACACAACTTCGTGGACCAGCATGAAGGTTTTTCTTTATAAGATAATTATGTTTCTTGCAATATTCTCCACGGCATTTTTTATTACATTTATCTGTTGTTCCTTGACGCAGCCACGCACAGTTGTTCATTATCTTTTTAATTTAATTTATACCTCTTCTGCTGCTATGTTAATTAAAAAATTGTTATATTAAAATAATGATACATTCAGAATCTCATACTGCAAGAACAGCTCGAGAACGATTAGAAGCAATTAAAAAATTTCTTCCTGTCAGAGACTCATTCAGAAAAAATCTGCAAGCGCAGCAAGAAGCACAAGTTGAGTATGAAGAAGAAACTAAAAAACTGTTTAAGCCCGTCACTGCAGCTACTGAGAAAGTTACAACTGTCATCAAAGAAGATCTTCTTCCGGTATCAAAACAAACTGCAGCGCAGACTGAAAAAATAGCAAGAAGAACTAAACAGGCAAAGAGGATTTTACGAGACCTTCCACCTGGCATAGCCAGGGAAATAGCTGCGGCTCAGCCTCCACCTGCTGGTGAGGAAATACTTTAAGAAATTGGAAAACTTCGTACTGAGATAGGTGATATGAAAGATCGTGAATTAATAAAATCAGAAGAGGAGAAAGATGATGAAAGGAAAATGATTATGCTGAGTAATAAATTTACTAGTGCGGGTATCAGATTCATAAAAGAAATTCAGGATATGGATACGTTATCAAAACTTGCAGTAGAAAGTTTTGATAAAAAGAAGAACTTTTAAGACCTGAATATAGTTCCGCTCGTATTAGTAATCCTGAAATCTGGTATAAATGGATATATCGTATACATTACGATAAAGATAGAGTTTACTCCAATGATGAGGTATATAATGATTATCGCAGAAAAATAGAAATGTATCTTGCACAAAAAGAACCAAAAGTATCACAATCTCTCAGAACAAAAAGTGAGGAAGAAGAAGAAGTATTACCCTCAAGACTATTTAAGAAAAGATCTCCCTTAAGACTATTTAAGAAATCAGAAGAAGAAGAAGGAGCAACGGGAAGTGGTCTGGGAAATAATTTTATTTGTCCTGATAATATCCTCAATGACGTGTCACGGTTAGAGGTTCTCATGGGAGGAAAACGCGCCGGAAATAATTCACCAGAAATAACCAATGAAGTAGCTGATATTTGACAGCGATTATTTCGCGGCGGCATCATGGATATCGGAGTTTACCGAGAACTTATCGATGAACTTGCTGATGACTAGTTGTTAGATAAATGGTAAATAAAAATAAGATGATCATACATAATAATCATCGTAAACCCATGCAGGTCAGAGCGGTAAACTCACGATTACCAATCTGTAGTGTTATTTACGGAGATGGACTTGGTGATGTCATTCGGGGATTATTCACAAGGATAGCTCCAAAAGTAGCACCTGTTGCAAAACAATTATCGATGAAGGCTATTGATATTGTTCGTGATAAAGCTCCTGGTGCAATTGTCAATGTTGATGGTAAGGCGTTCTCGGCGATCAAGGAAAGACTAGCACGATTATTGCGACGAAAACAACAACCGGTAAAATTACTGAGGTGATGCCTGCAGATGTCAGTAAAATAATAAATCAAGCTGCAAATCAAAAACTAGCGGAATTATCTGAAGAAGCGGAAAAAAATATAACAGCAAATTTAATAGCAGGAAGCGGTCTTCGTCGACGATCATCATCATTTGGAAAAATGATAATTATGATAAAATGTTTAAACGTATATCCGACCCAGTATTTGATATGGAGGCACCTGTCCTTAAATATGAATCGGTACGTAATTATCAATTTTATTCCTATGACGCAAGACTACCAAATCAGCGGGGGAGAATCGAATTACAGGTTCATGATACAAGTAGATATTTCTTGCCCGCTGAAGCGTTTATTGAAGTAGAAGGTAGACTTGTAAAGGGGGATGATACGGCATATGGTGCCAATTTGCGTGTTGGTTTTGTCAACAACAGAATTATGGCACTGTTTGATAGCGCCACATACATGATTGATGGAAAAAATATTGAATCAATTCAGAAGGATGTTGATGTTGCTACAACAATAATTGGTCTAGCGAGATATTCTGACGACTTTACAAGATCGGCAGGTCCAAAAATGATGTTTGCCAAGGATATTACTGACCACGCTGATCATATCAGGTATGCTAAAATACGGACACCACAAAATACTGCATCTGATCCACAACCGGTTGCTGATGGTCCTGAATACGCAGCCAGACCAGCTGCTGCTTTTGATATTGTAAAAGGTGATAGCGCGACTTTCAACTTAGGATTTGCAACACGCCGAGCAGCGCTGTCAGGAGATAATAGAAATTTTTCATGTGCAATTCCATTATCTCACATCTTTGGATTCTGCAGAAATGTTAGAAAGGTAATCTTTGGAGCTAAACACACAATTGTGCTCGTAAGAAAAGGTGATGATAATGATGCAATCTGGCGAGGTGTTGGTGTTGCTGATGCTGGTAAAGTAGATATAACAAAACTTTCATTGTGGATGCCAGTAATGACACCATCTATTACTGAAGAACAAAAATTACTATCTTTTATGGATCAAGGCGGTAAATCATTGCTATCATGGTTAACAGTAACCACAGATGCTGCTCAAAGCAATATTAATGGTTTATTTACATGGCATATAGCATCACAACAGGGTGTTTCTGCACCACGACATATTTTTATTGCACTGCAAAATATTGACCGGATAAATGATCAACAACGTTCACATATGATATTTGATAACCTTGGAGTTAATGACGTTTCCTTGAGGATAAATGGACATCAAGAACCGGCTGAGGATATATTGTTAAATTTTAATCAAAATCATGTAGCGCGTGCATATCATCGTTTGATGTCATTTATGGGACGTGATCAAAATATAGATACCGGTTTGCAAATATCACAACTAGATTTTACAGGTCTATATCCGATTTATTATTTTTCGTTGGAACATCTTGATTTATCCAAGCAATCTGTCGTTGATATACACTTTCGAGCTCATGTTACTAACCCGCCAGGTGGTGGTGCCTTGTACAGAGCAATCGCGGTCATACTTAGCGATAAAGCCATGTTACTTGAAGGTGGTAGTGGTCGAATGAGAGTTGTTGATGCACCAGTGGATAATCTTTAATTATTCAGAAAAAAATATTATTTATATAAAAAATGTCGTATAGTCATATTAATGTCACTCTGACTCCCGGTCAGGTAAAAAAGCTTCAATCAAAAACCGCCAACAAATGCGGAACTAAAATATCACTAAAACGAGATCAGATTAGTGGTGGTCCAAACAAATTATCGTTGACAAATAATCAGATTAAACATTTCAATAAAGCCCTGGAATCAAAAACTGGAGTTCAATTCCATCTCTCCCCGAGCGCCATCAAAGACATGGTTAAAACAGGTGGTATATTTCCACTTCTCGCGGCCATTCCGGCATTAATAGCTGCAGCTGCTCCAGCCGTAGCAAAATCAGCCGCGTTAGGTGCTGTTGGAACAGCTGCTGGAATGGCACTAAAGAAAGCAACAGGGCAAGGATACAAAAAAAAGGGAAGCCGCTTAAGATTACCAGGATCTCGTTGACGGAGAGGCCTAAGGCTTCCAGGATCACTTCGTTAGACGTTCCAGCATCAAATTTTGATTTACTTAATGCCGCTAAAAAATTAAAAATAAAAGCCTTTAGAGGTGTTTTTATGCGAGATCAATTACCGAAACAACCAAACAAACTCGAAACAGGTATTATTAATCTTGACGAACGTTCCGGACCCGGTACTCATTGGGTATCATACGCGGTTGATCCACGTGGAATCGTTTATTTTGATTCGTACGGGTTAGCTCCACCCGTTGAATTTATCAAGTATGTTGCACCACTTCACGCAACAACCAGAGTTTGGTATTCAACGCTACCCACACAAACAATGTCAGATCCCCCAATATGCGGCCGTGAAGTAATTAATGTACTCGACGCTATATCAAAATCATCCAGGCCGCCACATAAAGTCGTGCATGATTATACAAACAACCGATATGTTGCGCGTAAAGCGTTTTAAACAGATCTTAGATCCGAAGGATCTTATATAATGGTTGATATTTACGGAAGATCTTCTTCACGCGTTAAGAAAAAGCCCGGCGACGTTGATCTGTCGAAGTATGCGACTAAGGATAACCTCGCTGATATTATGAACCTGGCTGGAGTTGACCCAGATGAGGTTGTTATTTTTCAAGATCGATATGGTAAACTAAAAACCAGCGATATCAAATGGGATGATATAGTTCGGCGAGTACTTGGTGCAGTTACGGACAATATTCCCGTGTTTACTGACAACGGCAAAATCAGAGATTCAAGTATATCGTTTGCAACAATTAGAGATGAAATTGCAAAAAGTGTTGCTAATCGCGTGAGAAACACCGGTGACACAATGACAGGTGAACTCAGCATGAACGGAAATAAAATAGTAGTTTTAAGAGATCCAACATCTGACGAAGATGCTGCAACGAAAAGGTATGTTGACGCCGTAGATGGTAAATTATCCACGTTACGGGCTGAGTATGACGTTCACGCGGGCGCTTTTGCAAGATTTCGCAGAAACCATCAAAAAACCACAGAAGAATTCTTCGGAACTCCGCTTGTCGTCAACATAAAACTCGTTGATATCAAAACCAACATTGACACGATCAAACAAACACAGCAGGATATCAAGACCAACATTGACACGATTAAACAAACACAGCTAGACATCATAGCGGGAATTCCTGAGATTATCAATAAAACCAATTTGATTAAAATTCCAACTGGAATAACTCCCGGGCATATCACAAACATCGTATGCACGGTATCATCGGGATTTGCAACATGGTCACAGCAAAATAATACTATCAAATATACCGCAACAGTCACTGGCGTGTACAGGCTGTCTGTGTTCAGTGCTGCAAAATTTGAAATATTTACAACGTTTCCATGGCGTCATTCCACCGACAGGTTTTCCGGGGTTGTATCTGTTATATTAAATAACGGAACCGAAGAAATATTTATTCTGGAAGCAGCTGATAAGAAATTAACCGCAACATCTTACTGGTGGTGTTTGGAATTTGTAGCTGAAACACCTCAATTGGTTACTGCATAAAAATATATATGGACGGTGCACAATACAGATACAATCAAGCGCGTGAATGGCAGGCGGCGCTAAAAGATCAAGTCGATCAATATACAGTAAAAGTAAAAAAATATCGATGACGATTGGTTATCGTTGATGTGATTGTTTATTCAGTATCCGCTGTTGTTGCTGGAACCGGTGTCATATTATCAGCGTTGACAACGATGGCACCAGTAGCTGTAACTATTTGTATTTCAGCAGCAACAACTATTGCAGGTGTGCTTAATATCATCACAAAAAAAATATGTACTTGCACGAACGAAAAATTATCCGATTACATAATAAAATTACATACAGCGACGGTAGCATACTCGAAATTATCCTCGTTGTTATCAGCGAGTCTCAGTGATGGAATTATATCTGATTTCGAATTTTCAATGATGACCAAACTATACGACGAAGGTATCGGTATTAAAGATACAAGTATTAATAATGACAGAATTACTCCAGCAGATCGTGACCAACACAACTCCGCCAAAGATAACGATGATCTCGGTAAGTTCAATTAATCCTGAATTTAGTGTTAATTTTCCTACTGCAATTCCAGTAAAAGAAATAGCACTAGCGCAATTACGAGTATATTACAGCTGGCCAAATATCAGATCAAAATCTTTTAATGGTACACCAGCAAATAATTCGCTTGTATTTGCTAACAAGAACAAACCCGGTGGAACACCTGACTGGGTTGTTGTTGGAATACCAACTGGCAGTTACGAGATTGAAGAGATCAATGAGGAATTTCAACGTAGAATAAAATCAATAACGGGAAAAGAAGCAAAAATATCAATTAATGTTCATGAACCGACCCTGTCCTCGACGACTGAAATAAACTCGCTTGATTATGCCGTTGTTATTTATCAATCTTCAATCAGATCCGTGCTAGGATGGCCTGAAATTCCCAGGGTGTATGTAGGACCACCAGAACCAACGAGGGGTGATTTTACGTCAAAGAACAGTCGTCGTCATGATATTAAAATGACTTCAGAATGGTTAGATTACATTGAAGTAAAACCAGAATGGAGGGGGAGGGCACCTGTATATGATCATAGAGCTCTTTTTTATAATCTTAATGGACGTGTTATTGCTTTGAATATTGATTCTATATTTGCTTCAATAAACTTAGACCATGAAATACAGGCAAATAATTTACGTGATAGTTTTCAAGAGTATTTATTTGATTCGACATCTGCGCGCGATAATATTATTAGGTACATAGAAGTTTTAAATTATATAGTTAATTCTTCTGAAGTTATCTATAATAGAATTAGAGATATGGTTCTTAAGTCATCAAGCGATTATAAAAAATCCTTCGCAGCCAACTACAAAATACCCGAAGCTGACATTGTAACGTTTAAGTTTCCTGATTATAATCCGGATAAATTAAGAAAATCTGTCAATGATGTCATTGATGAGTTTTTTCCTAAAATACTCGATGCATGGAGAAAACTAGCACCATATCCAACCGTTCTTAGATATGATAATGATCCACATGGCGGCGGAAGACACGTATCTCCGGGAATCGTTAATATAACACCGACGGTCGCGGTCAATCTGGTTTGTGACGTAATCGATGGCAGCTATCAAATAGATCTCGGAAGATCAAATCAAGCTCAACAAGGATACATCCTGTACACGTTGACACCACAAGTTCCCCCTGGAAGTTTAATCGTGCAAGAACCAACTAATCCTGTGTATTTACGGTGTCACAATAATATGTTAACACGAATCAATTTTAAACTCACAGACCACCTTAATCGCTTAATTGACATACGTGGAGAAGAACTTGTGATAAATCTGTATGTGAAATCGTAGATCTTTATGTAATGGAGGGTTTTTACACACGAGGATTTCTTAACAGTTAGAAGAACATTTGTAACAGAGATCAAACTCAAATTCGATCAATTTAAAAAAAAATAAATAAAAAAATATTTTATTATTACTGGCACAAATTTGTGTTTGGTACAAATTAATCGGCCTTGCAAAAAAAAATATTTTTTTTTTGTTGAAAATTTGATCATTTTACACTACACGTGGTCAGCGTTGACAAGGACCCCAGTTACCAAAACTTTCATTTTCATTATCACCAGTAACGAAGTTACTCTGGATCGTTTCATCAGTAACGAAGTTACTTTCTGACATAATTTTTCTTAATTGTCTTATACGAGTACTAATCGTTTTCTTTGCCTCATACTCGTGGGATAATAACGATTTAATTCTTTCTACGGCGGCAGAGAGAGGAACGAACTCCTTCACATGATCATCTTCTACGGTAGCTAGCGACTGAAACATTGCCGCCTGAATCCGTTTCATGAGCTTGTATTCAGATGATAGTGTGTGTGTTCCCTGGTTTTTACGTTCTTGTAAAATCTCAAAGTCAGAAACTATTTTTTCAGGATTAAGTTCATCAGATATCTTAATTCCATCTTTTTTCAATTTTTTAATAGCAACAATTACATCATTGATATTTTCATGGTTCATTATATAATATATAAATCTTTAAAATAAAAAAAAATTATCCCTAGAACCCCTATCGAGTGTTTAGCGAGTTCGTCGGGATGTTTCAAGGACAGCACAACCAAGAACTCGTAGCTTGCCACCGCAATCTACCAAGTTCATTAGGCAAATATTCCCTCTACGAGAGCCCCTAACCCGCCAAACAACGGTCTAGAAGGCCCAAGAGGAAGGACGGCACAATCCTCATTAAACTCGTAGCTTGCCACCGCAATCTACCAAGTTTAGAGGATATACACATAACATATAACTTAACTAAGGACGGCACAATCCTCATTAAACTCGTAGCTTGCCACCGCAATCTACCAAGTTTAGAGGATATACACATAACATATAACTAAGGACGGCACAATCCTCATTAAACTCGTAGCTTGGCACCGCAATCTACCAAGTTTAGAGGATATACACATAACATATAACTAAGGACAGTACAAATATATACGCTCAGCAAAAATCCCACCCACAATAATTAATCCAGTGGGTGATACGAAAATATGCATCAACCACCAGTCAATATTGTGGTTGAATTTTGCTGAGCGGGGGGTTTCACGGTTCCCCTATTATTATAAAAATCGCAATTATGCGCGCACCACCGACAAATTGTCAGCCATGGGGATTCGATCCTGGACCGCGAGCGTCACAGTCCAATACCATACTGATTGAGCTATCAAACCTTGTTACGAACATATGTTTCGGAAGTTAATATATAGCCAAGGAACCAATATTTACACTAAAACAGCGGTTTCTGAATAATAACAGTTTCTGTATTTATAACAACAGTTTCTGAATATAAAACAGCGTTTTTCCTAAGCAGATTGCGAATCAATAATAACAGTGGCATGAACACACCTGCAGATCGATTTATACCATGACAACGGTTTCTGTTCTGTACCTGTATTACAGCTTCCTTGCGGATCAATAACATTATCATGATTTCTCGTAATGTTGTATGATGGGAAATATTTAAAAACCATAAATAATACTTCTACGAGTAATTAATTACGATGTAATTAGTTAAACTGACTAATTACGATCATAAAAAATCAAAAATCTACGAAGAAAACTATATATTACAAAGTAATCTCCCTTTTATATAATCAAAAATTCAGTAGTATACAATCAGACAGTACTGCACCCCAAATAATGATATAATTCAATGTGGTGATGATAATTATTGATACTGAAAGGTAATTTTCTGTTTATATTTTTTCGAGAAAGTAGATCTGGTCATATTTTCTGTTACGTATTTTACCACACGCGAGTCAATATCAAAATATTTAGCAGCTGAATACATTGAACGAAATATAATTTTTTCGCCAGTTTCTCTGTTTGTAGAATTTACCGCCCTTCTAGAAACTGTCTTACATCTTCCTGTATTACCACATGCAGAGTTCACGCTTCGTGTGACAACTCGAAGGTTGTGCAGGGAGTTATTTTGAGGATCCCCGTCAATATGATCAATAACAAGACCGTCTTTGATCACTCCGAAGAAACATTCGTGGATGAAACGATGACAATGATATCTTTTCTTTCCAACTGTAAATCTAAGATAGCCAGTATTAGAAACAACGCCAACTGGTCTCTTCAACTTGCAGTGTCTGATGATACCATTAATATTTGATTCATAGTTTGTTATGACAGGATGTGGGACAAATTTATTTTGCTCCACTATAATAATATTATTTGTTTAAATCATTGTTTGTCTGAAATCTTGATATATAATCCTCCACGGATTTTATAGCGTTTTCACCGCTATTATTTTTTTGGTCATAATATCTTTTAAGTTCTCTGAACCGTTTTCCGCCGCACTTTCCACATAATTCTGTTTTTCCTCGCACTCCAATACCACACCGCAGACATGGTATTGGTCCTAGACTTCCTCGTCGTATGTTTTGTAAGTGCATCCAACAAAATTCCTTTCTGCAGGATTTGTTGCATCGATTTACTGAGCCGATCATCAACCATCTGCATTGAGACATTGTATATATAATTCTCTTTATTTAAATATTTGTTTTAATTATATGAATGAGTTTGAGAGATTATCCCAAACTAGGCCTGTTAAATATAAATTCAACCTCGACAGATTATCTCCAGACTTACCAGTGCGAGATTTGGTTGATCCGAAAAATAAAAGTCTGATCTCGAAAATTCACGACGCCAAGAAAGAATTTTACACGGATGGTGCATCTCATACATGGTCAACTTTCAAGATCATACGCAACACTGACAAAGTCAGTGTCGACTCTGTCACGGACGCCACAATGAACGACAAGCGAGCGGCAACTATCATTAACTACATTGATGACTACGAGGGCAATCAAAAATATTTCTTCAGAGTAAAATTTATTGTATTAACAGAAACAGGTAGTTGGATTATCCGTGACAAATATGATCCTGTCCTTGGTAATAATAAAACTGTCATATTAAGTAAAAATTCCAGACCGGGTCTACTGACGGGTATTGACAAACCGTATTATGAGCGAGCGTATCCTGTAACAGCGGTTATTTATGGAATTTATGAGATAAATAAAAAACCCAACGTTGATAAACTAGCGCCAATGAAATTTTCAAGGTTAAATTGTGTAGCCGAGCGAGTAACAGAGCACTTTACAAACGCAATGCGTGGAAATGGATTAACTGATTTAAGGCGTGAGAAAATAAACTCGTGGGCTGATTCAGTTAAGGATACCGGTGCTACAATAAAAGATGTTGCTGAACTAGGAAAACTATTAAAATTTCCAATAACCGTAGCGACAATAACGGGAGAAATTCTGTACGAATCTAAATATAAATCGAAAGGAGCTATAATAAATATTATCGATCATAACGCGCAAGCATGGACTAAAGCAGTAACAATATTTCCACGTGATCGAACTGTTAGATTTTACCCCACAGATAATTCTGAGGGAGGTATATTTGATTTTAATAAAGAAATAAGTAAAACCGATCCTGTATCGGTATGGTTATTTAAAAGTAATGAGGAAGGTGAATTTGATCAGTTTGTCAGACCAAACGCTGAAATATATCGAACAGAATCCCTCCATGACGAGATAAAAAATCTCGCGAAGTTTTTAGAGTGCAAGCACGCGGAAAATACTGACAAATTACTAACTAATTGTTTTACCGTTCCATCTGTTGCGGCTCATTTCGCTAGAGAAAGAAATTCATGGAAACCAACACGATTTGATTTACTCGAGGACGTACGCGCAAGTTGCGTCGAATATGGACATGGCGGATTATGGAATACCAAATATAATTACAATGATGTTATTTCGGTTGATATGGTTGCATGTTATCCAGGAAGTTTTCTGGGATACGGAGATTGTTCTGTGTACTTTGAAAGATTTGGTCACCCAACAAACGAGATGACGCGAGTGGCAATTAATGGACCATTACCTGAATTTGATCTGACTGGATTCGCCTGTATTGAATCATTCGAGTTTAACGAAAATCTTCACAAGATTTGTTATGTTTGGTTTGGTAGACATTTTTGTGAAAAACGTTGGGCACCTATAGTTTTGTTACGATATATGCTAGATTGTATGATACTGACATCGTTGGTGGTCAGTGAGGCAATTATATCATATCGTGCACAGACCAAAGTTTGGTTGCCCATGTCAGATTCTGAAGTTATTAGCGAGTTTAAGGAAAAATGTCCTGATGTTTCCGAAGATGATATTCCTAATAAACTCAAAACCGCGAAAGATCTCGGTAGAAAAATTATAGGTAAATTTACTCAAGGTGGTGCATATGATTATAAAAGACATCACGCACGATTAATTTTAGATGATGCCGAGTACGATTTTATAATCGCTGACACAACAGCGAAAAATATATTTGTAAATCGAGAAAGTGTTTATTTATCCGATGAACAAAATTAGGTACGATCGTTAGTTACATAAATGACGTATCCCCGCAATATACTCATCTAAGATCTTCCATGTTGGCTTATGTTTCTATAAATTTATTATCGATGATTAATAGATTTCCTGAGACCGCAGTCAGAGTCGCAACAGATTCGTTTTATATTTCAAATAAATATTTAGAACCTGTTATGAAATTTACAAGTAATGATGAACGATGGGGTTCGTGGAGAATAAAAAAGGAACTATTACACAATTATGCAGAATCAGCAGATGTTCCAATGAGAGATTTTTATCGTAAGGGTAATAAAATATCAGAAATGTCGAAAGCACCATCGTTGAGTGATCCAATAACCAGATATAAGACAGTATATCTAAATGGACCTGGTGGATGCGGCAAAACGACTCGAACGATTAATGTTTTTAGAAATTCAGATATTATTGTGCTGACACCCACACATAGACTTGCACGTGAGATGAAACAGCGGCAAGTACAATCGTGTATGTATCATAGTTTCTTTCGGTGGCGCGGAGATACATGGACTCCTGAACGGATGGGAGAAAAATATATACCTAAAATAATTATTTGGGATGAGATATGCACGGTGTCATTGGATACATTAAAAACGTTTCTTGATTGGTTGTTAACGAAAAATACCGCTATAATAATGTGTGGCGACCATGGTCAACCGCCGCCTTTTGTTGGACCATCTCCACATGATTGGTTAAAAAATTTCGTTGATTATTACGAAGAAATAGATGATGATCATAGAGCTCTTGATGCAAATTTGAGGGAGTTTAAAAAATTAATCAGATTACAATCAAACAAAATTCAGTGTGAAATAATACGTGGAGTGATCTCAGAGACATCAATGAGTGATTTTTTGAAATTATGGAGACCCACCGATTTGATCGTAGCAAGTAGAAAAATAATCAGAGACGCTTTACAACAGCAGTTATTTCAACTACATAAAGAAAAATATTCAGAATTACCCGTACCGTTGTGTTATAGACCATCAGAGACACGAAAACAGAATATTAATGTTGATATTCCAGGACAGACTGAAAAACAAAATCTCGTATTAAATGATATTGTCGCTGTTGATATCAGTGTGGTCGAAGATGCAATACACGCTGACAAATCTCCATGGGTGTTGGGATACGCTATGACGATCCACTCGTCTCAGGGATTAACTATTTCTGACACACGAGTCTGGATTGTAGACGATCGCATCGAGTGGTCAAATTTAGTTTATTTAGCGGTATCGAGGGTCAGAAATATATCTCAATTACGTAGAATTATAATTCCTGAAATCGTTGATAAATTTAACATCATCGATGATGATATAATAAGAAAAAAATTAATCGGATACAAACAATCTGATAAAAAAAATAAACGTGACTTTGATCTTGATGTTGAATTTATTATTGAGTTAAAACAGCAGCAGAACAATCATTGCGCCAGTTGCAATTGTATAATGTTATGGCGATATTCAAGTAATGATTCAAGACAATTTACCGTAGATAGAAAAGATAATAGTCGCGGTCATACACGAGAAAATACCATGTTAACCTGTCTTGAGTGTAATCGACGTCGGGGTGCAGGCACCCTTGGCGCTAGTGCTAGTTAAGTGATTGAAATCACTGAAGTGATTTTGGCGGTAGTTGTGTATCCGCGGGAATTATTTGTAGTTGTTCACGTGTAAATCCACGCTGAGGAGCAGCCGAATCTAATCTGTAGATTGCAGGTCTACCTGAGGATCTTGTCACGGTAGATATTTTGTGTGTGGTAACACTCCAAATAGGATCAGTCGCTCTTCGTTTATCACCTTCAAGTTCACCAGGCTCATATAAATATCTGACTGTGACATCACCTAATATTTTTTGTTTTTTAACATCTTTTCGTTGTGTTGGTATATTGTTTTTTGTAATTGCATTAATGGGTTTCATTTTGGTTGTTCGTGTGATCTCATTATTTAATGCAGCTATCACGCTTGGTAATCTTGCAACCCATTCGCGAGATCTTTTATGCTGAATAAATTCCCTCGCATATTGATATCCAAATAACCGCCCAGCAAGTGTTCGATTAAATCGCTCAACAATTGCTTGATCACGATGAATTGCAGTATGACCTCGTCGTATTTTGGTATTATGTCGTTTCATCAGTGATGATACTGGACCAAGAAATTCCTTACCAGGATCAACCTGTAGTAGCTGTGGCCATCGCAGACAAACTTGTGGTTCGAGTCCTCGTTGATAAATTCGTTCAAACGCATCGGCTACTTCAGATGATGTTTTCGCTGATAGCGGCTCTGCTTCTTTATATCTACTTGCAACATCAACTACGGTTAACGCGTATTTGTACGTTTTTCTACGCACAGTATCATGCGGTAAAAACAGAATATCAGCTTGATGAACTTCATTAGGAACACTGACATCGAAATACGCGTACTGAATTCGTCTAGGACGTGGTAGATAAATTTGCCATATTGCTTGTTTGGATAACCACGCTTTAGCAGTAGAATGTTTAACCGCTGCTGCATCAGCGAGTTTACCAATTGCTGCTTTGCCTCTCCAGTATCCTCTTGGTGAATAATAAATTAATTCCATTATTAATTACCAGCCCCAAGCGCTAATTTACCTTTCATCGAGGATCTTACTAACCAATTAGCTAATGATTCTCTAACATTTTTATTTTTTATAGAATTTAATGCATGAATTAATTTCACATCTGCAATATGCCTATGTTGTAGATTTTGACTTTTATAAGCTACATCATGAACATGACAAGCTCGATCAATAGCGTTTATTGGTTCCTCGCCTGGTTTTGGTTGCTCTTGATTATCGAGCCTGATATCAAGTCTGGTACCAGAACCGCAATAATTATATCCCGGTAGATGTTTTTCTCCACTGCATTTAGCCCATGGAGCACCTGGAAACTTTGACATCAAATTAGCAATATCACCACCGCGCTTATTAGGTAAAAAGGAAAATTTCTTTCTACCGCATATAGAACATTTTCCACCGTACGCTATTTTTTTATTTTTTGTTGTAACCGTAGCTAAATCAGTAGTTGGAGTTTTAACTTTACAGCGTAAGCAATATAAATTCATGTTATAAAATATATGGATATAATTGATTTCTCAGCAACAAGAAAACGAGAGCCAGTTAAACACCATCCTGCGCTACCAAATTCCATCAGAATGATTATCATAGGACCATCTGGATCGGGTAAGACGCAATTATTACTTAATCTGATAATGAGATGGTTGAAATGGGATAAATTGTATTTAGTAGCACCATCCGCTGATGATCAGCGATGTTATGATGTACTTAAAGATTTCAATGAAAACGCGCGATTACTGGATGAAGGTAATGATGTTATAGAGTTTATAACTGATATTGATGAAGCACCATCCGTAGATTCCATAGACGGATTTATTAATAATTTAGTTGTATACGACGATGTGATGCTAGATAAACAATCAAATCCAGCCAGAATATTTTCCCGAGGTAGACATAAAAATACAGACGTGATCTATGTTACTCAACGATACACACAAATTCCGAAGGTGATCAGAGACAACTGCAACATTTTAGTTGTGTTTAATGGCGTAGACACACACACACTTAGAAATATTCATCAAACTTGGTGTGGTGGTGACATGGATATAATTAAATTCAAAAATTTCTTCTCACGAGCGCAAGCTACTCCACAAGCAGCAGAGGGGGCGAATCGGACATTTTGTCCAATCGTCATTTGGTTTAATTGATACTTCTCTGCACTCAGCGGATCCGGTGTCGTCAGCGCCTGGTAAAAAAAAAACGACGTCGTCGTCGGGGGGTAAATCGAACGTCATTTAGTTTAATATACTTTCTGCGCGCCGATCCCAGTGTCGTCAGCGTCGGGTAAAAAAGCGCGACGACCGCGTTGATGTCATCGCCCCCTCTGCTGCTAAGGGGCTATTTACAACTAACCAAATATTTGGTCAAGTCCGATACGATATCGTGTCCGAGGATCATGTAAATTTATCGTTACAAATCCATGTGGGGTCGACTGAGCATGACTAAAAAAGTTTTGAAAAACATTAAAGTCCATGTCACCGCCGCACCATGTTTGCCAAATATTTCGTAGCGTGTGTGTATCAACGCCGTTGAACACAGCAAGAATATTACAGTTATCTCTGATTACTTTTGGAATCTAAGTGTATCGTTGAGTGACATATATCACGTCAGTGTTTTTATGCCTGCCTCTGGAAAATATCCTAGCTGGGTTTTTTTGATTGTCTAACATAACATCATCGTACACGACTAGATTGTTAACGTCGCCATCAATATCATCAATACCTGGTGCATCATTGATATCTGTAATAAACTCAATAACATTTTTTTCAGTGATCGCTGATGCATTCTCGTTAAAATCTTTCAACACCTCGTAGCATCGTTGATCATCTACGCTAGGGGCGATTAAATACAACTTATCCCACTTCATCCATCTCATTATTAAATTAAGTAACAATTGCGTCTTGCCGGATCCAGATGGTCCGATGATAATCATCCGGATCGAGTTTGGTAATGCTGCAACATGCTTAACTGGTTCTCTTGTTTTAGTCGCCGAAAAATCAATTATATTCATATCTCTATACATAAATTATGGATCTATATTGTGTGAAGTGTAGAGTGCGTACTGGCACAAATGATATGACAACCGTTGCAACAAGAAATAACAGATCGGCACTTACTGGTAAGTGTGTACAATGCGGTACAAAGAAATTTAGATTTATTTCTATTAGACCCGGGGATGTTTTAAAAAAAAGCGAGGAGGTGATATTGCAGCCAAGTTATCAAAACTCCCCGGAACCCCGTGGGCAAAGTATCCAGGAGAAAAGCACCTCCCAGGATATAGCTACTGTGGCCCCGGAACACGATTAGATATCAGACTCGATGATCAAAATCAACCCCGCCCCGGTGAGTATCCAATAAACGCTATCGATAAGGCGTGTCATGCTCATGATGTTGCTTACAAAAGTAGCGATCTGCAACAGCGTCATATCGCGGATGTAAAATTAATTCACGCGTTAAATGCTATTTCTGATAAATCCTTCAAAGAAAAATTGGCCTCATGGTTGGTAAAATCGGCTATGAAAGGTAAATTAATGATGGGCGCTGGTAATTAATAACAACATGGAATCCATCTATTATTCTCCGAGAGGATACTGGAAGGGGAAGGCCGCAATTGGTAAGCTTGCAAGCGCTGCAAAAGTAACGAGGGCCACTGCGGCTAATTGGTTATCCAAACAGGCTATATGGCAAATTTATCTACCACCGCCTAAACAAATCAACTTCTCGCGCTTTGATGTCAGCGTACCTAATGAAGTTCATCAGGCTGATATACTATTTCTGCCGCATGACAACGGTTACAAATACGCGCTAACCGTAGTTGATGTTGCGAGTCGATACAAACAAGCGGAACCGTTAAAAACAAAGTCAGCAACTGAAGTAGCCGATGCGTTTGGGCGAATTTATCGAAGAGGTCCTCTGCGCTGGCCAAATCTGCTACAAGTTGATCCTGGTAGTGAATTTCGCGGCGCTGTTTTATCAACGCTCAAACATCATAGCGTCGCGATACGACGAGGTCATACTGCGCTACATCGTGATCAGGCAATTGTTGAACGATTCAATCGGACTCTTGCTGAACGGTTATTTGGATATCAGTACGCAAAAGAATTCATCCAAGAAAAACGATCTCGTGAATGGGTCAAAAGTATATACCCGGAAGATCAAAAAAAAATAGCGTTTCCAAGCCGATTCTCGGCGATGTCACTGTTAGATATCTATATGAACCAGGAGAGCTTGAAGGCGGTAAAAAAGAGCTACTGATCCTATTTGGAGTGTTACCACACATAACATATCAACGATAACACGATCAACTGATAGACCACCGATCTATAGACTGGATTTAACTGCCCCACATCGGGGGTTTACACGCGAGCAACTACAAGTGATACCTGACGATACTCAATTACCCCCGCGTGGTCTTAACTAGCGCCGTTGCGTCTATTGCACTCAAGACAGGTCAACCTCACATTGTTTTTGACATGACCGAGACTGTTATCGATCCTATCCACGGTAAATTGGCGAGCGTCTTTATCCGAATAACGCCAACTCATTATACAATTACAACTCGCGCAGTGATTATTCTGTTGTTGTCGTAACGCAATTATTAATTCGGCATCAATATCAAAATGCCGCTGTTTTTTGTTATCCTGTTGGTGGTAACCCGAGAGTTTTCTATCAATGACGCTTGCATCGATGATGTCGTTGGTGACTTTGTCGGTGACTTTGTCACCGGCTTCGTCAATAACAATTCTTCGAAGCTGATTTATCCTCCGTACTCTGGACACTGCAAGATAGACTAGATTTGACCATTCGATGCGATTATCAACCGTCCAAACAATTGTATCCGTGATGGTTAGTCCCTGCGAGGAATGTATTGTTGTTGCGTATCCTACCGTCCACGGGGATTTATCAGCACGTAGCGCGTCCTCGACGACGCTGATATCAACGAGCACGATATCATTCAGCACGAGAATTTGTTTTTTTGTCCCTGACGCTGTCGGGCCTGGAATTTCAACTTCAATGTTCTGCCGCCGTGTATCCGCGAGTCTATAACATAACGGCACTGGGCGCGTTGGAAACTTTTCCTTATGCAACGTAAACAACTTTTGCTGAAGTGTGTCTCTGACTATCTTTCTACTCGCTACAATCAAATCGTTTGGTCTCCATGTTTCCCAAAATTCATTCATTGGAGTTTCGGGAATCACCTCGCGGACTATTTCACATTGAACCCTATCCGGCTGTAATCTGATTAATTTCTTAACCTCGCGCAGTTGTTCATCAAGTGCTCGGTAATCAGTATCGGTTTCTTCATAATAGTCCATAAAACCCTTTAACCAATCATGTGGGCCCTCGCCGACAAATGGTGGTGGTTGGCCATGATCCCCGCACATTATCACCGCTGTATTCGCGCGCAGCAACCACTCAAGAAACATTTGTAAAACATCTAACGAAACAGTGCATATCTCATCCCAGATGATAACCTCAGGAATAAATTTTTCACCCATTCGATCAGGAGTCCACTCACCGCCGCTGTATCGAAAAAAGCTGTGATAAGTAACGGCGTCAACATTTCGTTGTTTTATCTCTCGCGCTAGTCTATGGGTTGGTGTAAGCACGATTATACTTGCCCGCGTTCGAAATAATTCAATTGCCCGAGTCGTTTTTCCCGACCCGCCACAGCCGCTTAAATAAACTGTTTTGTATCTACAAATTGGATCAGAACACGGTGGTGCATTAGACCATTCTGATAGATTATCACCGCGTAAGTAGTTGTTCTCAACGGTGACATCTGCTGATGGTGAATAATCGCGTCGTATTTCATTTTTAATTCTCCATGTACCCCAACTCTCGTCCGGACTAGTAAACTCGGCTATGTTTCCCTTATACTTTACGTCAATATAAAATGAATCAATCGCAACTCTAACTGCGGTGTCGGGAAATCTATTTAACATTGAAAATAAATTTATGCAAGCATAACCCAGCATAGACGCCCTCAAATGCGGGTATGCTGGGCTGTCTCCATCGCTGTAAGTAACAACTGTACCCAACCTTGTTCCATTGGACAAGAAAGCTGTTTTGCAGTTCACGTATCTATTTTTCGCCACTGCGTCCTTGATTACGAAATCATATTCTGCGTCATCTATAATCAGCCGTGAGCAATATCGTTTGTAGTCGCAGTTTTTTCCACCTTGTGTGAACTTACCAATTATTCTTCTACCGAGATCTTTTGCCTCTCTGTTTCGTTGGTTGAATATCTTTTTGGACCATTCGATGATATATTCCTCGTCGGCATCAATGTGTTTTCTGGACTCGTCAATTATGCTATCTAGACGCTCCGGTTCTGGTAACCAGACTTCAGTCTGCGCCCGATATGATATAATCGCGTCGCTGACAATCAACGAAACTAGCATTTTACAATCAATCATATACCGTAGCAGCGCTATTGGCAGCCACTTCTTTTCAGTCATGTGTCTACCGATCCAAATATAGCAACAGCGATGAAGTCCTGCCGCGAATTCAAATGATACTATGCGAGCGAATCCGGTTAAATCAAAATCAGGCAGTGGTCCATTAATAGCAACACGAGTCATTTCATGTCTGGGGTGTCCAAATCGTTTAAAGTACTCAGCGGTGGATCCATACCCGAGAAAACTCGCTGGATAACAGGCAACCATATCAACGGAAATCATAGCGTCGCGGTTGTATCTAGTGTTCCATAGTCCACCGTGATAGTATTCCAAACAACTGGATTGTACATCCGGTAGAAATTCCTTGCGTGTTGGTCTCCACGCATTTTTCTTTGCTGCAAAATGAGCTGCAACCGATGGAATTGTAAAACAATTTGTTAGCAGTTGTTCATTATGCTCTCCAAATTCCATGGCGGTTTTTTTCATCTTGTTGTGAAACGCTTCAGTGCGATATAATTCACCGTTTGGTCTTACAAACTGATCAAAGGTATCCGCATCGTTTTCAGCGCTGCGAAGTAACCACACTGATACAGGGTCGTTTTTACACAAGTAGGCAATAGCATCAAATAGTTTCCTCTCCGCGAGAAAACCGTCCTTGGAGAATTGTTCTCCCAGGAATTCCCCCGGGATATACTTTACTGTTCTATCCCGTGGAAATATTGTGATCGCGGACGTCCATGCGTGTTCGTTATGATCAATAATTTTGATTGGGGCTCCCTTTGATTTGTACTTTGATTCGTATAATACTTCACCGGTTATCGTTGTAACGGTTATTGGAAATCTCAACGATGTTTCTAATCTCGCTATGTCGCTGATGGTTGCTCCTCGCTCGCGCACTGTCTCCCCCCATTGGTTGATTTTGCTACGTCGTAAATCAGTTAATTTGTTTCCTCGACACGCATTTGTAAAATGCTCTATTACTCGTTCTGCTACACAATTTATCCCCGTTGACTGTTTCATCGGCGCTAGTTTTCCGATATCAGGTTTCTTATTTAACGGGTATATTCCATAAACAACTGCTGTTTCAGGACCGCTCGTTCATAGTATGGTCTGTCAATTCCGGTTAACAACCCCGGCTTGGAGTCGCGGTTAACAATGACTGTTTTCTTGTCGCTGAGAACTGGTTCAAATTTATCACGTATGATCCAATTACCTGATTCCACCCGGACAATGAATTTTACTCTGAAAAAATACTTTTTACCGTCAAGTTGTGATATTATCGTTGCTGCGCGTTTGTCGTTCATGGTAGCATCAACAACGCCATCAATTCGAAATGTTGACCAACTATGAGATGCACCATCACGCTTGAATTCATTGATACAATCACGGATTTTATTTAACAGGGTTTTATCGTTTATTAACGCTTTTGGTGTGTCCTTGAGGGCCCTATCGAGATTGAACTTAATATTTTTCCAGGGCTTAATTGCTGCTAGTTTCTTAAACTCCTCCTCCATATAATTAAAACAAGTATTTAAATAAAAGAATATAGTATAATAAATCACTGCAAATGGTTGATGATTGGGTCGACAACCCGGTGCAATAAATCATGTAGAGGTGAATTCTGCGGGTATCATTTACAAAGCGTTCGTAATGGTTCTCTTGGTCCCCTCCCGTGCTTGGTTTGCCATGTTGGTGTAAGAGGAAAATCGCAGTTGTGTATCAATTGAGGCGGAAAGCGATACAGAGAACTAAAACGTTAGTACGACAAGCGAATTAAAAACGCCGTCATTGATCCCACCGCTGACTCCGTCAAGGACAAAATCATCAAAACTCCTCAAGACTACATTGAAAGGTTTATAATTAAACCAAATAATGAATTAGACAAGTAGTATTATTATACAAATGGACCAAGAATTTCTACCTCACCCTGTGCTTGTTAATTACGAGGCATCTCGCGACGGCGTTGTTAGAAACCGTAGACTAAAAAAACCAGTTGGACGAAAAAATAATCACGGATACTTGCGATTTGGTGCTGGGAAAAAAATCTATCTTGTTCACAGGGTGGTATATGAAACGTTTAAGGGGCCAATCGAGGACGGTCTTGTTATTGATCACATTGATGGATGTCCTCAAAATAACAGACTGTGTAATCTAAGAGCTGTTACAGCGAGTCAAAATTCCAAATTTGGAAAAACAGGAGGGATGAGAAAGGCAAAACCCGTAAAGTCATTTGATACAATAACGCACGAAGAAAAAATATTTCGCTCTATGAATGCGGCTGGTAGGTACTTCGATATTTGTAGTAAATCAGTTCGAGATGTTGCAGAGAATATAACTAAAACAGCGATCTCAAAAAAGACCGGACACAGAATTCGATTTTCATATATAACATCAAAGGGGAATAACTCGTGATGGTATATCACCGAGTGACGAAGTTACCGACAGTGTGAACGCTACAGTCTATTACAATTAATAAATTTTCTGTTTTAAAGAAAACTGATGGAATAAATTGTCTTTACAAACAACTGTAATATTCTGTTTTATGTTTCATCGAAGTATTTAGTGTTGTTTAAACGCTATTGATAGCGTTTTTTAAGTAATTTAACGAAATACAATAACACACCTTGTGACTGACGCGGTTGTATTAGTCACCTTATATATAAGCCGACTCGTTATAAGCCTGGGGCTTTCGAAAGCCGATTCAACCAATCAAAACTAACCCACGCTCTTGACCCGGGCGTGTGGTTGTCTTTTGTTCACAATCATGCAACCGGGTTAATTTAATTGGGTTGCTTTTGATTGGTTGAATTGACCGTAGAGTTCCGCCCCGCCGTTTTATGTCTGTGCCGTCTTGTGCCGTCCCATCATTAATTAAGTTAATTAAGTACATGTAGTGATGTCCCCCCAAGCATATCTTCTGGGCGGTCTACGATGACGTTTGTCACCCTAGGCCTCCCTCCCGGAGATGTATGTTTCGGGGTCCCCTTGGGCTCAGATGAATGCGAAGGCACCCAAGGGGTTCCAAGATGTGTTGTTGATGGCTTGTCCTTAATTAAGTTAATTAAGTAACCTCTGGGTCTCTCTGACGTCATAGGGCGCCAGCGAGATTGCCAAATGGGTTATGATCGCAATCATATAGTTCTCTAGGCAGTAAAGATGTTAACAGCACCTTTATGTGCCTAGAGATCATTTTGTAAAAATAATTTTTTTTTATATTAGAAATAAGATGTTTATAAGAATATGAATATCGAAGACATTAATAATATATTAACCGAGATTTCAAAATTAAAAAATCAAGGAATTGAATTATCTGATAGTCTCAACAGCGAAAGAATATTATCCGATTATGAAATTATTAACGAACAATCGAAACGGGGGCGTTTTACCCTGGCCCGAGAGTATTCTTTTATAAAACGATTACAACATACGATTAATGAAAACCTGTACCTCAATGACGTAAATGCATTCATTGGGCTATTCACTGCCGTTGAAACAATACGAAAAAAACTCGGACGTGTTTATGAACGACGCCGGGAGATTTCTAGTAAGATCAAAAACATTAGAAGGATTATAGACGAAAACTCCGTGGAGCCCCCAATTTAATGGTAGCGTAACGGGAGTGGCACATTAAATGTATACATATTTTTTTTCCCCCCGATAGGTCGTGGTAACGTTTTAATTGTAATACTAAAATAGTAAGACGATTGCGTCTGACGCGACAGGTGTTCGGGTATATTCCTGCCACAGTATTGAAAATTGATGACTCGGCGGGAAATTAGAAATTGCGGAGCAATTTGCAATAATGGTAGGTGAATCACTTACTACTCGGCTAGCCAGAGAGCGGCTAGCAGCGCTTAAAAAGTTCATACCGTTACGAGACAGGGTCCGAAAACAACTTCAAACGCGGCAACAACTACAAACTGATTTTGCTGTTGGAAGCGAACAACTCTTTGCCCCGGTAAAAAGCGCAACTGTGCCCGTCCTCGGTGCGCTTGTAAAGATAGCAGCTCAGACCGAACAAACAAAAAAGTCTCTACAACACACCAGCGGCGAAGACCACCACCACTCGCTATAACAGACCCACAAGAACCTTACGTTACAATGGCCGATGAAGAAGAACCAGGTGCTACTGCAAGAGAACCAGAAGAAGAAATACCGGAAGAAATACCGGAAGAAATACAAGAACAAGAAGAAATAAAGGAGAATATACCCCGTAATGTACTTACAAAGTCCGCAATAGATCGAATTAGAGCCTTCGACAGCGAGGAAAAATTGATTAATTTTATTGTTGTAAACTCTGATAGGGATTTTCGAGAGGGGTATATCAAAAAGGGTTACGAAAAGTATATAAGGTCGACGGATAGTTGGGCAAGAATCGTGTATTTAGCAAGTAGATATAAAAATACATTACACGGTGATACCGATTACAAAGCATTCCTCGATAAGGTTAAAAGTAGGAAACCAAAAAAAGGAAAAGGATATTCTGTTGGAAACTTTTCTGGTAAAAAATCCTACGGTTTTTCAAACGCTAGTGTTACTTGTCCTGGTAATATTCTCAGTGATATATCACGGCTGGAAGTACTAATCGGACGAAAACGAGCCGGAAATAACTCTCCGGAAATAATCAATGAGGCCGCTGATATTTGCAGGCGTTTATTTGCAGGCGGTATCATGGACATTAATGTATATCGAACGCTCATAGACGAACTCGTGGATGATTAATTGGAAAACACTGGTGTTTTATAATAAAGATGATTATACACTACAACCATGATAAACCAGTCAGCGTCTACGTGGTAAACTCACGATTGCCTGTATACCGCGCGTGGTACGGAGATGGTCTCGGTAGCACCATTGCGGGGTTATTTACAAGAATGGCTCCAAAAGTGGCGCCGTTAGCTAAACAATTATCGATGAAAGCCATTGATGTTATTCGTGATAAGGGAATCAGCGCTATTGGAGATGTTGCCGGAAAGGCGTTTTCTGCAGCAAAGGACAAACTAATGTCGTTGGTGAGAAGAAAAAAACAAACGCCGTTGCGTTCTACAACAGTGATGCCTGCAAATGTCAGCAGGGTAATAAATAACACGGTGAAAAAAAAACTAGCGTCAATGACCGAGTCGATGGCGACTCAATCGCTGGCGACTCCGCCATTGATGGCTTCGCCAACGACCCCGTCGTCGTTGATGGCGGAGCCATCCACTGATGCAACAACCAACGCGCTCATGAACGCGATAGCGGGAAGTGGTCTTAAACCGAAACGAAGACGACGCTGATGAATTGCAAAGCAATTTCAATTGAAAACATGAACATGATAAATAATAAAATGTTTGCGCGAACCGCTGATCCCGCGTTTGATATGGACGCCCCAGTGCGCAAGGATGATTCTGTCCGTGATTATCAATTTTATTCCTATCAACCACCACAAGCCGACCTACGATCGCGAATTGAACTTCAAGTCCAAGATACCAGTAAATACTTTTTGCCGTGTGAAGCGTTTATCGAAATCGAGGGAGAACTCGTGACAAATGTTGCCGCTAATACACCATACGCAGATGACCATCGTGTTCGAGTTGGCTTCGTCAACAACGGTATTATGGCGTTATTTGAGAGCGCCAGATATCTTATTGACGGGCGAGAAATTGAATCAATAGAACGCGAGGTTGATGTTGCAACGACGATAATTGGGCTATCAAGATACTCAGATGATTATACAAGATCGGCGGGCCCATCTATGATGTTCGCAAAGGATACCACTAATAACGCTGACCATCTTCAGTACATTAACGTGCTGACGGGAAGAGATAACGCAGCTGACCCACCGGCTGAAGCAGCTAACCCAGACCGCAGGGCAAGACCAGGCGCTGATTTCACTATTATAAAAAGTATTAACGGTAATTACAATCTAGGATTTGCAACACGAGTAGGGATGTTGCAAGGACCACGCCGACATTTTTCATGCGCGATTCCACTCCATCACATATTTGGATTTTGCAGAAATGTCAGAAAAGTTATCTATGGGGCTAAGCATACAATCGCATTAACGCGAAGGGGCGATGATAACAATGCAATATGGCGTGCTGCTGGCGTCGATAACGGTAAAGTCGTTTTAACTAAAATAGCATTGTGGATGCCGGTGTTGACTCCATCAGTTACCACGGAAGCACGATTGTTATCATTTATGGAACGGGGGGGAAATCATTGTTGAGTTGGCTAGCGGTAACAACTGATGCTAAAGAGGATAATGTCGCTGATACATTTACATGGCACTTGGCATCAAAACAAGGCGTTTCAGCCCCGCGTCATATATTTATAGCGCTCCAGAATAGGGATCGATTGGGTAATCAAGAACGCAGCCATATGATATTTGATCAATTAGGAGTCAGGGATGTTTCGCTGAGAATAAACGGACAACAGGAACCATCCGAGGATATACAGCTTAATTACGGCGACAACCATATCGCACGTGTGTACCATCGATTGCTGTCATATATGGGTCGTGATCAAAACGTCGACACTGGTTTGCAAATATCACAACTTGATTTTAAAAACCTGTATCCGATTTATTACTTTTCGTTGGAACATCTTGATTTAACGAGACAATCCGTCGTTGATATACACTTCCGAGCTCGTATAGACCCGGGTGGTGTTAATTATAGAGCGGTTGCTGTCATTCTCAGCGATAAATCAATGCTGTTGGAAGGTGTTGGTGGACGAATGAGAATCGTTGATGCACCAGTGGAAAATATGTAATTAAAAACACAAACGCGTTTACAATAAAAATGTCGTATAGTGTTCTCGGTGTAGAGTTAACCGATGGTCAAGTCAAGAAATTACAATCAAAGTCCGCTAAACAATGTGGGACCACAATAACGTTAAAGCCGTCACAGATGACTGGTGGCAAGCATAAAATATCATTGACGACACGTCAAATAAAACATTTCAATGATGCAATGAGAAATAAAAAGGGTGTTCAAATAACTTTCTCAGCCGCAGCAATCAAAAACATGGAAAAGACCGGTGGGATATTTCCGTTGTTAGCTGCGATTCCGGCGTTGATTGCCGCGGCGGCCCCAGCAGTGGCGAAGGCGGCAGCGTTAGGAGCCGTTGGTACCGCGGCGGGAATGGCATTGAAGAAGGCAACCGGGAGAGGCTATAAAAAAAAAGAAACGAGGACGATCCGTAGCCGGAAAAGGTCTAAGACTACCGGGAACCCCGTATTCATGGTACTCGGGGAAGGGTCTAAGACTACCGGGAACCGTTTATTAACGCAAGAGTCTATGGTTCCGTTATCCAATTTTGATTTAATAGATGCCGCCGACGCGTTAGCGATAAAAAACTTCAGAGGTGTTTTTATGAGGGATCAATTACCGACAAAACCAAGGAATATTGAAACCGGTATAATTAACCTCGATAAATCCTCCGGAGCGGGAACTCATTGGGTTGCATACGCGATTGATCCGCGTGCGATCGTCTATTTTGATTCATACGGGTTAGCCCCGCCGAACGAGTTCATGCGGTATATCCGGGCGTGTTCAGCCCCGGTTTTTTATTCCACGCTGCCAACACAGCAATTAAGTGACCCACCGATATGTGGCCGTGAGGTATTGAACGTACTCGCGGCGATTTCATCATCGCGGAAACCACCTCATATGGTTGTAAACGAATACACTAGTGGGAAATTTAGAGACACTTACATTAGATAACAATGATTGATATCTGGGGACGACCGGTTTCGGCGCTGAAAGAATCCACGGAAACGCCCGCCACCGATGACATAAAAAAACTAATCGAGGATGAAATCGCTGATACGTTAAATCTAACCAGTGTTGACCCGGGCGAAATAGTTGTATTTCAAGACCGCCAGGGTAAATTGAAATCCAGTAATGTGTCACTCGATGACGTTTTAATACGACAGCGTAATTCCGCCGAGAACACTATCGCGTTGTATACCAGCGACGGACGACTCAAACCGGGTGAACATATATCGACGATAACGGATAGGGTAACATTAATCCAAGACGGTTTTATAAGGTTAGATAGATTGGTGACCGAACTTGACACGCAGGTGAATAAATTCGCCGAGGTGGAAAAGTCTGTCACCGATATACAACTCACTACCGCTAGTTTTTTTGGGACCCCGACGGTGACCGAACCAAATCTTGCAGGGATAAAAAGTACTATTTTGGAGTTTACAACGCTGTCGGGCCAATTTTACACGTTACGAAAAAATGTTAACAGGATCGATGACAACTTTGATAAATTCTTTGGTAAAAAAAATACCAAGCTGGATGAAATTACAACAACTATAAATGATATCACTGCGTATGGACAGGAAATAAAAACAATCAAAACTGATGTTGCAGCAAACAAGAATAATGTAGACGCGCATACACAGGAAATAGAAACAGTCAAAACTAATGTTGCAGCGATCAGGACTAGTATAGACTTGCATGGACGGAGAATAGAAATAATCAACACTGATATTGCAGCGAACAAAAAAAATGTAGACGAGCATATACAGGAAATAGAAACGATCAAAACTAATGTTGCAGCGAACAAAAAAAATGTAGACGCGCATACACAGGAAATAGAAACGATCAAAACTAATGTTGCAGCGAACAAAAAAAATGTAGACGCGTATTGGGGGGAAATAGGAACGATCAAAACTGATGTTGCAACGAACAGAAGGAGTGTAAACGCGTCTACACAGGAAATAAATATACTCATTACTAAGGTTACAGCGAACGAGAATAATATAGACGCGCATACACAGGAAATAGGAACGATCAAAACTGATGTTGAAGCGAACAAAAAAAATGTAGACGCGTATTGGCGGGGAATAGGAATAATCAAAACTGATGTTGCAGCGAACAAAAAAAGTATAGACGGGCATACATATGAAATAGGGACAATCAAACTTGATGTTGCAGCGAACAAAAAAAGTATGACCGAGAATACACGGGAAATAGAAACAATCAAAACTAATGTTGAAGCGAACAAAAAAAAATGTAGACGCGCATACAGGGGAAATAGGAACGATCAAAACTGATGTTGCAGCGAACAGAAGGGATGTAGACACGTGTTGGCGGGGAATAGGAATAATCAACACTGATATTACGGCGATTAAAGACAAACTACCGGGAATGACAAAGCAATTTGAAAAAATAAAAATCCCTCATGAGAACGCCATCAACACAGTATACACAATTCGGCATGGATCATTTACCTGGACTCCTACACAGAATATAGTAAATATTACCGCAACTGTTAAGGGCATTTATCGATTGACACTGGTTTCAATAATGCAGTTTAATATATCATTGTCGAGTTCATCCGGGTTTAACAATACAATATCAACAATTATAGACAAGGACGCAACTGAACGGTTTATAATTAGAGCCGTTGATAGAAATTTAACCGATACAAACATCACATGGTATGTGGAATTTGTAGTGGATCTAAGTAAGTAATTGAAAACACTAGCTCTTTTAAAATAAAATGACCACCAGGGTAATTGAATCAGAGGTATCACCGACGTCACATCAATATCGATTCGATACCGTAAAAGAATTATCCGCGAACTTGAAAACGCTTTCCGAACAATACCGTGTGAAAATAAAAAAATACCGTCGTAAAATAACCGCCATCGACGTGGCCGTGTACTCGGTGTCCGGTATAGTAGCTGGTACCGGTGTCATTTTATCCACGGTGACCATGATGGCCCCGATCGCTGTTCCAATCGCTATCTCCGCGGCGACAACAATTGCTGGAGTTGCCAACGCAATCACTAGAAAGATATCATCGTGTTCTCAAAAAAAACTCAACGAGTATACAGTAAAACATCAAATAGTATCCGACGCGTACTCGAAATTATCCGGGTTGATCTCGTTGTCGATTGATAATTCGTTCATATCCGATGTTGAATTCTCCACGATGGTCCAGTTGTATGACTCCGCGATGTCAAAAATCGAGGATTTTCAACTGGAAGCTGGAAACCACGTCGCTGAAACCACTTCAATGGGCTTAAAACATTCTCCTGAAAACAAGCAAGTTGTTAATATTCGGTGTTGAAATTGAACACTAAAAACAGCGAATAATAATAATGTCGCTGAACCCCGAAGGGTTTCAATTACTTCAACGGATCGCGGAGAACACCACTCCGGTACAAACAAGTATGATATCAATAACATCAACGAAACCCGAATTCAGTGTAAACTTCCCATCATCGGTTCCAGTGAAGGAAATAGCGCTGGCAAAATTGCGAGTATATCACAGTTGGCCTAATATCCGAGCGGATGCATTTAACGGACAACAACCTAATAACTCGCTGGTTTTTGCATGGACAAATAAACCCAATGGGACCCCAGACTGGAAGGAGGTTACAATACCAACTGGGTCATACCAAATAGAACAAATCAATAAAGAATTTCAACGCAGGATAAAATCAATCACAGAAAAAGAATCAAAAATCGCTATTACGGTTCATGAACCGACGTTATCGTCGACGATTGAAATAAGCACACCGGGGTATATGGTTGATATTTACAACAGTTCAATAAGAACCATACTAGGATGGCCTGAGAATCCACCTCATGAAATCGCCGCGGACTTGCACACGAATGCGCAATCGTATCATGAAATTAATCCCAGTTATCGAGATGATTTGTCTATTATAAAAAACACGTTATTACCCAGCAGGTTTATATTTCAAGACAGGAATATCATGCAATGGTATTTTCCGTATAAGGAAACTCCTGAATCGTCCGCCGTGGTCACAGTTAATTTAAATGATATCATTGGTGCTTTTACCGAGATTAATCGTAATTACCAATCACAACTAGAACAGCTACGGAAAACAAAAGCACGAAAACACGTTGAGGTGTTAAATCATCTTATATCAGACATGGAATATATCAATGAACGAATCGTTAAAACAATATCTGCTAACAGCGATGATAATAAACAAAAATTCCTAACCGAGTATAATATCACAGAAGCCGATTTAACCGATTTAGAGCTTCCAGGATACAATGCGCCAGAACTAAGAAAATCTCTTAATGATTTTCTCGGTCCATAAACTATCCTTAGACACGATAACGGAGAGGGCGGTAGGCATATTGCTCCATACAACGTAAATATTGCATCGGTGATAGCAATCAATCTAGTGTGTGATGCTATCGAAGGAAGTTACCAGGTGGATACCAAGCAATCAAATCAGGCTCAACAGGGGTATATCCTTTATTCATTTTCACCAACAGCCCCTCCGGGATTTTTAATCGTTGAGAGTCCAATTAATCCGGTCTATATGCGATGCCATAATCGGTTTTTAACAAGAATTAATTTCAGACTTACCGATCAGTCAAATAACCTAATTGATCTACAAGAGGAGGAGTTAGTAATCACTCTGTTTGTAAGATCATAAAGACTTTTATTGTAAATAGCCCCTTAGCAGCAGAGGGGGCGATGACATCAACGCGGTCGCCGCGCTTTTTACCCGACGCTGACGACACTGGGATCGGCGCGCAGAAAGTATATTAAACTAAATGACGTTCGATTTACCCCCCGACGACGACGTCGTTTTTTTTTTACCAGGCGCTGACGACACCGGATCCGCTGAGTGCAGAAAAGTATCAATTAAACCAAATGACGATTGGACAAAATGTCCGATTCGCCCCCTCTGCTGCTCCACATGGACTTATAACAATAAATTTACATGATCCAAGAACAAGATATCGTGTGGGTCTTGATAAAATATTTGGGTAACAGGGGTGATGATAAAATTAAATTAAATTAAAAAGATAATGAACAACTGTGCGTGGCTGCGTCAAGGAACAACAGATAAATGTAATAAAAAATGCCGTGGAGAATATTGCAAGAAACATAATTATCTTATAAAGAAAAACCTTCATGCTGGTCCACGAAGTTGTGTTGGATGTAACAACGGCGTTAGAGGATTATATCAGATTTGCAAAAATTGCGGTGGAGATCGATACAGAAGTTTGATGATATATTATAAACACAGAAAGAACATAAATCCAAAAATAGAAAAACCACCATCAGAACTTGAATATTACTTGAAACATAGAACAAATAAAGATGAAACAAATAAAGATGAAACAGATGAGGAAAAAACGACAGCGAGAACGCGTTGAAAAATATTCATCAAACTTGGTATGGTGGTAAATTAATAGCAGCAGAGAGGGTACCTACCAACGTTGGTCGTCAAAAAAATAAACAAGAATAAATAAACACGTAGAGTACTTTATTTTTTCAGCTACTATTTCGAACTGAGGTTTTATTAGTACAATCGGTCATTACAGAAATAAAACATCTCAAGGAAAAGTTCATTTGTAAAAATCTTGACCTTTCTACGAGATGATTTATTTTGTTTGTTTTATTTGTTTTGTCGGAATTCTATGGTCTGTTCACCCTCTCTGCTGCTCCTCCTGATTGCGGGTTTGCGGCTACATTTCCCAGGGATACACACCTGCTGCTATGCTGCTCTCCTATCACCACATGACTTGAATGAATATGCTGTGTGTGAGGAGGGGGAGGTTAGAATAGAGTGGTGACTAGCACGCGAGTTTTATTTAGGAGAGGTTAAGTTGCGGAGAGTGGCCACTACTTTTTCATTCAGGACTGTCTCAATTCATTGGTAAGACATATTCAGACGTCTGGAGGCAGGTCCAGATGCAGTGGATTGGCATCCAGTTCCTATCATCGTCCTTCACAGATGCTGAATCCGCATATTTTCCCTGCATCCTGGTCCACCAGAAAGGACTTAACGGTGGTAGCTAGGTGAAGCTTTCCACAATCACAGGTTGTACCGTCCACGGTTACTTACGGCGAGATGCCTTACCCGACATTCATTAATGGTCCACAATTTATTTCTAGGTCTTATGCTGCCAATTATCCAGAGGCGATACAGTGAATGTATCCATGGAATAGAATCATCTTTTATTTATGTGTCTAATGTTGATTGAATACGAGAGGTCAAATCCAGAAGAAATACAAATAATTTTACCGTGGATCAGAATGGTTTACAGTTTATTTCTGTTTATAATGCTGCCAGAAGTGAAGCGCTCCAATCCAGAGGACTTCACCACGTAGTAACCAAAATGACTTTCTACACATGTATAATCGAATGTAGTTTTCAAATGGTTTATGCCATGCACAGATTTCCTTTTATAAACCATATGTACTGCCATTGATTGAATTAATAACTGAGACTGTTAGTCAATTATTGTATTAGCAACAAGCACAAAAATATAAGCAAATTTTAGACTCATCAGTAGACATAGTTTTTAACGCCAGGAGTCGGGATTCAAGAAATCAAACATGGTGCTCATGATGTTTTTCATACTTTGGATAGGCGTCGGGATTTCAACATTATTGGATTTCAGATCTCTAAATTACTTCAGTTAAGGAGATGTACCTAAATATTCGATGCTCTCATAATAGATGAAAACAAGCTATAAGTAAAGAACACATTTGGCACGAGCAAATAGTTGCGATAATACCGATAAATGAGAATCGACATATACAATGGTATAACATAAGCTACTGAGATTTGCAATTAGTCCATCATACGAAATGAATATTGAAACTATGTAAACCTAATTATTCCAGGAAGTGCCAGCTTACGATGAAGTACATGAGATGAACAAACCTTTATCTGACAACAAAATAATACTCCAATAATATATTAAATGAAAGCTTGTACATTAATACATATTGACGCTGGCAAAAAAGGACAAACAGTTATTTAGCCATGGAGATTGGATATGAAACAGGTATCAGAAGGAAATGCACAATGGTGGTTGTTGTTTAGGATTTAATACCATTTATGAGCGCAAGATATTGCGGCCAGCACAAGTGGTGGAGAAAGTGCCCAAGAGAGCCCCTGTAAGGACTAGCGAACCACATGAAACTATTGGCAAGTAACCACGTTGGCCGAGTCCGCGGCTAGAACTCACACGGACAGAGGTGAGATGGTACATATTGACAAAGGCGAGCGCTTTAGACCACAAGGCTGCCAGGTGCCGACCTCCTCCCCACACATGTAACATACATTTGTGAATTGTTTAGAGGCCACCATCGCATGTGTTTTTACAACAGGATTGTATTTATCGGGATTTATTATCCATTTATATTTACTGGTGTCGATATAACACTGTTATATATTGCATTGTAAACTGTTAAGGAAAACAATGCTTACAACAATGCATTAAAATATGATGAAATGATAAAATAACCATCACTACGTTTAAATAGTATTGACGACATGATGAACAAAGTAACGACTTTGACCTACCTCCTTTCAAGTATTGTACCGATGGGACATATACACTGAAATCATGCAAAGATTATTTTATAATCTACGAGTACAACGGATGCAATGAAATAAACAAAACCCAATAATAATAATATGAATACAGAAAAAGACAGTAAGGGTAGACATGTGAATAGAAAACTTGCATAAAAAAAGCTTTCAGAAGATAAAACTAGTTGCTCTAATCTCTTCTATGATAAAGTCGCAAATAGCGAACATGTATCACAAGATAAATTAACGTGGTCGCATTTTCAAAGCTAGAGAGTTATAGTACAAATGGTTCAGTCCCTGCGAAAGATAAAATAAAGCATTCACTTGACAGAAGGCATATATCAGATAATTAACACAAGCAAGTTTACAATTTGCCAAATATAAGTGTTTCGCAAGGTGGCTTTGCATAATACAATGATTATATGCTTTTTAAAAGAACGAAAAACAAAAGCAAAAAAAAAAACAATACAGAAGAAAACAATGTAACAAGGGCAAAACAGTAATAGTGACTTACATCTCAACAATAACTGTATCACTAATACAGCTGATACATTAAACACGTGGGAGTCAGCTTTGTAAACATGTAATGTAGGTGATACAATACAAAAACATGTTTGAGGCAGCTAATACAAGATTGGTACGAAAGCAAATACAAAACGTATTTAGTGTGAAGAATTTAGAATACAACAAGAAATGGGAAACAAGAGTCGATGATTACTGTCGTCTACAGATGTGTAATGCTATTGTTACACGCACACGGGTATTTACTTGACCGAGCGGTTGTCAAACCCTGGCGCGATTCTCGCTAGAAGTCATAAGTTTCCCCGACTTTCCAAAGACTTCCATACAATCTCAGTTGTAAATCAGAAAGCCCGACGTGTCCATTCTATACCTAAATTTTCCTCTAATTAATGCAAGACCACAGATAAACCAAACTGTCAACTATCCATCAACCGTACATCTGCGTGTTTTGACTTCATTATGTTTCCGTACCACCAACCGTTCACGCCTTAGAACCTATGTGAGTACTCCCTAACAATGGGAACTATTTTAACTCCGCCACCTTAGGCCAGTCAATGTATGCTTTCCAGGCACATTTCGCCGATATAACTGCACCATATTCGGCCGCATGGCGACATAAACGGTCTCTGCCAAGTCCCTTTTTATTTATGCCCTTGTGTAATTTACCGGTTTAATACCGTAAGTGCTGTCCTTGCAGGCACGCTACCAATGTATACCACTAGCTTTTAATATGTACTATTTTACGACAGGGACAGTCATTCGGTTCTGGTCGGAATTCACTACTAGTGAACCAGGACATCATGGAAACACACTAACACTTCACTCCGTGACGTTTGCTCCTATTGATTAGCTCATTAGTTCGGGCCAGGAATATTTCCATGGCGCCAAATTCCAATAATCAAACAAGTAATCACACAAATCTAAGAATTGCTTAAAACGGGGCACTACAACCACGTGCACATACTCTAAATTTACTACACTATTTTAGCAGTGAATATGTAGTGATAGAAATCCATTGAAAACTATATGGAAAACTAACATATGCAAATGTAACATTCCACAGTCTCATTTTCAATAGCTGCATAGCAATTTGAATATTGAAATCCAACAGAATGAACGTAAAACCAAAAAATGCACGGAAACGGCTTTGATACAAAATGAATGACATAAACGACATGATAATAGATACCACTAATGAATTTTACGAGTAGCTAAACTTAATGATCTAGCAGAGATAAAAGAACAGATAGAAGACTTCAAAAACAAAAAGAAACTATTGGTATCTACCACATTAAAAGCGATGCACGTTTGTAATTAATGTCTACGTATAGTCAAAACATAACGTTTCATCACCAGGCAATACATTATCTAATGTATAAAGCACGTGTCGCTTTTAAATACGAGCAGTTGTTACAAGTTTGTGTATAGACGTTAAGCCCAACAACAGAGACTATATCGAGCAGTTTCTTATTTACATTTTACATGAAGGTGAAATGAGATTTTCATACAGAGGTGGTAAACAATAAACTATACCTAGCAGTTTCTTATTTATATGAGATATTGGAACAGAGGTGGTAAACAATGTCGAATGAACGCATGCGAAAAACATTACTGCTGTGATCCTAAATCTTAAACAAAGTTAAAGAAAGGATAGAAAGCCAACAATTTGTAAAATTCAACAATAATTTATTCCCTTATAATACAAAATGAGAAGGTAAAACTATAACTTACGGTATTGCGAATTAGATCCCAAAAAATCGTAGAATTCCCAATGCAAGTCTCAATGTACTAAAATCCTCAATTGTAGTAATGTGCCAATACTATTTTGTTTAACCACACCAATTTAATCGAAGGATTCTTTGTTTGAAATCACTATAATTCGCTGTTAATGTCTCTTTCCAATAATATAATTGAGAACTTTGTATTTCTAGATAATAATCAATGATTTCACCCAAATCAAAATATGAGCACAGAAATATGAATTCTGCACAGATGTTATGCCGGAATAATATGAATTCTGCACAGATTTTATGCCGGAATAAAGTTTTCTTCAGTAAAACAGATTATATAAAACAAAACTAAGACATAATGAATGAGGACCAAAAGTTCATTTGTAAAAAAATGTTAGTTATATTTAGAAGGTCGGTTACTAAAATTATAACAAAGAACATTTTAAACACAACGTCCTTGACTCAGACAACGAAATATATGCTTACATTTATTGATAAGGTTTATGATATTAACACACTCTCTTAGTAAAAAAAATTAGTACTTGTGAATTAGCTGTTTACAGAAATTTAAAAAAAAAGAATACGAGAATTTGGTCAGGCGGACACTGAGCTTGATTTTGGACAAAATTTGATACAAAATACAATTTTATATAAACCCTAGCATATAACAAAAAACAATTTACGAATAATGCAAATTATCTATACATAACATTGACAGTATCATAAGGATGATATTTTCAATTTGAAAGTGCACAACAATTTCATGACTTAGAGAAGTTCTTGGTTACTTTAGAACAAACAAGATAAAACGTGCACAATACATTTACTGAAACTTTACAGTTTGTGTTAAATGAAACGAAATTTAAAATTACATTCGAATTGTATATGCTAGTAGATCATAACCGACTTTATCCAATTGCTTCTTCTAAGGAATTCATATTTAAAATTCCATTCGAATTGTATATTGTAACAAGATAACCGGGTGGGATATTTCGGATTAACAACAGAACACGTTTTGAGGACACAGATATATGGTTTAATGTGGCGATTTATATGAATAATGGATTATGAAGATGTGTGCGTATTTATAATCCAAATATTGGATCTATTTAACAAAAAAAACGCACAGTTTCAAAGATGGAAAAAATATACAAATAAATTTAGTTCAGTAACCCTAAAATACAGGATAAATGATTCACAAATGATTCAATAATGGAAAGATGAATATAGTTCACTCAAATAGTAAACAATGTAAGCGTTTACACATAGTAAAAAAAATGTATTCGCTCAGGTAGCGAAATTATGTCACTAAACAAGAACGGATATACAATCTATCCTTCCAGTCCTGAATAATACACTGGGTCTTACTAACCCAAAATTAGCATACAGCTAAAAATACATGCGTGGAGATGCACTCCGTCACCCGTGCACCTTATCCGCTCCACAGCTCCTCTGAATCAATTTCACAACCAATATAGACTCCGGACCCTCGGAATACTATGATCACTTGAAACATTAGACCCTCCGGACACTTGAAATATTAGACCCTCCGGACCCCCTGGTCCTTTGACGGCTCTACAGCTGGGTCACCTTAGTCACTCTTGACATTCCGGACGCTAGACATTAGACGCTCCGGCACCTTAAACGCTCCGGACACACGGACGTTTCTACCCTCTGACAACACCGGACACCCCGGATATTCCTACCATCAAAAACTCACTCACTCAGCTGAAAATATACCCGATACAGTGTACTAAACTTGATACAGACATAACGTAAGGACGTTATACATGGTAAGTTAAAAAGATTATATTATAATGGCAATTACAAAACAGAGGTTCAATAGTAAACCTAACCCTGCTTGATAAGACAATAGTAAACAATTCTTTTAAAAAATGTAGCTTTACATTACCAATATAAGTCCTGCACTACGTCGCAACAAGAATAAAAAATGCACGCATTATGGTATGTAAAGAAAACTATAACAAACATGCAAAGGCAAATATGGTAATACACTAGTTATCACTTAAAACCCCAAAATTACCTACCCCTACAGCTGGAGTTGTGCGAATCCTTTAAGCAGGCCGCTTGCTGACAAAACCATTAGTATTGTAAAGGTCCTTTACATGTAGTAACGTATTTATACCTTTAGAATTTTCGTTATTCTTTATCAAAGGCACCTTGCACGTGTGGCACAGGACGAATCGTACTCACGATTTCGAAATACAATAGACCATATTATAATCACCCTCGGGTATCGTTGTACAGAGAAAAAGAAACGAAACCCGAGTACATGTATTTAATTAACAACCTTTACACCATTCCGTGACATATATGTTCGCAGATCAATGATTATAACCATTTGCATTTCGTTGGGATTTAACATTTAAAATTACGTTCGAATTCTATATGCTTTTAGATAATGTCAGACTATCCAGTTGGTCTTCCTCTGGATTTCATATTTAAAGATACCCTCGAATTCGACATACCAGTAGATCATGACCGACTTCTCCATTTTGTCTCTCTGGGCATTTCATACACATACCATGTTTGTTCATGTTATTCGCTTTACATTGGACCTTAATGTAACATTATTCAAGTATATGTGTAATCACTAGAAGCATATGTAGATTGTTATTTTCTATGAATGAAATAATGAAGGAAGGAAGGAAGGAAGGAATGCTGTTGTTGTTGTTGTTGTTGTAGGGTTTAACGCCATTTTTCAGCACACGATAGGCTATACATGGCGGTCATTATTAATGGTGGAGGAAGAATTCGGGAAAACCCCCGGAAAGAACCACTGACACACGAGAAGCTGCTGGCAAGCTTTGTCACGTACCCACATTAGCCGAATCCGAGACTCGAACCCACGCAGACAAAGGTGAGATGGCAGTGATGCGTAACGAAGAGCGGTTTAGACCACTCGGCCACTCAGGGCCCCGAATGAATGAATGAATGAATGAATGAATGAACCTTGACCTTCATAGGAATGAGCCGGTGTAGATAATTATACATTGCGTTTTTAAACACCCCTCATGATCTTTGTCTCGTGGTTCACATGACTTGCCTGTTTATCATGTCAACCAATATTAGTAATTTTATTTCTCAGTGATTACACTTTGTTGATCAACGCAAGAGTTACATAAAGTGGAGGGGGGGGGGGTGCGTAGTGGTGGGCTTAATCGTCATGCATGTCCCTGTTCCGATTTTAACCGCCCTGTTCTTGCTGGTTTAAACCTGATAGTGTAAATTTAGAACGATAAGGACTTGTTGTCATCATAAGGTAAGCTGGGGAGATTATGGGGTAGATGTCACAATAAACAATCTATCATTCTCAAAACTCATATTTCTAAGTTTCCCCATATTCTTCCTATACCAAACTTGTTTGTATGGAAAAGTGATGTATGGGTTTAATTTCAAGTTCAAAGATGATAATATAGAATCAACTTTTGTGGTTGAGAAAACCCGATATTCGAGGTACACCGTATCTCCGCGTTTAGTTTTGACACGAGTATTTTTTCTTCCTAGCCATAACACAATATAATATTTAACTGACGAGGAAAATCTTGTATGTACCCATGCCCTTTACATGGACGTTTTGACCCAGTTATTCAAAATGTGTCAGCCCATATTTTTGATGAGAATAATTTACGATGAAAATTGGAAAACACGATTCAGCTATTTAATGTATTTAACCTATTTCAGGTAAATCACATCATATTGGAATATGAACCGAACTTAACATACTACACAGCGGTACAGAATTATAAGTTGTTGCAACAAAATATAGAATAACATACATACATACATACATGCATACATACATACATACATGCATGCATGCATGCATACATACATACATACATATGATAGGATACCATACATACATATGTGTGTATGTACACACCGAACGTCACTAAATAAAACTTCCTAGTTTTATAATTCATATATAAATCATTCACATATAAATATAATACTTAGGAACACGTATACAAGGGTCAACATAGGTAGGGTTGGTATTCATGGTACACACCTTTACACGACTTTTTCGGAAGATAAAGTAGTTTTAAATAAAGATGCAAATAAAGACAAAATATTTACCTTCATTTACTTGCATTTCTATATTTTACACATGTTATAAACTAATACATATGAACAAAAAACAATTCGAATTTAAGATCAATATATATTTTCAAGGTCTGTATATGAAGCTATGAATCCTATAAGATAGATAGATTGATATATAAATACAATGACAATGGTAAATTTACTGGAGTTATTTACTCAGTGTGGGAAATTTGTTTGGAAAAAACCACCCTAGCATTTGTTTGCATGAACTAACATGTACTTGTATTAACTGTTCTAAAATGCTGCAGTTTATCTGCCAACTTTGTGTACATATATCCTTAGTAAAACTATAGCTCTCCATCGCTATTACACACTTTATTGTTAAATGATTCCACATACAATGTGGTAGCCCATGACCCAAATTATACCAAATTATAACAATACGGATTGATATATCATTAACAATAAGTTATTATTAAACTATTCTATGTACGAGGTACTTAAAAATAAATTATTTTTTTCCCAATGATACGCATGACTTTCCAGGATGACAGATAAGCCCCATTTAAATATAGGTTACAATAAATCTGACAAATGACCAGGACCACATTAAATTTAGCGTTAAAGTCAATTTACTTTGCGTGAAATGCTTGTCCATCCAGACGATTTAATTATCATGTTTAGTATTATCCAAATAATTTGTACTGTAAACCGGGAAATCTGTAAACAGAACACAGAGTTCATGTCTATATTGATATAAAATTGTTGAGGTTACTGTAATATCATATTAAAATAAATAAATATATATACAGAATACTGATTCAGTAAATACAGAAATTAATTTTATTCATGAAATAGATATGTTGATTGAAATTGTTAGTGCAAATGTACTGGGTCATTTTCAAAGTCTATCTCGCAAAAAGGACCCATTTTTAACATTTTATCTTAAAAAATAGTTAATGCTATATAAAATAAATTAATGCACTCATTAATTTCAGTCGTGAAATAGAATCTCTCCATTATGTTTTTATCTTCCATGTCTGAACAAGTTTGACACAAATCCGGGGACAGAAGGCAGTAAACTTATGGGTAGCATCATCAAACAATTGTTCACTGGGAATGACAGGACTGTCCATACCTGCAGGCATTTTTGGGGTGAGGGGAACATTTGTCGCATCGATATCCGATATCGATATCCGTGGGAAGATATATATAATACCTTCAAAGATGACTTCACGGTGAAGTTCTTGTCAAAGGTTGACCTGAGGTGCTGGACTGTCAACATAGGAGCATGTAAACAGAACACAAATTTTACTTCCGGATCATCACCAAGGTCTTATTACTCACTGTGCACTGTCACCAGAATACACACAGACAACAACACCCTGAGCTCATATTATCAAGAATAAACAATTACCTTTAAATCCCTACCAAAATTCATAAATAAAATTCTTATATTACCACCAAAATGAGAGAGGAAAAATATGTTCTAAAAATAGACTAGAGCTACATTCGTGGGCACTTAACTGGAAGTACTAATTGTGACCCGATTTCATATGCAAAAGCTTGGTCCTTAAATCATTCAGCCTCCTGGTATCCCATGGGAAAGCTCCCATAACATATTTCAATAAGGCTGGACAAGAAGGTCTTGTCATTGAGCAGCCCCGAATCTCTCCAAACTATACAGTATGATTTTTTCTTTCATATCCGAAGGCTTTGGACACAAATGCGGGACAGAAGGCAGTAAACTTAGATGTAGCCTCATCAAACTACTGCTCACTGGGAATGACCGGACTGCCCATACCTGAAGAACATTTTGGGTGAGGGGAACACTTGTCACTCCGATATCAACTGCGGGGAGAGGATTTGTCTCTTTCCTTTTTGTTTGGCTCCACATGAGTAGATGATGAAGGTCCGAGACATGCCACATCTGAATTGATTTTAGGTTTAAACATAAATACTCATGAAGCCAAGAAGGGGACTGAAGATTTACTTCCCTAGAATAGTACTCCCCGAATCCCATCGCAATTGAAGAAGAACAAAGGAAATGAGTGGATGCTTATCTCATCACCTTCCCTAGTCGGAGGTGTATACGCTGACTCCTTAATGCCAATGAGATCGATTAGCATAATGGAGAAGGTTTGGGTTATCGACCATTTTTGTCCAGTTCCGTTAATGGAACTATATTTGCTGGAGAAATATATTTAAGATATGTGATGGATGGAAAACTAGGAAATCGACTCTGATCTGATAGAGGAGCCCTCCTCAGAACTTACAGATCTTGATTGCTGCATTCCTTTTCCACAGCGGCGCGAACTGCTCACATTCACTGATCCAATGGCGTTGTGAATATGCTGCTCCTTGCCATATGATGATTGCAATTCACTCTCATAGGCCTTAAGAGGGTGGTTCTCATCAATATATGGTGGTGGGGGCATGCGACTTGTTCTTGGGAGGGCGCTGCTCCAACCTTTATGTGGGTACAACCTGTTCTCGTGGGCCTCCAGAAGGTGCAGATCTTCTCCAAGATGAAGGGCATTTAAATGACTAAACTTCTAAGAGCACTGCCTTAAAGCTTTACACATCAGTGATCTCATGATCTAGCTGAGATGTTTGAGCATTTGTTTGATATCGACTTGGCCCTAGACGAAAATGGTACATATCCGACTTCTAGCACTGTGGCCATCTGGAAATACTTGCTCTCACTACACATGAATGAATGAGAGTTTTATAACTGTGCTTTTATTTATTCATATGAATCCTACTTGGTCCTAAATAGATTTTTTATTAAAACCTTCTATTGAGATCTTGTTGGGAATATGTTCATCTAGTCCTGAGCATGAAACAGTAGGCAAAACTTTCTGAAATACTTCATGTGATATTTACTCAGTTTTAACATACATTAGTGCCAATTTAACTTACAGAATGGTCCGAAACTAAAATCGTGGAAATGTGGGATTTTAATTTATCCATCATAAAGGTTGTATTAAATATATTGATATCACTACATTTTCTGAATGAAAGCTGATTTATAAATTTGTTTTCACAAAACATTTCCTAAAATATCCGGTAGGTTCAAAATGATAATGCTGATGTGATGACGTTGAATTACTACCATGATGTTGACGATGAGAATCCTGTTATTACTTCTTTGCCTAAATATATGGTTGGATTGATAAGAAAATGTCTTGTGATATCTAGTTGGTCCTAAATGAAAAACATTCTGATAAGACTTCCAATATAACGGTCTTGACAGCTATGTTTAACATCTTGTTATCACTAGTCCATGGATAGTAACATCAATGCTAGTCCATAGATAGTAACATCAATGCTAGTCCATGGATAGTAACATCAATGCTAGTCCATGGATAGTAACATCAATGCTAGTCCGTGAATAGTAACATCAATCCTAGTCCATGGATAGTAACATCAACAACTTCAGAATAGTTACACCTGCCTATCCTAATCTGATCATCCTGCCAATGTAGTTTAATTTCTGCAATATATATGGTCATGTATCCAAAATAGATGATCCAAACCACAATATGCCTGATTCCAATGCCTTGAACAAATACAGCATATGATCACATACACATTGTGGATGGTTGTGTCAAGACAGAGTTTTCATTCAAACACTATAGCAATAGCTTTGAATGGTACCTTATATGTTGTACCACAGTGGTTACAAATGAAAATGTTGCAGAATTAACTACCACCGAATCCGTAGTTTTTAGAAGGTATTTGAAGAAAAAACCTAATTAATCATGCTGTCATTTCAAAGGTCATTGCTTACATTTTCGTATTTCGTTGACCATATGACCTCATTACAGTGTATTGAAAGTGATTCATTTTGACTATACATCGCGTTTAGTAATAGGTTAGTACTACGAGATATGTATTTACAGCCAATTAATTAACAAAGTAATTCAGCCGTACCATCTGTGTTGCCAAGTGCTTTGTACCTCCTTTGCGTTTTATTTCAGTAGATAAAGAGTGCATACGGCTATTGATTTATCTACAGAACTAATCTACACATATCTCATTGTATTGTACAATACTGGAGGATACAACAATACTGAATTTCTTTCAGAATCATTGTAGATCTTGGAAAGATTAAAGTTGGTGGAACAAGTATATCTATGGCGAAAATGCTATGATTTGTGTGTGTGTTTTTCATTTGAATTTTAACGTACCTTTAACAATTTTTCAGTCGTATCGTTACAAAATATGCAGTGTGGCGGTTTATAGTGATGTCTACCAATGGGACAAAATGCAACAGACATGTGGCACAATGTCCCACCCAGTCACATTATCCTGACACTAGGCCGACCAGTCCTAAGACTAATCTCTTAAAGCTGAGCCTAGGGAGACAGCTTTAGTACCATTTTTATACGTTTTGGTATGACTCGGCCGAGGTTCGAACTCGCGAACTCTCGCATGCGAGGCAGATGCTCTAACCACAAGGCCACCAGAGCGATCGCTTTTATTCAAGTATTATCACAATATCGTGAACTCAAACTGTGAATATCTATTTTTGGAGCATTTAATAGTGCCTATGTAACATACATGTGGATTCTCTAGCCTCTAATGGCTTCATTTTGGCATCAAACAGGTCCTTAGAAAAGTCAGTTACATACTGATATTCTGTCAACATTTAAATATCCTTCATATTTAAACAAATAATGAATTCAAGACCTGTTCATAGAAAATAAAGAATTTCTTTCTGTCACAGAATTAGGCACAAAAAAATAACTTCGTTTTGCCTTAGAAGTATTTGACTATTTCTCGTTGTACATGCGTACAACGTTATCTAGGGTGAATAAGTGTTTTCCAGGTAAGCGACTGTACTAACATGTACCTCGCCAGAAATTACTTGCGACGAAGAAAATTAATAACATGATATGCACGGGCATTTTACCCTGACGTTTGCTCACTCTCCTATGGATGTAAGTAAGATCGATTTCAAATTCGACACTGGTCATTTTGGATCACGTCATTGAGTGCACACTCTCCAATGTTTTCCAGCCATAAGGGTAAGTGTTAAATTTACATTTCATTTGATATGCGAAGCTTATTCAGTTTGTCACTATTAGAGGTTAAAGTATTATCATATATGTAGAGATTTTAAGGAAACTATTATTATGCCCAATTTGGTTTTTTTGTAGCTGATTGTGACTGTCACTGGGATTTTGTCTGTGACTATGACTAGAGCTGACTAGAGTTTAATAGAGATGTCTAGAGCTATGTGAAGCTGTTTGGAGTTTTCAGAGTATTTAAGGCTGCGTGCTGTCGATACGTATGTATGTATGTACGTCGCTCTGTGCCACGGACGTAGACATATCTAATTCAAAAGGTGATGTATGCTGTCTGTACGTGTATAAGTACGACTGCACATGTAATGGATCCATAACGGGTGCGAGCGGCCGATGAGAGTGTGGGCCAACGCAAGGAATCATGTGACTGTACAATGGGTCTAAAAGCATACGTTTGGTTCAATTATTATTTCAAGTGTATTTTTATGTTGATAAGATTATTTTGAATCTTAGTTGTGTTCATAAGAACCCCCTGCGGGTCCGGGGTTGTAGAATTGGCCCGACGTGCCTCGCTACGTGTCGTAAAAGGCGACTAAATAGAGAGCAACCTGTTTGTCGTGGGTTGCGTCCCGTGTCGGGGGAGGAAAGGATCCAGGTAGTTGAGCAGAGGCTTTCCATGCAATACACTACTTTGGCCTCTACTTTCTTAGACGGGTGGTCGGAATGGGCCCGGTCTTGACAAATCGGCTGGTCACGCCAAGCCCTAGGAAGTCTTTATTTACTCTCTCACCTTTATCTTTCTCCTTATATCTCTCTTGATTCCCTATAGTCTATTCCTTTATCTTTCTCTTTTCCAAGTCTTAGAAGACTTTCTAGAAGGCGGTGGCTTAACGGGTCAATCGGGGGGTAATTTTACCGACCCTAGAAACTGGTGACTTCAAGGGTCAATCAAAGGTAATTTTATCAACTGAGTATGGCATCTGTGTATCTCTGGCACTTGAAAAGTGTCCCTTGTTGGGCTCCTTGGTGGGCGGGGAGCACGGGTGCTAAATTTTAATTAAGCCAAGATGGATGTTTCGAAAATATCAAAACAAAGGTACGAAACCTTTATCTGACTCTGATGACGAACCATGTAGTGTGGATTCATTTCCACGCTTCGTGGTTATAAATCTAAATATGCCACGAAATCCCTTGCCTCACTCTCTCCGTTTGTGATCGAGAAAACTATAACAGGATTGACTGGTAATCCAAAGAGCGTAAAAAAGATGAAATCGGGTTGCCATCTTCTTGAGTGTGAGCGACGGGGTCAGACAGACAATATCAAGAAAATTAAAACTTTATTTGATATCCCAGTGACATCATTCGCTCACACCACACTTAATACATCCAAAGGCGTGATTCGCTGTCGTGATCTGGCTGGAGTCACCGACGCACATATCATTGTATGAATGAAAAATGAAGGTGTAACTGCATTCCGAAGAGTACGTATTAAACGTAATAGCAATATACAGGACACCAACACCATTGTACTCACCTTCAACAGGCCAACTGTACCTAAAGTGGTAAAAATTGGCTTTTTGCAAGTAAAGGTCGAGATTTACATCCCTAACCCCCTTCGATGCTATAAGTGTCAAAAATACGGCCATCACGATGACGGCTGCTCAAAAAGCCAAATATGTGGCTGATGCGGAGACAATTCTCATCAGGAATCTGATTGTAGAGCAATTCCGCATTGTGTCAACTGTGGAAAGGAGCACCACGCCAGTTCCAATGATTGTGATACTTGGAAACAGGAGAAGGAGATACAGAGGGTAAAATATACAGCTAACATACGCTATCCAGAAGCCAGAAAACTCGTTCTGGCCAAAATAGCCCATCCTGGACCATCCTTCTCCACTGTAGTGAAGAACAATCTGAAAACAACAAAGGACGCTCAAACACAAACAGAAACACCCGATTCAACACCAAGCTCAAACACACCCCCCCCCCCAATTATCAAGCACAGAAAAACATGGCATCTACTCAAACTACATTTAATAATACCCAACCACCGAAATCACCAAAAAGTAAAAAAAGTCTCAAGGAAACAGACAACAAAAGGGGTCAGACGAACCCATCAAACTCTATAACAGGTTTGGAGACATTGAGAGCATGGATGCAGAAGAAATTGCTTCATGCGCTCAAGGTAGCTCCAGACCTACAAACAAAAAATTCACCCCCGTACTTCCTTCAGAGAAATAACCACACAAATTGCCTCCGCAAAAAGTCAAACCTAGGTCCACAATCTTCAATTTTAAAGGATAATGAAGAACACCATCATACAGTGGAACTGTCGACGACTTAAAGCAAATTACAATGATATCCTCTTACTTTTAAACGAACATGATCCAGCGGTACCATGCCTTCAAGAAACATTCTTGAAAGATACGAACATCACATTTAAAAAAATATTCCCTGTTTAACACCTACTCCCAAAATGTTGACAAGGCCTCAGGAGGATTTTCTGTTATTGTAAACAACAGAGCCCCTCACAGCGTCATCCCTTTAACCACAAATTCGCAAGCCATTGCAGTAAGCGTCTCTCTACATCGAGTGATTACATTTTGCTCTATTTACTTACCACCAAACACTAACCTAGTACCAAACGAATTAGACAATCTTGTTCAACAGCTTCCCGCGCCATGTGTTTTACTCGGGGATTTTAATGCCCATAACATTTTATGGGGTTCAAATCATATAAGTGACAGAGGTCACAAATTTGAAGACTTTATTTCTTCTTTAAACTCTCGTTTCTCTATTAAGAAAGTTTGGGACACTATACGCAAAATAAACGGAAAGAGAAAACAAAATCCTCTCCGACATCTGAAACTGAACAATAACAATTTTAGTTCAAAACGTGACATTCCAAACGCTCTTGCTGACAGTTTCTCCAAAAATTCCTCATCGTCTAATTATTCAGAATGCTTCCGAAGACATAAAACTCAAAAGGAAAAGTCACTTTTAAAATTCATATCCAGCAACTCGGAAAGTTATAACCAACTGTCCTCACTATCAGATCTTATGGAGACTTTACATAAGGCCCATGATACATCCGCTGGGCCTGACAAAATACATTACCAGTTTTTGAAACACCTTCCAGAATCAACATTAACATCTCTTTTGAAAATCTTCAATGATTTATGGATTAGTGGTAATGTACCAAAAATTTGGAAAGAAGCAACTGTAATACCAGTTCCCAAACCAGGTAAAGATGGAGAAAATCACAACAGCTACCGACCTATTGCACTCACTAACTGTGTGTGCAAAACAATGGAACGAATGATCAGTTATCGGCTTGTATGGTACTTGGAAACTAACAATTTAATATCTCCTTTTCAAAGTGGCTTTCGATATGGCCGTAGCACCTATGATCATTTGGTTAGACAAGAAAAATTTATTCGTGATGTATTTATCAAAAAATAACATTTAGTAGCGGTTTTCTTTGATTTAGAAAAGGCCTATGACACGACATGGAAGTACGGGATACTAAATGACCTGCACGATCTAGGTCTAAAAGGCCATCTGCCCTCTTTCATATCCAACTTTCTCTCAGAATGAGAACTCAAAGTACAAGTAGGCTCTACCCTCTCAGAATCTGCACGAGCAAGAGATGGGTGTGCGCCAGGGCAGTATTTTATCTGTGACGCTTTTCAACATCAAAATTAATAGCATCACCAAGTGTTTGGCTCCTGGTGTGGATTGCTCGTTGTACGTTGATGATTTTTTAATACGTTATCGATCAAAGCACATGCATACAATTGAAAGACAACTACAGCAAAATATAAATAAGATTCAAAATTGGGCCAGTGCAAACGGCTTCAAATTCTCGAAATCAAACACGGTATGTATGCATTTCTGTCAGTTACGAATCACGATGAACCCAACCTCATACTGGACGGAACACCAATTCCAGTTGTTGAGGAAACAAAATATTTAGGTATAATCTTTGACAGAAAACTGACTTTTATTCCACACCTAAAGAACTTGAAAGCTAAATGATTTAAAGCACTTAATATACTTAAAGTAGTATCGTATACTGACGGGTGTTGATAGAAAAGTCATCCTAAATTTATAAAGAACGTTTATTCGCTCCAAACTGGACTATGGTTGCGTTGTGTATGGTTCAGCCAGATAATCGTATTTTAAAATGCTTGATCCAATTCATCATCAGGGAATAAGACTGGCTCTGGGAGCATTTAAAACATCCCCGTGTGAAAGCCTGCTAGCTGAAGCGAACGAACTACCGTTATCACATCGTAGAGAAATGCTTTCCGCACAGTATACTCTCAAATTAAAATAAAACCCTCTGAATCCTGCTTTTTCGGTTGTTTTTCAACCCAAATACAAAACCTTATACGAAAATAAACCAAACGCCATAACTTCCTTTTGCATTAGAATATCATCCAGCCTTGACAGTACAAAAATTGATCTTTCTAAAATTCACAAAATGCCCATATCCGAAACACCACCCAAGCTACTTTTTACGCTACACAATGGAGAAAAAAATCTGAGACGCACTTTTGCATCTTCCACATTTGTTATCAAGAACTCCTCACCAAATTTAAAAACTACACAAGAATTTATACCGACAGATCAAAGGATGAGGAAAAGGCTGCTGCAGCCTTCGTCTGTGGAAATCACACAACGCAGGTTCTCTTACCAAATGGAACATCAATTTTTTCAGCCGAAATCAGAGCAATAGACCTTGCTCTGCAGCATATAGAAAACAAACATATTTTAAAGAGCATCATCTTTTCCGACTCACTATCAGTACTTCAGTCACTACACAATAGAAAACTGGAGAATCCATTATTGAAAAACATACTCGTCAAAAATACTGAACTGAGTGTCTCCCACAATATAATATACTGTTGGTTACCTAGCCATATTAGTATTAAAGGTAACAAAAAAGTGGATTGTGCTGCTAAACTGGCACTTACTCAGGAACCATCTGACTTTAAAATACCTTATACTGATTTTGAACCTAGTGTCAGAAATCCTTAATCAGGAGTGGCAGGCATCATGGAATGATGCATTGAATAAAAAACTTCATGCAATTAAGCCAACTCTAGGAGAATGGACTCCTTCCTATAGAACCATGCGTAGGGAGGAGGTAGTCATTGCAAGAATCCGAATTGGTCATACTTATATCACCCACTCCCACATACTAAAAGGTGAAGACCCACCAGAGTGCGTTTCTTGCATTGAGCCATTGACTGTCAAGCACTTTATGATAGAGTGTTTTGGCCTGCAACCTACGCGCAATCAGTATTACAATGTGCATGCCATGAAGGAACTTTTTGATACTATAAACATCACTTGTATTATAGAGTTCCTGAAAGCAGTGAACATTTACTCTAAACTCTAACTTGTATGCTATCACCTTGTGTAGTTTTATGCAATAAATATACCGTCCCATTTTTAATACCATTTCACCATTTTTCATTAACATTCACCATCTACATCCCCCAATGATTGGGAAGCTTTATTTTGCACCGTTACCATTTTGTTTGGCGCTAAATAGCCTTACAGTGCTGATGCGCCATTACAAATAATCAATCAATCAATCAGTCATGTTTTCATAACATTATTTTGAATCTTATGCAGAGTTCATATTTGAGATTATGTTAATCTTTCTTGTAGTGTAGAATACTGTTTGAAGCGTATCTGCAGTCCATGAGGTTTATTTTCAATGTGTGAATGTTGTGTAGAGTGAGTAGGTTAATCATATGTTGAGAGCGTGAGAGAACAGTTGTATGTTTACATCATATATTTTTCAGTATTAATTCATTTCATAAATTGCCATCTTTCTCACACTGTGTTTGTCTTATTCATTTAGTCCAAAAACCAACTCAGTTTCTCTTCTGCGACAATGGTGTCAGGCGTGGGATCTTTGGATTAAGTGAATCGTCATCATCTTGTTTGTGAAAGTCTACACTTATTGTTTATATTCGAGTGTGACCTTCTTGACAAGATAATCTTCAAGTAGGTGGAGTTTTTTGTTTAGTTGTTCTAGGTCTGTGGGTGTAGTATAAATACATATTCATTTAGTCCAAAAACCCACTTGGTTTCTATCCTGCGACACTTTCCTCAGAGAGAAAATGTTAACAGTTAATTTGGATTTATCAAATAAAAGGAAATGCATATTTTTGTACATATATTTAGTAACAGAGCATAATATTATTTTACCTACGCCATGTTTTCAATATGTTAGTGTATAGTCACTCTTACTAACACTCTCTCTGAATCCTGATACATGTAGATACAAAACTGTTTGTTTCAAATTTGTATTTTTTATGTTTTTTTGTATATGACACATTTGTTTCCTATTCTACGGCTAGCATGATATGTATCTCACACTTGTGACCACATGTGTCTGGTAAATTAAACTTTACAAATAAAAGTAGTGTCATACCTACAGTAAAACAGTGTACTAATGATAACAATTTAGTGTGCATCCATTTGATAACGGGTTGTAACTATACCTCTCCCTAGACAACGGGTCCAAAAACAGATACCGTACTATAAACGAGCTCATGAGTTACCGAGGGACCACCCAAAAATCTGCTAGACAGAAGACATCCAGAGAACCGCGGGGTTGGGTAGGGGGAACTGGACTGTTTAATGACTGAATCCTCGTTTTTTAATCACATTGAGAATAATTGTCAATAAAGCGCTTTTTCTGATGAAGGTGTTCATTATTCTGTACAAATCACATTTATTTTCAAAATGTCCAACATCTGAAAGACTGATAACATAATTCCAACTGGTTTCAACAACCAACATGGTACATGAAAACATTCGTGCATTATATCATGTCTTTTCGTGAGACAATCATCTACATTGAAACTAAATTTTTGAATTGTTCAGTTAGTAAAATATTGATGTCGTGATTTCTTGCAAGTAACAATGAAACTTCCTATCATCCCTAAGAATACCTCTATTCACAAATTCTGGAATTCTCTGAAACTCGTTTTCTCCAGTGGTTCATATCTGCGAAACAAAAATCTATTTTACAAAGTACTCATTTCGTCTGGTTGCCTTGCTATCTTTAATCACAGTTATGATTGAGTAGGTCAATTTAAGTTAGTTTAGTTAGATTACGTACACAATAACATTTATAACAGTGTTCGATTGATGAACTGATATAAGTTACCCAGCATACGACTGGAGCCGATGGTTCTTAGGCATGTAGGATTTGTATGCCTTTTAATGTTTTTGTTTATTCAACTTCCTTTTTTTGATTCCAAAGAAGTCATGAATGTGATAATATAAAAGGAAGCCCGCTTTTTATTTAGTGCAACAATACAACAAATGTTTCTGCTAGTCCGATATTAAAACATGGTTGGCACTTAATTAGGTTCTCAGAAAAACACTTGCTGACGTAGCTGTTACAGTAGACTGACACATATTACGTTTAATTACAAGAGGACTCATTATCATTACATTTATGATGATTACACTTAAAAAGAACTGAAAGATAGAACTAGAACACAAAATTCATTATTTAATTTTTATTTATTTATCTAAGTACTGCATCAACTAGGCGTGACAGTTTAATTGATCAAAATGTCCTTGAGTATCATTAATTACAGTGTACTAAGAATGTCATTTGGAAAGAAAATGTAACAAATTTATGACTTCTTTTTAAAGGTGATATTCCATAAAGTACATTAAAATTTCCAGGTCTATCTACCATTTTCGACGATAAAAGAAGCGATATATCAGTTTTCGCTACCAATTTTGATCTCGATTTTCTTCAAGTTGAACAATGTTTTTTTATATTTTCTGGTTTAAAAAATGGAATCCATGCCTGATAAGTGGGTTCGTAAGTTATCAGGGCATGAGTTATTGAGAGTCTGGTGTATTTATAAAATCAACCTCCTTAAACTGTCAAAATGATTAATTCAGGGTACACACTAGAAGAACTCATGATATTGGACTTCCTTCAGAATTCTACATTTGACAATTTTGTACATGGAAATATAAAGCGGAATGTAAAAGTTAAAAAGAAGTATATATGAATTAAAGAAGAATTAGGAGGCTGCAACAAATTGTTTTTTTAGAGAATATGTAGATAAAATTTCATCAAGCAACATAATAATACAGCATTGGCATATTTTTGTTTATTAAAAAAACATCACTAGTTTATACGTGTATTTTATTTCAAATCTCTTTTAAGGACCTACAAATTAGCAAAAAAACAAATGATAGTCATAAATGAACAAGTTTATATTTAAATTATTGTATTGCCATTGATCCATTTACTATGCTACTGATCTAGTTATAATGCAATTCATGTTGCCATTACTGTAATTTATTTATAGGTCTGAACTGTGTATATGACTTTCCTAATTTAAATAATTTCAATCTTAATATAAGTATCACAGCTAAACAACAAATAAAGAGTTACAAGATTCTTCCCTCATTGATAATTCATGTTTAGAAAAGGTTTAGATATGTAGACAAAAATACTAAATGTCAAGTATTTTAACAGCACTGTCAATGAATATCCACTGTGTGCAATTTACTTTTACTTTATACTTGCAACACTTATTAGGCAATAAAAATAAAACAATGTCTTCCATGAGTCTCTTCTAAAGCTGATACTCAACAGTTGTCAGGCCTTGTTATGCATGTATTTTCATAAATTTGTTTTGAATCTGTAAATAAGAGAAAATGTATATAATCATAGATGTATATTACTAAACAACTAAGTCAGTGTAATCAAACAAATAATTTTCGATAAGAATATAAGTGTTTATAGTTAAGAATGAATAAAACAGGATGAAATGAAATATGATTTGATAATAATTATCATTACAAAATAGCAAATAGTAGTGGACCTCATACAGAGATGTGACAAACAAATCATTAACACATCCTCAGATAAGTAATTTTAAATAAATAATGTCTACTACTTTAAAAAAAAAATATTTTTAACGTTTAACTTACCAGAGGTATGTTTCTCACAAAATCGTTTTCCATTTAAATAAGATATGGGGCTGATATCAAACTTGTCTCTGCGTAAATTAAAGTAACACTATCTATCTAACACTGAACTGAAGTTTGACATTGATGAGGTCAACATGAATTTGACATTTAGAATTACTGTATAACTTTAGGATGATATTTTTCACTGACTACAAAAAACTTGAATTGCAAAAGTCATGTCATCTAAAGAGATATGCAATATAATCAAACTTTTGTTTGTACTGCATGGCTGTCAGTCATAGACTGCATTAAGCTGGAAGCATATACTGATTTTACTAATATGGACACAGTCAATAGATATGTACAAAACACTGTTTATTGATAGCTCCAAATTAGACAGCCTCGTGTAGTTTACACAGTTTTTGCATACTTAGTGAAATAAATATGAATAAAATTAGACAATGCCATATAAATTGGCAAACCAAATGAGATCAATTTCCATTAATATCAGACTTACAAGAAAACAGAAGAATATCTAGCACTGACATTTGGAAAAAAATTAAAACAGACTGATACATCTGCCTGCTGTAGATAATTGCAGAAACTATGTCAAACGTCAAATATTGCCACTGTTATTGTAGACCTACAGTAGGGAATCATATAAGACTCCAAAATCATATGAATATAATTAGTCTTTATTATCTCTGAGGCAGGTGAGTCCAAGAAAATTGAAATAAACTACTGATGAAGTTACCTTTGGAAGTTTTGGGGATCTTCAGTGAGCTATACATCTGGGTGTCACTGTTTGCATAGGGATGCAATTTTTCATATGAATCACTTTCAGGTGACCTTAAGCTAGAAATTGAAATAGATATTTAAAATATAAGAGTGCTGAAAGGAAAAGGTTAAAACAAAGTGCTCAAGTGTTTATTTTTACAAACATTTAACTACCTGAATATAATTTAGGTTCAGCTAACAATTGCTTCTCTCTTGCCAGTGATCACTCCTGCAACATATTTATATATCTAAGATTGAAAAAAACATTAAATATTAAAAACACTAAACTGCGATATTGATTTCTTAACTGATTATTCGATTTATATTATCTATCAACAATACAATTAATACATGAAGATTATACACATGCAACTACTAATGTATCATCCTTTATTTAATATTCCAATGATGTTCCAATACCTTATATCGACGTTTCTGTTTTCTTCTAATGTGATACCTGGGCAGAAATGGGAAGTGTGAGATATAGCATCTTAAAATAAGTGAAATACTTCACTCCAAAAGTCAGAATATTTTGTATATTGTTTTAGCCAAAGAGACAAATAAATAATGGAAATGAGATCAAAAAGACCTAACCAAATAGAGTTAACTTTCATTTATATAAAATGTGTGCCCCAAAATTTAAATTAAATGATGAAAGTCTAACATTTTAAAAATAAATATGAGTTGTATTTTCTCTGTTTGCATCATATCTAAAACCACAGAGTAAAAAATAGAGAATGAAAGAAATAAATAATGTACCAGTATCATATGTATTATTCTATGCAATTTTATACTTTTCAATATGTATCTTATATATTATAATATGTATCATGCTTATTTTGTATTTTACTCTTGATCCTCTCTCTCCCTCCCTCCTGAATCTCATATTATATGCTTCATTCTTTTATGCTGGGGAAGGGCTGAACCTCAGTTGATGAACTCGCTTCCCAATTCCATCTGTTTCATTACCATTATAATCAGTTATGCTTAAACTTAAAATAAAACACAACATGAAAAGATGTTAAATAAATCAAATCAATTTAAAAATATCTTTCCATAAACGCATTTTTCACCATTTCCAATTTTTTAATTTTTTTGCCTTTGCAACTTTCATTGAATTAATGACATACATCACCCTAAGAGATCCCTTAAAGTAATTACCATTTTCTTAATATTTTTACCTTAAGTTTGTACTGGCTCAGTTTCATGATCACATTTAATTATTTAGTGATACAATTAATTCATTGTGGTGAATGATGAATTTAGTCCATAGATGTTTACAAAAGTTTCCAAATTCTGATTAAAAAAGCCAAGATAGTTTCAGGAGGAGCAATTATGGGTGTTAAACACAAACGTGACAGGATTCTTTGTCACATGACAATGTATATTTTCATACATTTAGAAGGATGGAATTATACAAAGATAAATTGAATATGTTAAGAATGTATTAGCATAGCTTAATAATTTAAAGGTTCAAACTTTATAAGCTTTGAGTGCCATTTTTCTAAGAAATCATCCAGAAAACATGACTCGAGCTGACTGACTGTTCAGACATTTATATAATTTATGGCAACAACTATCACATCAGTTAATTTACCATTAAGTTGTAGGTATTGGCTTGCTTCAGTTTCTTTGAAATGCAGTCCCTCATACTCTTTTCCACTGTCTCCATCTTGTTTGACAGAACTGGCATTTATCTGATTTCTTCTTGTGATTGAAATAAAACACAAGATAAGTTTTATATGTAAATGTCTATAAGAATATATGTTTCAAACTTAAAACATATCTTCAAATAAAGATTTTATAATAATGATCTTGTTGATGCTTGTGTCTTTAATGCATGGGCTTTATGAAAGGTAGTTATTCAAGGTAAAATAAACTATACACCTCTTTAAGATTTGTAATGTTAGCAGTTTTGTGTAGTATATCATTTTTCCATTTAGAACTTGTATGTGACCCATACCCTGTGTGACCTAAATTCAAAGTAATATCTTACATAATGCCTCATATCTAGGTTTTGCTTCACTGTCAAATCAAATATCTGTTGTACATATGTTTTAGGATTCACTGTCAAATCAAATATCTGTGGTACATATGTTTTAGGATTCTCTGTCAAATCAAATATCTGTTGTACATATGTTTTAGGATACTCTGTCAAATCAAATATATGTTGTACATATGTTTTAGGCTTCTATGTCAAATCAAATATATGTTGTACAAATGTTTTAGGATTTTCTAAGATAATAATAATAATAATAATAATGACCTTATTTAAAGAGGGTAACACAGTTAGCTAAAAACTAATCTACCTTGAGGCCCTCATACAAAGGAATTTATTTATTTAAGCTGCATCTCTGAAGCCACTGGATATATTGGGTTTGGAAGAAGGAAATAGAGTGGGCATTTCTAATCTCAGCTGGAATACTATTCCAGAGCAGAGTTCCAGAGTATTGGAAACTTTTTTTAAATAACTCCTTATTTGGTTTGGGAATTTTATACTGTTTGGTAGACATGGATCGCAGGTGGGGAGTATTACCAGGTAGCCTATACTGGAATAGTGATTGTAAATATTCAGGAGCACTATTCTGAGATATCCTGTACATTAATTTGGCTTTTCTCAAACAGATTCGGTCTTTAATAGGTAATATTTTTAACCTACCAGCTAAACTTTCCTTGCTTTCTTTCTGGATTGATATTAGCCCAAATGCTCTTTTTTGAAGATGTGCCAGCTTTGCTATGTTTTTATCATTTGAATTACCCCATACTGTACTACAGTAGTCCAAATAGGGTTGTATGTAACTGTTATAAAATAGTTTCCTGTGCCTTTCAGGGAGAAAATGTCTTATCCTACTGAGAAGCCATAAACTTGAATTGACTTTTTTACTGGTATGTTTGATATGTTCAGTCCATGATAGGTTATTATCTACCAGAACACCAAGTAGCCTATCATGACAGACTATTTGCAGATTTGTATCCTTCCATGTCAGACATAGTTCATCACTATCAAGATTTGTCCTTCTTTGCCGTGTTGAGATAAGTAATATTTTAGTTTTACCAGTATTTACCACCATGCCATTACATGTGCACCAGTTTTCCAGTTTGTTAGTGCATTCTGTAAAGAAATTTCGAGGAAAAGTTTGTTTAGTCTACTGCTCATGAAAACATTTGGATTTTTTCACTGTACTTTCAGCAAGATTTTGTATAATATTTGTGATTTTGCTTTGACTTCTTGTTTGATATTTGCATTTAAATCATGTGCTTATTCAAGCCTAGGTAACTGGGCATACAGGTGTTTTGATCCGTCTCTTTGAAATGGCTCACTGACTCCTCAATTAACAAAACAGATGTGTTACCTTGATGTGACCATCTATGCCAAAGTGATAGCAAACTCAATATTATTAATTTATTAAAAACACAGCTGTACGGTAAGAGGACATTGTTTATCTTAACAGAGAATGCTCATCAATAAATGGAGATCATGGTCCATGGAAGATTCGATACACCTAGATAAAACTGAACTTGTTAGTATGATATGGTTATTATACATAGAACGCAGTGTCTTGTTATTGCCACAATAATGAAGTGCTAGTGCCACCACGTTTAATCCATATATATATATATATATATATATATATATATATATATATATATATATATATACCTGTGTGTGTGTTTGTGTGTGTATGTTATTCGTACAATCGCCATGATGCTCTCTTGTTTGAGTTTTATTATGATGATGGTAGCATGAGATAAATATTTAGCTTCCTGTTTCTTGATCTGAAACATGTGGCCTATCATAGTCGAAGGATTAGGATTTTGGATGGTGGTCGATCAGAGAAATTCTTATAATTTAATCATGAACAAACCAAAAGGGACATATAAATAGAAGAGGGAGTTCATTTGTGCTCCTACAGATGCAGATGCAGTTCAGTAATCAAAGGTATATTTATTCAGTTACTTAGTTATGGTAAGAGTAAAGTTTGAGTATTTTATGTACTTGGCATGAAGGCAGATACATTTGTAAGTTTAGTCATTCATCTATACCTCATCTGATGTATATCTGAAAGAAAGCAGACAACATTTGTATTATTTTAAGACACCATATTATAATGTATAAACATGATTGCTAAATTTTATTAAGAAATGTTGACACTTTATTGGTATGGCAAAGTGCAATATAAGTAATGTTATTATCAACAGTACTCTATTTCCTAAATTCAGTTGACTTAAGTTTTTTATTATGTAATGAGCTGGAATGTGGTCATGATGGACTATCTAAGTAGTATCACTATAAATTATGTATCGTTTTTGACAATATATATGTTGGTTATAGGGCAATTAGGAGAGAGACAATTAAGGGCAGACAGTTTGGAAAAGGGTCAGTTCGAACAAAGACATTTCAGGGAATGGACAATTCAAATATGGGAGAATTCGGAACAGACAATTATGAGATCATGAGTAATGAGATGAAAAGGTCAAATGAAAATGCAAGTTAAATTAAAAAGCCTCATATAAAACACGCTTAAATGGATTGATTTATCATAATGCCCATGGGTAAAGCAAATAAAATAAGAATTGTGTAAGATGAAGCTACAAATTTTGAGCTAAGATACACAACAACACATGACTGAATGAATACAATATTAAATATTTAAAAAATCAACACAATGTAATCATTCTTAGTTTCACATTACCTGATGTTTTGTAAAAGAAATCTTTTCAAAAGACAGCACACACATTGAATCACTACATGTGTTAAAATATGTATATTATCATTAAAAACTGTTTTTCATAAATTGTAATAAGTCTGATATTTATTCAACTATGTTCATGTTGTGGCTACAGCCATGTAAGTAATCAAAGAAAGTATATGTACTATAAGTGGATAAAATGCAATAAAGATGGTGATCCCATTTTGAAATTTCATCTTTTGCAATGAAGGAGCTTCACCTGCAAGTTCCTGTTGAACATCCATATGGTGGAAGGGTGCTATTTGCATGGGGCTATTCGCTGTTCCAACCTTCAATGCAGTTATTTGTATGGGATGTATCATTTTTTGACCACTTCAAAACAATCCCATATCTCTGCTGAAAATGCTGTACTGCCTCTTCTCTGATGCCGTGTCCCATACAAGTAACTAAGCTCGGTACATAAGCCAGTGATAAGCAAAATCCACGTCGTTGTCGTAGATGCATGCAATCAAAGTTCTTGAACCAAATACACTGACTAAAATGGAAATGGTAGCCATGAATCTGTACCATGGTATGTTGATTCCATTTAGCAGTGTGTTTATTGCATACAGCTGAATATATGAGGCAAGACTTACTCTGAAAATATGGTCAATAAAGAAATTAAAATCCTCAAAAACAGCAAATAAAAGGATTCCTCATGATGTAGGAAAATTGTACCAGTCAATGGATTTCAAAGTTCAAGTGGAAAGTTATTTTTCTCTAATGAAGGAAGCTGGTTGTATCTCCTGATATTGCATTCAGTTTTTTGGTAAAGTTGTCTGTGCGACATAAGACACATTTCCAACTACTAACTGAACTATAACTAGAAATGCTTTTTGATTCTTTTGCTTGTCATTTGAGTCATGGGAAAACATGCACCTTTTCATTGTACCCAGAAGATACATCAAGCATGTCAACTGAAGTGCGTTGATAATTTGTCCAGTGGAAGGGTGGCAACAACCTTTGCATGCCATCATTGGCAGCTCAGGCTCAAGAGACCATGTGAATAGCGCCCTTGGAGTGTCATCTGTCTCTGGGGTTTTGGCATTGTCTGCTGTAGCTGTGCAGGCCTATGCCCGAGTGACAGTCCCTACTGCAGTTGGTGCATATATGCTGGGAAGTCCGAGTTGCTGGAGTTACTGCCATGCTCTTCTTTTTCTCACGTTTCTCTACCACCAGCTGTCCTCTCCTCATATCAGTGACTGATATACCCTTGCTTACTGTCAGTTTCCAGGTGCCTCGGTCCATGGTCTGCACTTTAAAACCATTGGGTGAAATGCCACATGCCTAATGCCCCTCTTGTACACAATCATGAAACAGAGTGAGGGGCAGCCAAATCTTCTGGTGCCAGTGGCAAGCTGTCCATATAGGATGTACTTTGTCAGTCACCCATCCTACATGCGCAGGATGTGTCATAGCCATCGAAGTCGGCGTTTGCTCAGCAGGGAGTACAAGCTGCGGATACTTGCATGCTGCAGGATCTCGCTGTGTGGGACATGGTCATGCCAGCTGATTTTCAGGATGTGTTTTAGGCTCCATATATGGAACGAGTTGAGCCAGTGCTCATGCCTCATGTAGGTGCTCCAGCTCTCACTTCCTTATAGGAGGGTGCTGAGAATGCAGGCCTGGTAGACTTCGATCTTGGTGTGCCCTGTCAGCACATTGTTTTCCACACCTTCTTCGTTAGTCATGCCATGACGGTGTTTGCCTTTCCAAGCCTTCTGTCCAGCTCCACACTGATTGAGAGAGTGTTGCTGATGGTTGACTCCATGTAAGTAAAGTCGTTGACTGCTTCCAGGGTGACACCATCGATTTTGATGGAAGGGGCAATAGTGGTATATTGCATGCTGACATTTGCCTTTTCCAGGCTGATGGAGAGCCCGAACTGATTGAAGGCATCAGCAAAATGGTCTGCCAGTCTCTGTTGGGCATCCTTGGTGTGGGTCACAAGAGCTGTTTTATTTGCAAAGAGCATTTCCCTGATGAGCACCAACCTCACTTTGGTCTTTGAACTCAATCACAACAGGTTGAACAGCCTCCCGCCATCAGTGGATGAGTCAAAGGCATAGGAAAGGAGCAAGGAGAAGTAGATCCCCAAAAGGGTTGGCGCCATCCAGCAGTCCTGCTTCATGCTGCTGTTGATGGGAAAGGAGTCTGAGGAGGATCAATCATACAGAACTGTTCCTTTTGTTTCAGCATGGAAAGAGATTATGATACTGTGAATTTATCGGGGGGCAACTGAACTTAAATGAGAAGTTCAAATAGGCCCTTCCTGCTGACCAGGTTGAAGGCCTTGTTGAGGTCAGTGAACATCATGTAGAGAGGCTGACCTTGCTCTCTGCTCTTTTCTTGGAGTTGTTGGATGGAGACGATCATGTATGTTGTCGACCTGCCTGTACTGAGGCCACACTGGGATTCCAGGTACACACGGTCTGCCAGCAGCTGCAGCCTGTTGAAGATGATTCTGGTGTACACTTTGACAATGATGCTCAGGACTGAGATCCCTCTGTAATTATTAGTCACTGCAGTTGCCATTGTTTTTGTAAAGGGTCACAATCATGGCATCGTGTGTGTCTTGGGGGACTGCTCCTTACTCCCAGCAGAGGCAGAGTAGCTCATGTAGTGGCTCAAGCAATGCTCTTTTCTCAAATTTGATAGCGTTAGACAGGATGCTGTCCCTACCTGTTTCTTTGTCACTGGGAGGGAGTCGATTGCTTTGCTGAGTTTCTCTTATGTAGGCACTTTGTCAAGCGAACTCTATGGTGGGAAGTTTCTGTATGATGGTAAGGGCCGCATCAGTGACTGACATTTCTCAGGAGTATAGCTCTGAGTAGTGCTCCATTCATCTGGTCATCTGTTGCTGGTGGTCTGTGATCTTCTCCCATCAAGAGCCTTCTTGATGCCACTGTACATACCTAGGATGTTGCCAGACTCAGCACTGGATTTCTTCACACAGTTGCTGCCAATACTCATTCGTGCACTGTCTTGCTATGTATTGGGTGAAGCTTTGGGCACTTCTGAGGGCAGCAAGTGTCCATTCAGTGCGGCACTTTTTGTAAGCTATGAAGGCTTTTTGTTTGTCCTCAATTATTGGTTCCATTCCTTCTTGCCAGATGTGGACATGACTGTTCTGAAGATTGCACCCATCATGGCATTCCATTTGGCTGTAGCATTGTGCTCTGGCAGGTCCTGGAGAGCCTGGTTTAGGGCAGACACATACTCCGCCATCTTGAAGTGGACCTACAACTGCGTAGTGTTGATACGAGGGCGACCTTTTGGTTTTGAGTGTTGTAGTGTGTTGCTGAGCATGATGGCATGGTCGGAGTTGCAGTATGCACTGTGGTAACTTCTGGTGGAGAGAACGCTGTTAAGGGCATAGTGCCTGGTGATGACCAAGTTGAGCTAGTGCCAGCAATGAGACCTGGGTTGTTTTCATGACACTCTGTGCTGTGTCTTACACTTGAAGAAGATGTTTGTAATGCAAATATCATGGTAGATGCACAGCTTCAGCAGTCTCTGACCGTTTTCGTTGGTCTCTGTGCTAGCAGGGTTCCTCAGGTTCTTGACCCTTCCAGAGGAAGGTGTAGTTTTCCTCTCTGATGGAGCCGCTGTTGGCAAGCTTGGTTTCCTGGAGGGCATCTATGCTGATATTTAGTCTGGTGAGATCTCTGTCGATGATGACCATTGTCCTGGTGTTGTCCACCTTCCTGAGGTCATCAGACATGCCTGTGCACATGGTGCACACTTCCAACTTGCGAATCGAAGAGCTGGAGTCTTCTTTGTAAGTTTCTTGTTTCCTTCTTTTGGTGTGGAATTTCCATTTTCATGTCATGCTGAGCAACACACTGAGATCCAGACACCCACTGGACCAGGCAGATGTTGGCGTTTCAGCACCTTACTAACCGATTGGTATTCGCATAAAATGAATCAAGTTTTGTCCATAATAATTTCTCCAATGGTGAACAATTACTATAACACCACACTTCCTTCCTCTATGTTATTTCCTCTATACTGTAAAGATAGCCTTCAAAAACCAAAATTATGTTTCCCTTTTGTGATCCAAGAAATTCAAGAGACATGTTGAATATTTTGTTGTTGATATACAGATTAAACATCGCAATGCTTAAATACTATCTCTCTAAAAACCAATGTAATGACTAGTTAATAACCAATTAAAAGCTTATATGTATTTCAGCTATTCACAACTTGAAGACTAATCGCTGATACAAATATATAAAAGTCAACTGTTTCACTGAGCATGTGTAAAAGTGTTAATATACCCAGTAACAACTTATGGATTAGGGAAAAGATTTAACTTAGGGAAATTGCTATTGTAAAACATAGTAATGGGTCTTATTTAGTAATTGTCAATAAGGTGCATACTTATAGCAGCAGCTAACAGTCTGTTTTTTCTTTGTTGTTGTATTTCACGCGATCTTTTCTTATGTCAGTTCTGTGAAATAATGAGGCTAAACTTCAAACTATTATGTCTTATTGAGCAGATATTAAGATATCACTTAATTATGTGGGCTGTGTTGGTATTATATGGCAGTTACTATTATTCAGTATTATTAATCTAGATCAGAAAAAAGTTGTAAAAATGTGTATATCTGAGTTTTTATGTGTTTTGGATTTTTTATGTAGATTTAACAATTTTTCAATTATATCGCTATGCCATGTCTGCAGTTTGGCAGTTTATAGTGATGTCTAGCACTGGGGCATCATGCTGCAGAGATGTAGCACGATGTTCCACCCAGTCATGCATTATTCTGATACCAACCCAACCAATCCTAACACTAACCTAATGCTTCTTAATGCTGAGCACCTGGCAAGGCAGCTATTAATACCATTTCTATAAGTCTTTGCTATGACTTGGCCAGGGTTCAAACCCATGACCTCCCACATCTGAGGTTGATGCTTTAACCACTAGGCCACTATAGCATATTTTAAAAATGTAATTTCACTGGTAACAGTTCAATACACACATATTGTTATGTAATTGAACTTGTAAATATTTCAAAAACAATCATTTAAATATATTTTATATGTAAATTGTCCCTTCTCTGAATTGTCCATTCTTGAAAATGTCCATCTCTGAATTGTCTATCTCTAAATTATCCCCTCTCTGAATTGTCCATTCTCCAAAATTCTCTGTCACGAAATTCTTCCTTCTCCAAATTGTCTGCCTCCAAATTGTCCATACAGCATATGTCTGATGGGAACATGCATACAACATTTACCAAACAAACGCATAGCACCTGTGAAAAATGTTCATGTTTTCATTCGACAAAGAACATCAAAGTATATGCATGTTTTCATAAAGCAAACATGTTTTCAAGTGCTGTGGATGAAACTATCATCTGATGCCTTTGTAAGTTGGAACTCCAATATGTCACATAAGTGTCACATAACTGATTATATGCTGAAAATGTTACTTATTCTAATTTGTATTCAATACATTCTGTGCCCCAAGGGACCCCCAGTAGCCAAGTGGTCTAAAGCGCTCTTCGTTATGGATCACTGCCATCTCTGTCTGTGTAGGTTCGAGTCTCGGATTCGGCCAGTGTGGGTATGTGAGAAAGGTTGCCAGCAGCTTCTCGAGGGTCGGTGGTTCTTTCCGTGGATTTCCCGCGTTCTTCCTCCACCATTAATACTGGCCGCCTATTGTGCGCTGAAAAATTGCGTTAAACCCTACAACAACAACAACAATCTGTGTCCCAACATACCCTAACTGACTATGCCAGCTATGAGCAACCTACCTTGGGAACAACCAGTTTTAAGATAAAAATAACATATAAAAACCACTGCTTGCAAAACCTGACATTGATACTTATTTTTTATGCTTTATGCTTGGATCAACCATCTCCTTGTAAATTTGATATTGAATAGTACAGATTTTGATTGTTCTTATTACATTAACCTGTATGGGAGGATGGAGATATATAATTAATATACATTTTATTTTTGATCTTTATATGTGACTATTTTTCCCTTTTTTCAGCTGTTGGACATTTTATCCAACATAACGTAAACAGGAATTCAGTTACCACTATACAATTATAACACTATAAGACTGATTCATTCAATTGACGTCATTTGAAAAAAGCATTTATATCACATTTATTTCTTTAAAATACTAACCTATTTTTGTAGTCATATATTTCACCAGGTTAAATGTGTACACCTTCCACTGTTTACTACTAGCCTGTTATTGCAAGTAATGTGGAATGGAGGACAAATTTAGTTAGTTAGAAACAGGGTAGTTAAGAATACAAAACAAGTGCAGAGTGAAATAACTTAACTTAATGAATATAACATTTTGGGTGTAACACCATTATAGCCCATAATCTGCAATTCATTTAGCTACATGGTGTATAAGTATGTGCCTACATTTACACACCTATATCCCTAAAGAATCTATTTGAATGTCATAAGATCTATAGGCAAATCACCAATATAAATAGGCTGACAGTATGTATCAAAGACACTGGATATGCATTAATCACATTTTCATTTTCACCATGAGATACTTATTCGATCAAATTAAAAATAACCTGTCTAAAAATCTATTTCAATATTTACAATTTATGATTAATGTCTTGAATGGCTAAACACAGACAGAGGGTTACTTGAATTAATGGAGCTATTCAGGTTTCTTTTAATACAGCTAAGTGATACATATGAGTGTGAATTTGTTGGAAGCATTGCTTTAGACATATAAAACAAAACTATTCAATTTTGATTAGTATTATACAACCATACGAATGTTTCATGTTGTAACGCCTTAATAAATTGGAATCAAAATTTGCTCAGATGCTATTTGTTGTTTCAAACATAATAAATCTAAAGTACATTGGCAAAATGCAACTGTATAATTGGAGTTAAACATTTAGTCAATTTAAGTCATTATTCATTCAATTAACCACAACCACAATTACATCCCATTTAAAGTTCTTCATTGTATTATTATTTTGGTTATTATTAATAAAGAGACAATGGATTATCAAGGGTATAATTTATAGCTAGCTACATCCCTATACATTAAAAACAATGGCACTCTTGCTCCTGCATTGGCATGCCAGTACCAACATAGTTCCCATTTTAGCATCATAGTTTAGCAGTAAGGTGCGATATTCACACTTTAAAAATTGACTAGTTTTAGACTTAATAATGTCTCAACACCAATCTCACCTTTTGTCGTGCTCCCTCAATACATAACAGTCTGTAATTGAAATCAATAATTATTTTATGTATAAAGAAACATAAATAGTTGTCATATTCTTTTTTAACTTTAATAAAGTTACCAATAGACCTAATGTAAACTGTGACTCAATTCAGAAATGCAATAATGTAATCAGAGAAATGTACTATATATTCAGATTCTACTTGTACATGATGTTTTAATCTTCCCCTAAGAAAAGTTCTATTAATTGTAATATAGGTATAGCCTTTATTGTTTATAAAGAGCTCTTTGAAATGTTAAAGAAAAAATCTTTATATTAAAGGATAATAAAGGATATCAATGTCATAGTGTAAACAGTTAATAACATATATGCAAGTTGCAATTGAAAGACTGAAGACATAAAGAAGATGGACAGAATGGAAAATACACATATTTACATGGGAAACTTAAAAGACAAAATGTACAGTTGTAATAGATCCCATACATACATGTATTAGACAATTATAGACCATATTACACACAGATAATATACAATGATAATGGGTTGTCACTGAATATGAAATAGGCCAAGTATCATATCGACAAAGGAAGATGATGCAATGTTCAATGTACAACAGAGTTAAAAGTTTACTACTAGTTAAGCAGATTGTAAATATCAATAAGGATGAAAACATTCAATTATATGACAGACTTGTCTGTTTTTATTTTCCCCACTTCTCTGCACATGCAATTACGATGATACTTGTATTACATTTTCACATACCAATTATGACAATCTTTCTTACCATGCTCATTGTGTGTTTTATGTCGATTTCTTCTCCAAAGGAATATGCCTATTCCCATGACAATGATACAGACAATTCCAGCACTTATGCCTCCAGCTATCCCAGCAACTGGCAAGCTGAAGCCGAGTCCTTCAGATGTTCTTGGTACTGCAATAATAAACAACATTAAATTCAAACTATATTTATCAAAGAGTAGACTTTGTCTAGTTGGTAATTTTGGGATTTACATTAACTTCTCCCAAATTGCACAAAACAATTAAGTGAATCCATGAAAATTGCATGCTATATTTTTCAGCCTAATTGTCATTTATTAAGTTCCTTAAATACTCAGAAAATCGTCCCTTTTATCAAATGGAGGCGAGGGACATTTTCTCATACATTTCAGTTCTGCCATCGACTCTGAACAAACATTTCTTCCATAAACACAGCCTTTTTCCCATAGAATATGCTAGTTCTCTTATAGTAACAGATTTTGGTACAGATACTGCAGCACGAAGTGACCAAATATTGCCTGGTCTGTTTACTTAGTTTGAACAACAAAGCCTGACATATTAATATTTGTATATAATAAAAAAACAACTAGTATACCAAAACTCATTTTAAACCTAAGGTTGACCCATACCACCTAGTGCAACCCCTCGCTGTCACTTGCCATGGGATAGCTAGTTTTCCATGACTATACCACCCAGTGCGACCCCTCGCTGTCACATGCCATGGGATAGCTAGTTTTCCATGACCATACCACCCAGTGCAACCCCTCGCTGTCACTTGCCATGGGATAGCTAGTTTTCCATGACCATACCACCCAGTGCAACCCCTCACTGTCACTTGCCATGGGATAGCTAGTTTTCCATGACCATACCACCCAGTGCAACCCCTCGCTGTCACTTGCCATGGCATAGCTAGTTTTCCATGACCATACCACCCAGTACAACCCCTCGCTGTCACTTGCCATGGGATAGCTAGTTTTCCATGACCATACCACCCAGTGCAACCCCTCACTGTCACATGCCATGGGATAGCTAGTTTTCCATGACCATACCACCCAGTACAACCCCTCACTCTCACTTGCCATGGGATAGCTAGTTTTCCATGACCATGCCACCCAGTGCAACCCCTCGCTGTCACATGCCATGGGATAGCTAGTTTTCCATGACCATACCACCCAGTGCAACCACTCTCTGTCACATGCCATGGGATAGCTAGTTTTCCATGACCATACCACCCAGTGCAACCCCTCTCTATCATATGCCATGGGATAGCTAGTTTTCCATGACCATACCACCCATTGCAACCCCTCGGTGTCACTTGCCAGGGGATAGCTAGTTTTCCATGGGTTAAGTAGCAGAATCCCAATTTCTGTGAAAGGTAACAAAGAAATAAAATAAAGAAATCAAACCTGTCTTGGTTGTCTCATTGACTGTTGATGATACCTGGGACCGATTATAAAGATTCTCTGAGTAAATCCTAAATTCATATTTAGTACCATCCTTGAGATTAGTAATGGTTGAATTCAGGGTGACATACTGTACAAGTCCTCTTGGTTCTGTTTTATTCAGCCAATTGGTCTCTCCAGCTTCCCTGTACTCGATGACAAATGTTTGTGAGGCTCCACCATGGAATCCTGCACACCAGGTCAGCTGTAAACTATGAGTGGTGACACTGTCAGGAACAACACCAAGGTTGTCTGGTATCTCTGGAGAACCTTGTAAAAGAAAACATTGATCCCCACACATTTAAATGTGTAAATGATATTCAGATTGACATCTATATATTTATTATGTATCTGACACTCTAAACCCCTCATATTATAAAAGTTACAAAACCTGGAGCAATAGAGCAATAGTTTCCACATAATGTAAATTGGATACATTTAGCTTCCAGCCCTAACCCCTACCCTTGCTCCAATCCACTTGACCTGATTTCACATTGGGGTGAAAAGGTCTCCGAGGTAAAAAATGTAATAAATGCCAAAACATGTTTAAAATCTACATTTTCCTAAAATGGCAAGAAATATAACACAAATGTGAAGACTTTAAAGTCTAATTAATATTAAGGTTATGTGCTTACTTCACAGATGTAACCTGGAAGCAATCTACAATGACACCTATTACAATATACAGTCTGACTGGGCAACACATATGAACACAGACATGCAACTGAAATTGAACCTGTTATGTGACATAGCTTTGTTAAAACATTCTCATTATAATTGACAATCTTCAGTTTTATGACATATATGATAATATCACAAGAAGGAAAAAATCAGCAATATAACACAAGTAAACAAGAACAGTGATGTTGTTTCTTCAGAACCAAAAATCATGTAATGACAATTGATAGTATTAGAAAATGTGACTTTGATATAAAAAATAACAAAGACTGTCAAAATATAAGAAATTAATTAACATCATATATAGAGCATTTCTGTACACTGTGATCTATGCCATAGTGAATAAAACAGCAAGTATAGTGCTTATCCATGATGAATATCCATATAACACTTTGGGGAACTGGGATACTGAATCCATGTGGATCTTGAGATCATATCGTGTTGGTCCAGAATATGGAAAATTACATTCAAATATATCCACCCCATACTGTCAAAAGTATTTTTACATACAGTTTGTGTGGCACCAATCCTGGGTTTAGAGTTTCTAAAACAATCTGAAGCTTTCTTAGCTAGGGGATGACAATGTTACCACTGGCAATGTATGAATTTATGCAAAGGTCAAAATAATAATAATAATAATAATGATGAAGGACTTTGTATAGCGCCTGATCTTTAGAAGCTCTAAGTGCTTTACAACATTAGACAACACCTGTAAGATAAGAAACATAATAATATTATTACAGAAACAAACAACATGAAATTAGAAAAACATTAAAAAAATATAAAAAAACATGCTGAGAATATTTCAGGTAGGAAACATTATTAGGTCTTTAAGTTTGTTCTTGCAGTTGAAAAAATTGACTTTTGAGAGCCCTCTTGAATGTGATCACTGTGTCTTTCTGTCTAAGTTCAGTGGGCAATTCATTCCATATTGCTGGGCCCTGGTATGCAAAAGAACGCTGTCCATATGACTTTGTTTTCATAGAGGGAATAATGAGTATACGATTGTCAGAAGAGGAGCATAAGTATCTTGCTGGTGTGTACACATGGGTGAGGTCAGATAGGTATGTTGGCTAGAGTTCGACAGTGAAATGTAGCACAGAGAACAAACTTTGTGTTTGATTCTGGATTGAATGGATAGCATGTGTAGGGTACAGAGGTGTGCTCTGATCATGATACTCTAAGCATGATCTGAGCAGCTGTGTTTTTAACTTTTTGAAGTTTCTGGAGTAGATATTGAGATGAACCAGACAGAACTGAGTTACAGTAGTCCAGTCTTGAAAGACTAATGAACACACAAGTGTTTTAGTGGCATCAAGTGAAAGATATTTGCGAATTGAGCTGATGCATCTCAGCTCAAGATATGCAGCCTTGCATATGTTCATGACATGTTGGTGCAATGTGAGAGTACTGTCCAGAGTGACATCTAGGTTTCATACTGATTGTGTGAATTTAATGTTGGTGTTGCTGATATTTATTGTTTGAGGTAAAGGATGTGAATGAGAAAGTCTTTTGTTGTAATCAGAATGGCCTCAGTTCTATCATCATTCATCTGCAGCTTGTTAAATGTCATTCATGATTTCACATCAGAAATCCACCTCTCTACACCTTGGATGGTAGCATCAACTTCAGTTGGGTGGCTAGATTTGTATATTTGGGTGTCATCAGTGTATAATTTGTGAGACACTGGATGATGATCTATGACACCTGAGAGTGACTGAGTGTACATAATGAAGAGGACAGGTCCAAGAATAGACCCCTGTGGAACACCACAGCGTAGATCAACTGGGCCAGAGTGTATTCCATTTGCAGATACAATTTGTGTCCTGTTGACCAAGTAGGACTTGAACCACAGTAAGGCTGTATCATGAATGCCAAATACATGCTGGAGACGGTGAAGTAATATATCATGGTCTATTGTGTCAAATGCTGCAGACAAATCAAGGAGGGTGAGGACTTTAATCTTTCCATTTTCAAATGCAGACATAATGTCATTAACTACTTTTAGAAGAGTATAGTTTCACTACTGTGACAAGGGCAATATGCAGATTGTACATTGCTAAAAAGAATTTAGATGAGATACAAGCTGGGATAGAACAACCTTTTCTAAGATTTTTTTATATGAATGGCAGATTAGAAACTGGGTGGTAGTTCTTTTTATCGTTATGGTCTAGTGATGGTTTCTTCAGCAGAGGCTTTACAATGGCAGTTTTGAAAAATCATGCGAATTCCCCAGATGAAGGCAATACTGATCTAAGCACTCAAGCAGCAGTGATGTTGGAACTGGATCAAGTTCACATGACTTTGGTGCACTCTTCATCACGATTGTATGTACGAAATCCAGAGACCGGTTCAAATGCTGCTAATGGTTGCCGCTCAAATTCTGTATCCCAACTGTGTGGTGACGATGAGTCAATTGAAATTGTGGTGTCAATCTTATCTCTAATGGGTTGTACTTTGTCACGGAAGAAATTTGCAAACATGTCCAGAAGGTCGACTGGAGAGAAGGTAGTTGGAAGTGGTGTTGATTTATTCCTTTGCATTAGCTTGTTAGTAATCTCAAAGAGCTCTTTGCAGCTGGAACTTTCCATGATCTTAGTAGTGTATTGGGCTGATTTCATTGCATGGACTATATTTGTGACATTCTTCTTAGCGACTTCATAGATTTGCTTATGAATAGTGAGTCTGGTGGAAAGCCAGAGCCTCTCAGCTTTACAGTGGTCTCTTTTAGCAGTGCAAAGCTTGTCCCTAACACTGCTATACCATGGAGAACACTTTTGAATTGATATTCTGCACTTGGTAGCTGGGGCTTGTTTGTCAAGTAATGAACACAGAGGGTTATCGAGTTGTTCTGCTGTAGGAGGTAAGCAAGTTGTTAGGTTAGCTTGGATGTCATGCATTAGGTTGGTTCTATTTATCATACGAAGGTTTCTCTTAGTAACTGATAAAGGTGGAGGGTTAGGGACTGATACGTCAAGATGGCATATAATGCAAAGGTGATCTGATTCAAGGTCATGGGATACCAGGGAGGACCATATAATGTTATCATCCAGTCTATGAAGAATCCAGTCTAAAATGTGACCATGTTTATGGGTGGGTTGTTTAACTGACTGTTTGAGGTTTAAAACATTAATAGAATCTATGAGTTTTGATGTATTTGAGTTTCTGGGACAGTCAAAGTGAAAGTTAGAATCTCCAAGAATAATCAGAGAATCACGGGGGAACGACTTGATGGAGTAAACATGGGGTGTTAGATCCGCACACTTGGGCTCATTGCCTGATGTTTTTAGCCATGTTTCTGTCACGAAAAATATGTCAACATTGGGGTTGTTGATAAAATTAACTATTTCTGTGCACTTTTCCAGTGATCCTACTGACTGGACATTGAGTAATGCAATTAAGATTTGCTGGTCTCATATGGACAATATATCCTAGCAACAATGAGAAAGGTCAATGACACCAGTACTCAACATTATCTCTCAGATGCAATCCTTGATGCTATTGAACTGTATCTTAGCAGTGTCATATACTGAGCACAGTAGTGAGGGATTCCCACCTTTTTTGTTTTCCTGCATACTCCAAATCTTCACACTGGGGCATGCTTTTCATCAGAAAAAATAACTAGAAATGCACCTGCTTGGCTGAAGTGGCAATAGTTATAAAATCAATAACATTAGAATTTTAAAATAATGCTGGAATTATTATATATTTTAAAATAATGTATTTGGCAATGAAAACATTCAAGGTTTATGAAGGTAGGACAAATTGCAATGTACAGTGGTTGACCGCTGTTAGTGTAACACATTTTGTTTATGTTGTATTCACATTAAGTAATTCTGAATCTGAAAAGCAGTAATTGGTTGTAATGTGTGTGACATTTGAGGTTTTTTATTCTTATGATTCCTTTATTTTTCTAATTGTCTGTGCTAATTTTGTTATTAATTTGCATTGTTTATTTTGAATTTGACAATATATGCCTACTTGTATGACTATTGTCATTGCATATATAACAACATTTTTCAGCACATGATAGATGGCAGCCACAATAACTGGTGAAGGAAGAGCTGGGGAAAACCATGTTGAAACTACAGACCCATGGGAAGCTACTAGCTAGCTTTCTGAGATACTAAGATTGTCCAAGCCCGACCACAGGATATGAACCCATGTGAGCATAGATGAGATGACAGTGATCTACAGAGGTGAGCACTTAGTCACTTGTGATGCCGACTATTCATAATTAATGTGATGAATATGAATGATGACTGGAATTGATAAATGTGAAATTATATTGCCTAGGAAAGAAAGAAAAATAGCTTAATCCACAAAGCATTTTGAGTGAGTAAACAAAGACAAATACAGATGTTTAGTTAATTAAAAATATGTACATCAATCTATTTATGAATGACTTACAAGGGCACATGAATGCTAATATTCTCAAAATATAATGAAAAAATTGCAGTTTTGTTCCAACCCTCATACCAAATAACACTGATAACTATCCAAACAATCCACCTCGAGATAGTGGCTGTCAAAATATAAGAAGTACCTTTTAGAGGAAGAAAAGCATATGGTTACAACCCTTTCTTTTATCTTTAGATTTAAACAGAACCATAAAGCTTGGTCATCTCAAGCAGAGGTAAGTCTAAGGCTAGGGATGTCAGTAGGAAGAAACACAATGCTCATTCCAGATAAAATGGACCTCAGTGGCTCTTACCAGGTCAAAAGGTGTGTTACAAATATCTTTACCTATTTCTTGTTTATTCAACAAAAAACTACTAACATTACTATCACAGACACATGCATTATGAATTTATTAAATTTTGTAATCAACAGTAACTATTCCATTATGAATTTATTAAATTTTGTAATCAACAGCCACTATTCCAGTATGAATTTATTAAATTTTGTAATCAACAGTCACTATTCCAGTATGGATTTATTAAATTTTGTAATCAACAGTAACTATTCCATTATGGATTTATTAAATTTTGTAATCAACAGTCACTATTCCAGTATGGATTTATTAAATTTTGTAATCAACAGTAACTATTCCAGTATGGATTTATTAAATTTTGTAATCAACACTCATTATTCCAGTATTGATTTATTCAATTTTATAATCAACAGCCACTATTCCAGAATGAATTTATTAAATTTTGTAATCAACAGCCACTATTCCAGTATGAATTTATTAAATTTTGTAATCAACAGTCACCATTCCAGTATGGATTTATTAAATTTTGTAATCAACAGTAACTATTCCAGTATGGATTTATTAAATGTTGTAATAAATAGTCACCATTCCAGTATGGATTTATCAAATTTTATTTTAATAAATAGTCACTATTCCGGCTTATAATCTTTGAATCAGCAAATGTTGAATCAGACTACCTCAGTTTTCTTAAATTTCTGTCCACTAAAATGGACATTATCATTTTAATGGACATGCAAATTATAACAAAATGTGCATGAGTATGACTCAACAATGTCTTATTTAAAATATATCATACAAGAAAGTGAATTTGTATTAAAGCAATTAATAATTCCATCACCTGTGTACATGTTATCATTATCAGCCTTCCCTATCACAAGTCTTCTTTAATGAGATTTGAATTCATCATGCTCTATAAACCACTCCTCTCTGAAATTTGTTTTGGACACTTCAGTCTAAATTGTGTCCTTCCCTTTGAGAAAACATAGCTGTGAAAAATGTTGGTGTGATTCTATAGTGACACCAATATAAAACGTAAAGAGTGTTAGAGATAGCTGACCTATAGCCATTCAAAGTGACATTCATCATCTTTCAAGAGAAAACAGACAAAAATAAATTTGAATGATATGAGCATGGTTTTCTTCCTGCTGCAATTAAATATATTAACTCTTTTTGTGAATTTACATTAAATGACAGTTATATGCTGGAGTCATAATAAAATATTATTACCTCTCGGTTTTAATTCTAGTGTCACAAACGCTGGTTCTGCAAAACTGTTCTTGATTTCTACCTCGTAGGAAGCAAACTGTTCCTCATTAACATCAAATACTTCAAGACTTGCATTGTAACCTAGAAATTGTACTGTCTTTTGGTAATAGTGAAGTCCCACTGTCACAGCTGATAAATATATCCCAACATTACTAGAATTCTGCAGCAGTTCCAGCATACCATTCCTGACAAGATACCATGTAACAATGGGTTGAAAGAGGCCAGAGTAGAACTCAATGTACATGTAACCAGCTTTTCCTTTCTCCGCATCAAAAACTCTGGCATAAGATGCAATTACTGGTTGATCTGAAAATGTAATTTTTATTTTGAATTTCAATCCACTGATGAAAACATTACAGTATAATGATAGGTTCATTATGCTCTTTTAATATATGAACAATAATTTATCCCCTAAATCATTATCCATCCCTAATGATTGGCCTAATTACAATTTCATGCAAGGTTCATACAAGTGTCATTGTATGTGTGATTTACAATACGTACAAGTGTCATTATATGTGTGATTTACAATATTTACAAGTGTCATTGTATGTATGATTTACAATACTTACAAGTGTCATTGTATGTGTGATTTACAATACTTACAAGTGTCATTGTATGTATGATTTACAATATTTACAAGGGTCATTGTATGTGTGATTTACAATACTTACAAGTATCATTGTATGTGTGATTTACAATATTTACAAGTGTCATCATATGTATGATTTACAATATTTACAAGGGTCATTGTATGTGTGATTTACAATACTTACAAGTATCATTGTATGTGTGATTTACAATATTTACAAGTGTCATTGTATGTATGATTTACAATATTTACAAGGGTCATTGTATGTGTGATTTACAATACTTACAAGTATCATTGTATGTGTGATTTACAATAGTTACAAGTGTCATTGTATGTATGACTTACAATATTTACAAGGGTCATTGTATGTGTGATTTACAATATTTACAAGTGTCATTGTATGTACGATTTACAATATTTACAAGTGTCATTGTATGTATGATTTACAATATTTACAAGTGTCACTGTATGTGTGATTTACAGTACTTACAAGTATCATTGTATGTGTGATTTACAATATTTACAAGTGTCATTGTATGTATGATTTACAATATTTACAAGGGCCATTGTATGTGTGATTTACAATACTTACAAGTATCATTGTATGTGTGATTTACAATACTTACAAGTGTCATTGTATGTATGATTTACAGTACTTACAAGTGTCACTGTATGTGTGATTTACAACACTTACAAGTGTCATTGTATGTGTGATTTACAATACTTACAAGTGTCATTGTATGTGTGATTTACAATACTTACAAGTGTCATTGTATGTGTGATTTACAATACTTACATGTGTCCCTGTATGTGTGATTTACAATACTTGCAAGTGTCATTGTATGTGTGATATACAATACTTACAAGTGTCATTGTATGTGTGATTTACAATACTTACAAGTGTCATTGTATGTGTGATATACAATACTTACAAGTCCTGATATACAAGGTCCATAACCCCAAAACTCAGTTTGTAATCATTCTAATGCTATTCCCACCAAGATGTATGCCATTTCTTGCAGGGGCTGTGATGTCATTGACATTCGTGAGTCCCTTTGTTAAAGTTAACCATTCTGATAATCTAATCATACAAAGAACAAAAAATCTAGATCATAGAAAGATTATATACTAACACTAGTAAGCTTTTAAAAGTGCCCACTAGCCATTGGAATTATACTGTATCATGCAGAATGCAAATTTTGACTCGAGTGACCTTGACCTATGTCATGTGGACAGTTTTAAATAGTACATGCAGTCTCTTGAGTTATCTGTGGGCCTTTTTCATAAACATGCACTCAATCATTCAGAAAATAGTTCTCCAAAGTGGTCAAGAACACAGACACATCACCAAGATTCACAAATATGAACTAGACAGTTTTACAAGAATTTACTAAAGTTCGTTCTCATTTGACCAGCAACAGCCATATTTGATGGTAGATTGGTATTATTCATATGGCTTTAAAAGCTCAGAGTTGATTTTTCTCAATTTATTAAAATTCTGTTGAATGATTCTTGAAAATTCATTCAAGTGATTTTCTTCTTTCAGTAACCATAGCAACACTTAATAACAAGTTTTCTTCATTTGTATAAATACGACATCCTTACAAGCCAGACAGTTTTTGTCAAATTTTGTAAAATTCTTATCAGAGAAGTCATATACAAACTTTCTCTATTATATAAAACTGGTGGAGCCAGTTGACAGGTAATTGGTAACAGTGGTACAAATTTCAAAGGCTTTCATGCGAGGACGATTTGTCAAATTCAATTGATGTTCAGTGGGTTGTTATGGCATAATTCAACAGATTTTTTAATTTTAAGTAGTGGCAGCCATGCATAAATGCGTACCTGTATTATGTGTACACTATAAAAGCCATGCATGCCAGGATGTTTTGTGCAAAATGGTCAAATTCTGCTGAATCAACTTTATGGAGAATTCATTTAAAGGTTTTACTAGTTTTAGTATTGTTGGCCATATATGATGGTGAATCTGCATCATTGGTACAAAACCTTTTGTGACAATGCTTTATGTCATTATTCAGGTCAATTATATTCCAAACTTTTTTAAAAAGACATTATAAACTGCAGTTGTGAATGGCATGTCACTATGGATAATGGACCACAGCACAAGCTGACATTTGGCCTGACAGTCATAGGACTCATACGATAAGTATATATCAGTAATTATGAGTAATAAAAAGTGCCAAGACCAAGCAAAAATGTGATCTATCATTTTCATGCTGCCAGATTTAGGAATCAAATATTGTTAGACATACCATAGCCAAAATAATGAAAATTCCAAATTTAAGGAAACAGTTTGAGAGATTTGGTTTAACCACCCAAACCAAAATGCATCCTTGCTGAAAGCTTGTGGAAAGCTTGCGGTAAGCTTGCGATAAGCTAGTTTGATGTTTATAAGCTAATATGGATGCATGCGCAAGCTTGTACAAGCAAGTGCAGGCTTGGGCATGCTAGCTGGATATAACCACAAGCTTGCACAAGCTTGCGCAAGCTTTTGCAAGCTTGTACAAGCTTTCTTGTTTGCTTCAGAAATTAAAACTAGCTTGCACAAGCTTTCTTGTTTGTTTCATAAAGTAAAACAAGCTTGCGCAAGCTTACTTGTTTTCTTCAGAAAGTAAAATTAGCTTGCGCATGCTTGTTTTCTTCAGAAAGTAAAACTAGCTTGCGCAAGCTTTCTTGTATGTTTCAGAAAATAAATTTAAACTAGCTTGCAACAAGTTTCCTCATATATATATATATATATATATATATATATATCCATTGCTTGTGAAAGTTTGAACCATGTATCCAAGTAGCAGGCACCATCACTGTCACGCCCCTACGAAAACAAATTCATGACTTGATGAACAATCATGAAGTGTTCATGAAAGTTCCTCAACTAAGTTCATGAACTTCAAGAATTTTGATGAATCATGTACTTGAAGTTCATGAACACACTGATGAATTTTTATGAACTATTATAATATCTTTGAAGTTCTTGAAATGTCATGAACTAATGGTTCATGAACAATTCAAGTATTTTGATGCAATACCATGGTATTTCTTTAAAAAATGTATATTAAATATCTATATCATTATATTCATAAAATGTTCATGAAAATTTATCATACAAACTTCTCACATTATTAGTGAAATTTAAATAAAGGTGAATTTTTTCTTCTTTTTTTAAAATGATATACTGTATAAATGTTCATACAGAACTTTAATTCAATACTTGTGTACTTAACCTGAGTATTTCTGGATTAATATGGGAAAATATTTTCTGACCAGCATCAACAAAATGTATTTGCTTTAAAAAGCTTTCAATGACTTTGTCCTAACGTTTTTTTCTTCTCTCCATTACTGTTATAAACTGCATATTCTATTGACTTAGTCACTGGTTGCCAATTTGCAGTAAAAACCAAAATATATTAACAACGATTATCCTGATTGGATGACTATGAAAAAAGACGTGATATGATTGGTTAATATACACGCGCGATTTCAACAGTTAAGCTTCCTCAGAATCCAAAGATCATGCTGATGGTTAGGCAAAAACCTCGAACAAAAACCGTGGACCCCATGGAATGGACAGATGAGAATATTTTCAATATCATTTTTTAAAGTAAGTGGAAGTGCAGAGAAGCGATTTTGAAGAATATGAAGGAAATGATTTGGTGAGAGCAAAATTAGGCGGAAAATCGTACCAAGCCTGGATGACCAAAATTACGGTGAGTATCTTTTTCTTGGTCATTCGTGATTATTTCAGTAGAAGTTATATGGATATTTTATTGGTTTATATATGTCATCATATTATTTATAACCAAGCTAATGACACGATTTTGTTCAGACCTAATTTAAACTTGCTCATCGAAGTTTTGAAAATCACTAAACATTATCACCCCCAGTCCCCAGTTCTCGATACCAGACGTGGTACGATATCGATAGTTGAGATGTTCGAGATCGTTTTCTTTTACATGGTATCACTATTTCTATAATCTGATGTAATTTGGTTATTTAAAAAAAAAAAACCTAAAGATAATAGTTAATGCGTGAAACTGATCACAATAAAAGTGCAAATAACAACGTGATGAAACCGGAAGCAGCTATACGCAACATGCGGAGTCGGAGTGGATGCATTAGTGACATGCTAAGGGCCTATACCACCCAAGTCTGGCGTTTTATCAATAAAAAATGGCTAAAATATTTGAAAGCATGAAATAACCGTTATCTGTAATATATACGGTTATTTAGTGTAACGATGTTGTCAAAAAAATTGTCATATTTTACTTAATGAAACATCCGTCTCCTGTGACTATACCTATGGCTAGACAGATTCAATTAATATAAAACTGCAATAATATAAATGCTCAGTATTATGTGTAAGGGATTAAATCATTTTTGAGTTGGATCATATTATTCCAGTAAGTAAAGTGGGGTATAATGATAATGTGCTAAAAGCTAAAAACAATGTTGATTAGAGATTATCTGTAATTAACTAACTTTACCTTTTTTCAGACCAGACAGCAGAAAAGTAAAATTGTTAGAGGATGAAGTTTATAGGTTAAGGAGGAAATTTTGAAAACTGGAGGATCCAAGATGGAAGAGACATTAAATTGTGACTGCTGCAACAATGTTGAAGATCCAAACAGTAATCGGATGGAACAGCTTAAGTTGCAGAAGGAGACATTCAGTAGTGACAATGGACAGGATTTGATTAAATTATAGACCCTGAACATCTTCACAAAAGAGTTATCAGACAGGTCAGTCTCTGGAAGAAGATTGGTCAGGAGAAACCCCAGCTGAAAGACAGCCCCATGACGATGAAATATGCTTCAACAGGCTAGGTATCATATTATTTTAACCGCAACAATTTAACATACAGCAAAAGAAAACCATGGAAATGAACAAACCTAAGGGGCCTTGAGAATGCCTTTTTGGTATACATATACCAAAAAAAACCAAATTAAAGTTGAGGTTTGTTTTGTGTTTTAATGCACAGCTCCAGAAGTTGATCATTTAGTACCAAAGTAATTGGAGTAAACAGCCTTGCACATGGTGGCACCACAATAGCCAAACAAAGGCTGATCCTGTAGGATGATTCAAAACCTGCATCCTAAACTTTGGTCTTGAACTGAAAGAGAGGTTTGTTGAAAAATCTTAGATAGTAAAAAGCTTTCTGTAAAAATGCCTAACAGTGTGTTCAGTTTCACTCTCAACAATGTCCCAACGTTTCTCTGCTTTAAGTATCATTTAGTTGATAACAGATATAGTATCTTTTGGCAATTGTGTTATAGCTGTATTTGTTTTAATTCCCCATACAGACTTTTATATACTTTTTTTGTAATTTGTATTCATGGCTGAACATTGTACATAATATCTTTAGTTAGATTTTATCTCTATAACCAGAGTCTGTTAACAGCTTAATATTACATAGGATCTATAAATATATCCTTACATATGTGTTGACATTTACTAATAATAATCTTAATAATAAGATTCTTTGGCATTGGTTGGGCTGGGTCACCTGGATAGGCATTTTCAAGATGAAACAAGCGGTAAGACCCGTCACATGGGGTATATTGTGAAATACTGTCATAATAGAAGGTCTAAATCAGCAATCAGATTAATTTCCATTTTGGAGTTATTTCTTGTGTTCATGTTGTAAGTCTGCAGACATGCTTAATTCGGTACTCAAGTATTAGTCGAGAGGAATAATGTATAAAGCCATGATCAAGCTAAAGAAGTATACATGTATAAAGCCATGATCAAGCTAAAGAAGTATACATGTATAAAGCCATGATCAAGCTAAAGAAGTATACACATATAAAGTCATGATCAAGGTAAAAAAGTATACATGTATAAAGTCATGATCAAGGTAAACATTATACAGGTGTAAAGTCATGATAAAGGTATTGTAGCATACATGTACAAAGTCATGATCAGTGTAAAAGGTATACATTTACAAGGTTATGATCAAGGTAAAGAAGTATACATGTAAAAGATCATGATCAAGGTAAAAATTATACAGGTACAAAGTCATGATCAAGGTAAAGAAGTATACATGTAAAAAATCATGATCAAGGTAAAAATTATACAGGTACAAAGTCATGATCAAGGTAAAGAAATATACATGTAAAAATCATGAACAAGGCAAAAAGTATACAGGTTCAAGGTAATGATCAAGGTATTGTAGTATATATGTACAAAGTCATGATCAAGGTATTGAAGTATACATGCTTATTGAAAACATACCATTATGAATAAAATATGAAAGTCAATCCTTTAACAGCTTCTTTGCATTATTTTACTAATGTTGGAATTAGGGCTGTCAAAAATCACGAAAAACCAACCCGGGTACCCGTTGCGAAATTTAACGGGTACCCGGGTACCCGTTAGCACATGAATGACATGTACAACCGTAGACCAACTAATTGTTATCCCCATTTCTTTAATATTTTATATGGCGATAGAGGCTAACCGTGTAATGCACTACTCGGTCTGATGCGTCCGCACCGATGTAGCTGCGAATGATCTGACCGCACGCTTTTAATTAATACATTTATTTAGAATGACCTTTGTACACAGATGGTAGGTATAATCCAACTTTTAATGATCACTGTGATCAGCCGCATTAAATCCTTTAGAACACTCACCTTTTTTTGAAGTATAAGTCCTTGTTAGAACAGACCACGTTTATTCATCGGCTTTTGACCGCAGATTTGAATTACCCACGCATGCGTGTAAAGCAGCTTTACCACATGTCAAGAGTAATGCGTTAAAACCGTCTTTGTGTGTGTGTGTACGAAGATTTCAAGGTGTCTAGGTGATAATTGTTCATAATATAAATTGTGGGATTTCTTCGACATGTGTGTTCGGAAATCAAAGGTATCCATCTGGATTTCATTAAAAGAGCACGCAATGTACCGATCATTTAGCACCCACAATCAATATTTATCGTCTACAAAGAGGTTTATTACCTGTAGAACAATGCTATGTTTTAACCTTGGTATATAATGCCTCGGGGATAACGGTTTGTCCTGTTGCACAATGCCAATGAATTTTATTAATCCAAACAGACTCTCTGATGTATTGTTTATTTATATTAAGCAGGGATCTGGTTTCTAATTAAAGCCATAGCTGTCACACCTGTTTGAAGTGGTTGGCGAGTGTGGCGATTTTTTTTTTTTACGGGTACCCGCGTTTACGTTTCAATACCCGGGTTTTTCAATACGGTCGGGTACCCGAGTACCCGTTGACAGCCCTAGTTGGAATGTAATACTTCGACGACTCAGTTTCTCTTTTGCACAGCATTAAGACTCCGTTTATTTTCATTCTTGTATTACTATTGTTAATGTCATATTAGTACTAATATCTAATTATTAGAAATTTTAAATAAAATGAATGAATTCACACTACATGTACTTCATAATCATTATGACAATTCCATCACATTTAAATCTCTAACTTATGACATATAATACAAAATGGTACATTATACAGTGAGTGTGAACGGAGGGGTACAGAAGAACATAACTGTGGAGAGAAACAACCATTCAAATATTACTGATCTTTAGCTTCATAAAATCAGATTTGTTACTGAGGATCAGACTTCAGCCATGGAATTCCAGTGGAAATCCCCATTATTAATGGATACAAGGTGTTTACATAAGGTCATGGGAGCCACTAAACAGATCCTGCAAAGATTTCCATCCAAATCCTTTCCCCAACTTTCTTGACATCGCAGATATGTGCTTGTAATTTGATTAAAATAAATAGCACAGGACAAAGCAAAAAACCTTAGGTTACACCATCTAGTTATGAAAATATTATAACTAAAATCACTTTCTAATTCATATTTTTTTACCCTTTACTGATCCACTTAGAGAAATGTGGACTCTAACAAATGTTACACATGTCACATTGACCTGCTTTTCAAGGAAAGATGTAAAGCACCACATGAAGCATCTAAATACCAGCTAATAAGCAGAAATGTCTAAGAACAATTACCTCAGACAAAAGTTAACTGAATATTGATAACTGATGGATGGAAGGACATCGTCATTCTACAATCCAGAAATGCTTTGATAACTGAATCTATCATTCTCAAGTTTTATTTCACTGCAGCCTCTCTTGTAACTAAGTAAACATATTAGTTCAAAGAACTGAAATATTTTTTATGTGAAAACAATGTTAGTCTTTTAGAAATGATATGTATGTTATAAAAAGTTAAATAAATATAGTTGGGCAAACAATAGTTGAGAAACTGTATCACTACAACCAAACTGCTATATATTGCGAAATACATCATGCACACCGTTTTCTAAGGAAAGGACATTCAATACATGATCTGTATCACATGACATTTTATGTTGATAATATACTTTCCTTGGTTGTAAGCTAGAAACATTAAAATCTCTGAATCGAAACCAATACTTGTTTTTCTTTTATGAAATTCTATTTTTGAAAAGTAATGGAATTCAAATTTATGCAAAAAAAACCCAAATATTATTTTCCTCAAAACTCAAAAAGTTGTAAAAGTTTGAAATTTAAATGTTTCATACAAATAAATAAAATAACATGTATGCTTTAAATTATAAAATGCTGGTTCAAGATAATATAAAACCTTATAACTGCAATATCAATGATACAAATACAAGGTTTCATATAAGGCCTATCATGCTTCAAGATATGAATGTAACACTTACCTGTAATCCATACAGACACCACATCTTCCATGATTAATTGCCCTGTGTTGTAGTGTGTAATCCCATTACTGGCTTTACACACATAAAATCCAGTATCCTGGTAAGTCGCTCCTTCTATGGTAAATGATACCTCACTACCTGAAATTCTTGTTAGCTCCAGTTCCCTGACAATAGTTCTGCTTTCATCAGGTGCCATGTGAGTCAGTTTTGAAAATGTGTAGTTATTGGGTACACCACTTGCAGTACAGTTAATAACCACTCTGCCTCCTTTTGAAGTATTTGTTGCCTTCATTGTCAAAACTGGAGGGTCTGTAATGGACAATATAAATGTGCGTGTGTTTGAAATTTAACTGGAGTGTCTGTAAGGCACAAGGTAGGTACCATGATCCCTATGATGTACATCACATTTAAACAATAAAATGCATACATTCCACACGAGATCTGCAAATTGTAAATCTATACATAGTGAACTGCCAGGAAAGAAAAATAACTGCCACCAACCCAAGTCAAAACCTTTGACCTTATGCAAAGAATATTTTTCTTGTTTCCTTTCAATGACCTTGACCTTTTGACAAGGATGCTAAAAATGTACACCATGAAAATTACTGACATGAATATGACAGATATGGACAAGGGCAGACAAGGAATGCATTTTTTATTCTTGTACTTATCTTTCTTTTGCAGTGTGATAGACATCTGCCACTTTCTAATGCATGTCTGCACGTTGGGTGAACAAGAATGTGTCTGTTATTTAACTGTGCTTTGCAATTTCCAACATTGTATTTGTATATTATTTTCCAGTGGCTGCATTTTTTAATGTGACATTTTCATGTCATTTATTTTCCATGTCAGTAATTTTCATGGCATGCAATTTTGCATACCATTTGCTGACCCCAAAATATATAGCCTTCTTTCTTATACAAAGTGGAAAGCATTGACAAAACTGGGTGAAGGTACAGTCAAGAACTGACATTTGTATGCTGAAGCCATTTTGCAATGTTCAGTTTTCATGCAGTGATCTAGTCATATGATCTACGATGCCAAATGCAAGGAAACTGCAATGTTCAGTCACCATCTGTGATATACAACTAATGTTTGGAAACTATTATTTTTATTTCCATCAGTGAACTTGACACTTCGAAGCTAAGTCCAGGTCTGTGAAGCAGAACTAATTTTACTTCTACAAACCAGTATTCTTTTTGTTACACTTACAGTACCTTGATCTTTGACCTTTTAAACAAAACTTGACAGAGGTCTTTCTAAGCCCAAATGCAAGCTAGTTATAAAAATTGATAATGATATATGATAGTGAAGTTGAATTATTGCAAAGAAGCAAACAAAATTGCAGACAAAAAATGTATGGATGGACAGACACAGAAATGGACATCAAAACATATGGATTGATGGACAGACACAGAGATGGACATCAAAACATATGAATGGATGGACAGACACAGAGATGGACATCAAAGCATATGGATGGACAGACACAGAAAACAGAGATGGACATCAAAACATATGGATTGATGGACAGACAGAGATGGACATCAAAACATATGGATGGATGGACAGACACAGAGATGGACATCAAAACATATGAATGGATGGACAGACACAGAGATGGACATCAAAACATATGGATGGACAGACACTGAGATGGACATCAAAACATATGGATGGATGGACAGACACAGAGATGGACATCAAAACATATGGATGGATGGACAGACACTGAGATGGACATCAAAACATATGGATGGATGGACAGACACAGAGATGGACATCAAAACATATGGATGGATGGACAGACACAGAGATGGACATCAAAACATATGCATTGATGGACAGACACAGAGATGGACATCAAAACATATGGATGGATGGACAGACACTGAGATGGACATCAAAACATATGGATGGATGGACAGACACAGAGATGGACATCAAAACATATGGATGGATGGACAGACATAGAGATGGACATCAAAACATATGGATGGATGGACAGACACAGAAATGGACATCAAAACATAATACATTCCCTACATAACATCATGCCAGCCAGACCATCCAGTGAAGAAAAGTAGCTGTAACAAGATTTATGACAACAGCTGCTCTTGTGGCAATTATGGAAGGCCATTACATTTAAATTTAGGACTATCTACATTGAAATACCTGTGTAAATAAGGCACATTTACATTTAGGACAATCTACATATAGCAGGTAGCATTGTTGTAAAATACCCATGTAAAAAAGGTCATTACATTTACATTTAGGACTGTCTACATACAGCAAGTGGCATTGTTGTGAAATACCCAGGTAAATATGGCCTTTACATTTACATTTAGGACAGTCTACATGTAGCAAGTAGTATTTTTGTGAAATACCTATCTGCCAGTATTGAAAACTTCCCCAATGTTTTGATGCTAGTACACCATCCAGACCTGTCATATTTGCCAAAAGTGAAAACTTTCACTATGTATTGATTCTAGTACACCAGCCAGACCTGTCCCATTTGCCAGTAGTGAAATCTTTCCCTATGTATTGATTATAGTACACTAGCCACACCTGTCATACATGCCAGTAGTGAAAACTTTCCATGTCTTAATTCTAGTATACCACCCAGACCTGTCCCATCTGTCAGTAGTGAAAACATTCCGTATGTATTGATTCTATTACACCACCCAGACCTCTCCTATCTAGCAGTAGTGAAAACTGTCCCAATGTATTAATTCTAGTAACCAGCCAGACCTGCCCGATCTGCCAGTAATAAAAACTTCACCTAGTTCTTGATTCTATTACACTAGCCAGACCTGTCCTATCTGCCAGTAGTGAAAACTTTCATTATGTATTGATTCTAGTACAACAGCCACACCTGTCTATCTGAAAGTAGTGAAAAGTTCCCCTATGTATTGATTCTAGTACAACACCCAGACCTGTCCTATCTGCCAGTAGTGAAAACTGTCCTAATATATTAATTGTAGTACACTAGCCACACCTAATATATTGATTATACTACAGCAGCCAGACCTGTCCTATCTGCCAGTTGTGAAAACTGTCCTAATGTATTGATTATATTACAGCAGCCAGACCTGTCCTATCTGCCAGTTGTGAAAACTGTCCTTATGTATTGATTATAGCACACCAGCCAGACCTGTCCTATCTGCCAGTAGCAAAAACTGTCCTAATGTATTGATTGTAGTACACCACCCAGACCTGTCCTATCTGCCAGTAGTGAAAACTGTCCTTATGTATTGATTATAGTACACCAGCCAGACCTGTCCTATCTGCCAGTAGTGAAAACTGTCCTAATGTATTGATTGTAGCACACCAGCCAGACCTGTTCATCTGCCAGTAGTGAAAACTGTCCTAATGTATTGATTATAGTACACCACCCAGACCTGTCCTATCTGCCAGTAGTGAAAACTGTCCTAACGTATTGATTATAGTACACCAACCAGACCTGTCCTATCTGCCAGTAGTGAAAACTTTCCTAATGTAGTGAAAACTGTCCTTATGTATTGATTATAGTACACCAACCAGACCTGTCCTATCTGCCAGTAGTGAAAACTGTCCTTATGTATTGATTCTAGTACACCAGCCAGACCTGTCCTCTCTGCCAGTAGTGAAAACTGTCCTAATGTATTGATTCTAGTACACCACCCAGACCAGTTCTATCTGCCAGTAGTGAAAACTGTCCTTATGTACTGATTCTAGTACACCAGCCAGACCTCTCCTATCTGCCAGTAGCGAAAACTGTCCTTATGTATTGATTCTAGTACACCAGCCAGACCTGTCCTATCTGCCAGTAGTGAAAACTGTCCTAATGTATTGATTATAGTACACCACCCAGACCTGTCCTATCTGCCAGTAGTGAAAACTTTCCTAATGTATTGATTCTAGTACACCACCCAGACCTGTCCTATCTGCCAGTAGTGAAAACTTTCCTAATTTATTGATTCTAGTACACCACCCAGACCTGTCCTATCTGCCAGTAGTGGAAACTTTCCTAATGTATTGATTCTAGTACACCACCCAGACCTGTCCTATCTGCCAGTAGTGAAAACTGTCCTAATGTATTGATTATTATAGTACACCACCCAGACCTGTCCTATCTGCCAGTAGTGAAAACTGTCCTAATGTATTGATTCTAGTACACCACCCAGACCTGTCCTATCTGCCAGTAGTGAAAACTGTCCTAATGTATTGATTATAGTACACCACCCAGACCTGTCCTATCTGCCAGTAGTGAAAACTGTCCTAATGTATTGATTGTAGCACACCAGCCAGACCTGTTCATCTGCCAGTAGTGAAAACTGTCCTAATGTATTGATTATAGTACACCACCCAGACCTGTCCTATCTGCCAGTAGTGAAAACTGTCCTAACGTATTGATTATAGTACACCACCCAGACCTGTCCTATCTGCCAGTAGTGAAAACTTTCCTAATGTAGTGAAAACTGTCCTTATGTATTGATTATAGTACACCAACCAGACCTGTCCTATCTGCCAGTAGTGAAAACTGTCCTTATGTATTTATTCTAGTACACCAGCAGCAGAGGGGGCGAATCGGACATTTTGTCCAATCGTTATTTTGCTTAATTATTACTTTCTGCACTCAACGATCTAGTGTAGTCAGCGCCTGGTAAAAAAAAAACGACGACGTCGTTGGGGGATCGTCGCGTCGTCATTTGGTTTAATTAACACCTTCTGCGCGCCGATCCCCAGCGTCGTCAGCGTCCGGTAAGCACATCGACGACCGCGTCGATGTCATCGCCCCCTCTGCTGCTAAGAAGTTATTTACAATGATCTTACAAACAGAGTGATCACTAACTCCTCCTCCTGTAGATCAATTAGGTTATTTGACTGATCGGTGAGTTTAAAATTAATTCTCGTTAAAAACCGATCATGGCATCGCATATAGACCGGATTAATCGGATTCTCAACGATTAAAAATCCCGGAGGGGCTGTTGGTGAAAATGAATAAAGGATATATCCCTGTTGAGCTTGATTTGATTGATTGGTATCTACCTGGTAACTCCCTTCGATAACATCACACACTAGATTGATTGCTATCACCGATGCGATATTTACGTTGTATGGAGCAATATGCATACCATCATCCCCGTTATCGTGTCTGAGGATATAAGTTGATGGACTGAGAAAATCATTAAGAGACTTTCTTAGTTCTGGCGCGTTGTATCCTGGAAACTTGAAATCGGGTAAATCGGCTTCTGTGATATTATACCCGGTTAGGAATTTTTGTTTATTATCATCGCTGCTATCGGATATTGTCTTAACGATTCGCTCATTAATATATTCCATGTCTGATATAAGTTGATTTAACACCTCAACGTGTTTTCGTGCTTTTGTTTTCCGTAGCTGTTCTAGTTGTGATTGGTAATTACGATTAATCTCGGCAAACGCACCAGTGATATCATCTAAACGAACTGTGACCTTGGCTGACAATTCAGGAGTTTTCTTATACGGAAAAAACCATTGCATGGTATTCCTGTCTTGAAATATAAACTCGCTGGGTAATAACGTGTTTCTTATAATAGACAAATCATTCAGATAACTGGGATTAATCTCATGATACGATTGCACATTTGTGTGCAAATCCGCGGGTGGATTCTTAGGCCATCCTAGTATGGTTCTTATTGAACTGTTATAAATATCAACCATATACCCCGGTGTGCTTATTTCAATCGTCGATGATAACGTCGATTCATGAACCGTAATAGCGATTTTTGATTCCTTTCCTGTGATCGATTTTATTCTGCGTTGAAATTCTTTATTGATTTGCTCTATTTGGTATGACCCAGTTGGTATTGTAACCTCCTCCCAGTCTGGGGTCCCATCGGGTTTATTTTTCCGTGCAAAAACCAGCGAGTTATTAGGTTGTTGTCCGTTAAATGCGTCCGCTCGAATATTAGGCCAACTGTGATATACTCGCAATTTTGCCAGCGCTATTTCCTTCACTGGAACCGGCGACGGGAAGTTCACACTGAATTCGGGTTTCGTTGACGTTATTGATATCATATTTGTTTGTACCGGAGTGGTGTTCTCCGCGATCCGCTGAAGTAATTGAAACCCTTCGGGGTTCAGCGACATTATTATTATTTGTTGTCTTTAGTGTCTAATTTCAACAACCAGGTGGTTTCGGCTTCCAGTTGAAAATCCTCGATTTTTGACATCGCGGAGCTATATAACTGGACCATCGTGGAGAATTCAACATCGGATACGAACAAATTATCAATCGATAACGAGATCAACCCGGATAATTTCGAGTATGCGTCGGATACTATTTGATGTTTTACTGTATACTCGTTGAGTTTTTTCTGAAAACACGATGATATCTTCCTAGTGATTGCGTTGGCGACTCCAGCAACTGTTGTCATCGCGGAGACAGCGATTGGAACAGCGATCGGGGCTATCGTGGTCACCGTGGATAAAATAACACCGGTACCGGCCACTATACCCGACACCGAGTACACGACCGCGTCGATGGCGGTTATTTTTCGGCGGTATTTTTTTATTTTTGCACGGTATTGTTCGGAAAGCGTTTTCAAGTTCGCGGAGAATTCTTTTGCGGTATCGAATCGATATTGATGTGACGTCGGTGATACCTCTGATTCAATTTCCTTGGTGGTCATTTTTATTTTAAAAGAACTAGTGTTTTTAATTACTTAGATTCGCTACAAATTCCACATACCATGTAATGTTTGCCCCGGCTAGATTTCTATCAACGGCATAAATTGTAAACTTTTCAGTTGCGTTCTTGTCTATAATTGTTGATATTGTATTGTTAAACCCGGATGAACTCGACGATAATATATTAAACTGCATCATTGAAATCAGTGTCAATCGATAAATGCCCTTAACAGTTGCGGTGATATTTACTGTATTCTGTGTAGGAGTCCAATCGAATGATCCATGCCGAATTGTGTATACTGTGTTGATGATGTTCTCATGAGGGATTTTTATTTTTTCAAATTGCTCTGCTACTCTCGGTAGCCCGTCTTTAATCGCTTCAACATCAGTTCTGATTATTCCTACTTCCTGCCAATGCGCGTCTATATTATTCTTGTTCGCTGCAACATTAGTTTTGATTGTTTCTATTTCCCGTGTATTCTCGGTCATACTTTTTTTGTTTGCTGCAACATCAAGTTTGATTGTTCCTATTTCATATGTATGCACGTCTATACCTTTTTTGTTCGCTGCAACATCAATTTTGATTAATCTTATTCCCCGCCAATACGCGTCTATATTTTTTTTGTTCGCTTCAATATCAGTTTTGATTGTTCCTATTTCCTGTGTATGCGTGTTCATATTATTTATGATCGTTGTAACATCAGTTTTGATTGTTTCTATTTTCCGTCCATGCGAGTCTACATTATTTATGATCGTTGCAACATTAGCGCCGATTATTTCTATTTCCCGTTCATGCGCGTCTACACTCTTTTTGTTTGTTGCAACATCAGTTTTGATTGTTTTTATTTCCTGTCCATACGCAGTGATATCATTTATAGTTATTGTAATCTCATCCGGCTTGGTATTTTTTTTACCAAAGAATTTATCAAAGTTGTCATCGATCCTGTTAACATTTTTTCGCAACGGGGGTAAATTGGCCGACATCTCCATAAGATCCGAAATAGCATTTTTTATTTTTACAAGATTTGGTTCGTCTGCCGTCGTGGATCCCCGAAAAAATCTTTCGACAATGTGTTGCACATCGTCGAAATGCGTTAGCGTCAACACGATCCGTTCTTCATATAATTTAATTTCACTACGTAAACCCTTTAACGAATTTGACATGGTTATATAATTGTCGCCAAGTGTACTTATTTTTCCATTTATCGTCAAGATGGATTCACCCGGTTTGATTCGTCCGTCGGCGGTATACAACGCGATAGAGCCCTCGTCGGCATCACGCTGTCGTGTTAAAACGTCATTCAGTGACATATTACCGGATTTCAATTTACCCTGGCGGTCTTGAAATACAACTATTTCATCTGGGTCAACACTGGTTAAATTCAACGTATCAGCGATTTCATCCTCAATTAGTTTTTTTATGTCATCGGTGGCGGGCGTTTCCGTGGGCTTTTTCAGCGCCGAAACCGGTCGTCCCCAAATATCAATCATTATTATTGTAAATGTTATTCTCTAAAATCCGTTGAGCTTCTACGACTCCACTAGTGTATTCGTTTACAACCACATGAGGTGGTTTTCGCGATGATGAAATCGCCGCAAGTACGTTTAATACCTCGCGGCCACATATCGGTGGGTCACTTAATTGCTGTATTGGCAGCGTGGAATAAAAAACCCGGGCTGAACACGCCGGGGCTGAACACGCCCGGATATACCGCATAAACTCTTTCGGCGGGGCTAACCCGTATGAATCAAAATAGACGATCGCACGCGGATCAATCGCGTATGCAACCCAATGAGTTCCCGCTCCGGAGGACCCATCGAGGTTAATTATACCGGTTTCAGTATTCCTTGGGGCCGCCGGTAATTGATCCCTCATAAAAACACCTCTGAAGTTTTTTATCGCTAACGCGTTTGCGGCGTCTATTAAATCAAAATTAGACATGGGAGTCATTGACTCAGGAGTCATTGACTCCTGCGTTAATAAACGGTTCCCGGTAGTCTTAGACCCTTTCCCGAATACCATGAATACGGGGTTCCCGGTAGTCTTAGACCCTTTCCGGCTACGGGTCGTTTTTTTTTGTAGCCTTTCCCGGTTGCCTTCTTCAATGCCATTCCCGCCGCGGTACCAACGGCCCCCAACGCCGCCGCCTTAGCCACTGCTGGTGCGGCCGCGGCAATTAATGCCGGAATCGCAGCTAACAGCGGAAATATCCCACCGGTCTTTTCCATGTTTTTAATTGCTGCGGATGAAAAATCTATTTGAACACCCTTTTTATTCTTCATCGCATCATTGAAATGTTTTATTTGACGCGCCGTCAACGATATCTTATGATTACCACCCGCCATCTGCGACGGCTTCAGCGTTATTGTGGTTCCGCATTGTTTAGCCGACTTTGATCGTAATTTCTTGACTTGACCATCAGTCAACTCTACACTGACGACACTATACGACATTTATTGTAAACGCGTTTTGTGCTTTCAATTACATGTTTTCCACTGGCGCATCAACGATTCTCATTCGTCCACCAACACCTTCTAGCAGCATTGATTTATCGCTGAGAATGACAGCAACCGCTCTATAATTAACACCACCCGGGGCTATACGAGCTCGGAAGTGTATATCAACGACGGATTGTCTCGTTAAATCAAGATGTTCCAGCGAAAAATAATAAATCGGATACAGGTTTTTAAAATCAAGTTGTGATATTTGCAAACCAGTGTCGACGTTTTGATCACGACCCATATACGACAGCAATCGATGGTACACACGTGCGATATGGTTGTCGCCGTAATTAAGCTGTATATCCTCGGATGGTTCCTGTTGTCCGTTTATTCTCAGCGAAACATCCCTGACTCCTAATTGATCAAATATCATATGGCTGCGTTCTTGACTGCCCAATCGTTCCCTATTCTGTAGCGCTATGAATATATGACGCGGGGCTGAAACACCCTGTTTTGATGCCAGGTGCCATGTAAACGTATCGGCGACGTTATCCTCTTTAGCATCAGTTGTTACCGCTAGCCAACTCAACAACGATTTCCCTCCCTGTTCCATAAATGCTAACAATCGTGCTTCCGTGGTAACTGATGGAGTCAGCACCGGCATCCACAATGCCATTTTAGTTAAAATGACTTTACCGGCAGCGACGCCAGCAGCACGCCATATTGCATTGTTATCATCGCCCCTTCGCGTCAGCGCGATTGTATGCTTAGCCCCATAGACAACTTTTCTGACATTTCTGCAGAATCCAAATATGTGATGGAGTGGAATCGCGCATGAAAACTGTCGGTGTGGTCCTTGCAACATTCCTACTCGTGCTGCGAATCCTAGATTGTAATCATTGTTGATGCTTTTTATAATATTAAAATTAGCACCTGGTCTTGCTCTGCGGTCTGGATTGGCTGCTTCAGCCTGTGGGTCAGTTGCGGTATCTCTTTCCGCCAGCACGTTGATGTACTGAATATGGTCAGCGTTATTGGTGGTGTCCTTCGCAAACATCATAGATGGGCCCGCCGATCTTGTATAATCATCCGAGTATCTCGCCAACCCAATTATCGTCGTTGCAACATCAACCTCGCGTTCTATTGATTCAATTTCTCGCCCGTCAATAAGATATCTGGCGCTCTCAAATAACGCCATGATACCGTTGTTGACGAAGCCAACTCGAACACGATGGTCATCTGCGTATGGTGTATTATCGGCGGCATTTGTCACGAGTTCTCCCTCAATTTCGATAAACGCTTCACACGGCAGAAAGTATTTACTGGTATCTTGGACCTGAAGTTCAATTCGCGATCGTAGGTCGGGTTGCGCTGCATAATAAGAATAATATTGATAATCACGGACAGAATCATCCCTGCGCACTGGGGCATCCATATCAAACGCGGGATCAGCGGTACGCGCAAACATTCTATTATTTATCATGTTGATGTTTTCAATTGCGATTTTTTCGTCGTAAATTCTTTGAATTTAAACCACTCCCCGCTATCGCGTTCATGAGCGCGTTGGTTGCCGCATCGGCGGATGGCGAAGTCGCCAACGACGGAGTCGTCGCCGCCAACGACTCTAATTTTTCTTCCACGGCGTTATTTATTACTTTACTGACATTTGCAGGCATCACTGTCGTTGATGGCATCACCGGTGGTTTCTGTTTTTTTCTCCTGGATTTCACCAACGACATTAGTTTGTCTCGCGCGGCAGAAAGCGCCTTTCCGGCAACATCTCCAATAGCACTAATACCCTTATCACGAATAACATCAATAGCCTTCATTCCTAATTGTTTGGCTAACGGCGCTACTTTTGGAGCCATTCTTGTAAATAACCCCGCAATGGTGCTACCGAGACCATCTCCATAGTACGCGCGGTAAACAGGCAATCGCGAGTTTACCACGTAGACGAGTACTGGTTTATCATGGTTGTAGTGTATGATCATCCTTATTAAAAACACCAGTTTTCCAATTAATCATCCACGAGCTCGTCTATGAGCGTTCGATATGCATTAATGTCCATAATACCGCCTGCAAATAAACGCTTGCAAATATCAGCGGCCTCATTGATTATTTCCGGAGAGTTATTTCCGGCTCGTTTTCCTCCGATTAGTACTTCCAGCCGTGATATATCACTGAGAACACTATTAGGGCAGGTAACGCCGTAGGATTCTTTACCAACAGTGTATCCTTTTCCTTTTTTTGGTGTTATACTCTTAACTTCCTTGTGGAATGCGTCGTAATCGGATTTACTACGATGTGGTAATGCATCTTTATGTTTACTTGCTAAATACACTATTCTTGCCCAGTCTTTTAACGACTTTATATTTTTCTCGTAACCGCTATTGATATGCTTCTTATCTCGTATGTTCTTAGCAAAATTGTTGGCAGTAAAATTAATTAATTCTTCCCTGTTGCTGAAGCCTCTAATTTGATCTATTGTGCTCTTCTTGAGTACAATACGGGGTATATTCCCCTCTTTTTCTTCCGGTATTTCTTCTTCTGGTGTTTCTTCGGGTATTTCTTCTTCTGGTTCTCTTGCGGTGGCGCCTGGTTCTTCTTCGTCGGCCATTGTAACATAAGGTTCTTGTGGTTCGGTTATAGCGAGTGGTGGTGGCCTCCGTGTTGTAGCAGCCGCTATTTTTGCAGGGAGTGTTTCTAAAGACCTTTTTGTTTGTTTTGTCTCTGCCGCTATCTTTTCAAGCGCACCAAGAACGGGTACAGTTGCCGCCGTAACATCTTTGGTCGCTTTAGTTACCGGGGCAAAGAGTTGTTCGCTTCCAACAGTAAAATCGGTTTGCATTTGTTGTCGCGTTTGAAGTTTCTCTCTCACTCTGTCTCGTAACGGTATAAACTTTTTAAGCGCTGCTAGTCGCTCTCTGGCTAGCCGAGTAGTAAGTGATTCACCTACCATTATTGTAAATTGATCCGCAATTTTCTAATTTTCCGCCGAGTGTACCATCGGGAGCTCCACGGAGTTTTCGTCTATAATCCTTCTAATGTTTTTGATCTTACTAGAAATCTCCCGGCGTCGTTCATAAACACGTCCGAGTTTTTTTCGTATTATTTCAACGGCAGTAAATAGTCCAATGAATGCATTTGCGTCATTGTGGTACAGGTTCTCATTAATCGTATGTTGTAATCGTTTTATAAAAAAATACTCGCGGGCCAGGGTAAAACGCCCCCGTTTCGACTGTTCGTTAATAATCTCATAATCGGATAATATTTTTTCACTGTCGAGACCATCAGATAATTCAATTCCTTGATTTTTTAATTTTGAAATCTCAGTTAATATATTATTATATTATTAATATATTATCTTCGGTATTCATTATTCTTATAAAACATCTTATTTCTAATATCAAAAATTTTAATAAAATTATTGGGGTCATTTTTGACCCCGTTTTTTGTATGGACAGTACAATGCCGTAAATCTCCACTCGAGTGTTGTGGCAGATTACAGGCATACACATATACTTAATTAAGGATATTCACATCTTGGAACCCTAAACATACATCTCCGGGGGGGAGGCCTAGGGTGACAAACGTCATCGTAGACCTCCCAGAAGATATGTTTAGGGACATCACTACATGGATGAATATATTTACAATGAAATGATTGATGGATGATGGGACGGCACAAGACAGCACAAACATAAAACGACGGGGCGGAACTCTACGGCCAATTCAACCAATCAAAAGCAACCCAATTAAATTAACCCGGTTGCATGATTGTAAACAAAAGACAACCACACGCCCGGGTTAAGAGCGTGGGTTAGTTTTGATTAGTTGAATTGGCTTTCGAAAGCCCCAGGCTTATAACGAGTCATCTTATATATAAAGTGACTAATACAGCGGCGTCAGTCACAAGGTGTGTGTTAATTTGAATTCCCTTGAATCGTTAAACCCTTAAATACTTATTAATGGTGTTTCACGGCATTTAAATGAAACCAAATACTCAAATAAAACATTAAAAAAAAGAATACAGCTGTTAGATAATAGCGTGTATTTCATTAGTTTTCATCGTAAAATGATTAATTAATCGCAACATTAATTGGACTTCAAGGGACATAACTCTTGTCATGAGACGCTATCACAAAACGAGTTATCTCCCTTTGATGTTATATATGAAAATCGAATTCTGTGACCCGTCTTTTTTGAGATCGCTGTTTTAGTTATATTCTCCGCAACATCTAGAACTGATTTACTACAAATATCGAAGTATTTACCAGCCGCATTCATAGAGCGAAATATTTTTTCCTCGTGCGTTATTGTATCAAATGACTTTACGGGTTTTGCCTTTCTCATCCCTCCTGTTTTTCCAAATTTGGAATTTTGACTCGGTGTAACAGCTCTTAGATTACACAGTCTGTTATTTTGAGGACATCCATCAATGTGATCAATAACGAGACCGTCGTTGATCAGTCCGTTAAACGCTTCATACACCATCCTGTGAATAAGACAGATTTTTTTCCCAGCATTAAATCGCAAGTATCCGTGATTATTTACGGTACCAACCGGCTTCTTCAGTCTGCGGTTTCTAACAATACCGTCGCGAGATGCCTCGTAATTAACAAACACAGGGTGAGGTCTGAACTCTTGGTCCATTTGTATAATAATACTACTTGTCTAATTTATTATTTGGTTTAATTATAAACCTTGCAATGTAGTCCTGAGGAGTTTTGATGACGAAGTCTGCGGTGGGGTCAATGACGGCGTTTTTAATTCGCTTGTCATAATAGCGTTTTAGTTCCCTGTATCGCTTTCCGCCACAATTGATACACAACTGCGATTTTCCTCTTACACCGACGTGGCAAACCAAGCACGGTAGGGGGCCAAGAGAGCCATTACGAACGCTTTGTAAATGATATCCGCAGAATTCACCTCTACATGATTTATTGCACGGGGTTGTCGACCCAATCATCAACCATTTGCAGTGATTCATTATACTATATTCTTTCATTTAAATACTTGTTTTAATTATATGGATGAGTTCGAGAGATTGGCAGCAATTAAGCCCCGGAAAAATATTAGGTTTAATCTCGATAGAGTCCTCAAGGACACACCAAAAGCGTTAATAAACGATAAAACCCTGTTGAGTAAAATACGCGATTGTATCAATGAATTCAAGCGTGATGGCGCATCTCACAGTTGGTCAACATTTCGAATTGATGGCATTGTTGATGCTACCATGAACGACAACCGCGCAGCAATGATAATATCACAACTTGACGGTAAAAGGTATTTCTTCAGAGTAAAATTCATTGTCCGGGTGGAATCAGGCGATTGGATCATGCGTGATAAATTTGAACCAGTTCTCAGCGACAAGAAAACAGTCACTGTCAGCCGCGACTCCAAGCCGGGGTTGTTAACCGGAATTGACAAACCATACTATGAACGAGCGTATCCTGAAACAGCAGTTGTTTATGGAATATACCCGTTAAATAAGAAACCTGATATCGGAAAACTGAAACCGATGAAACAGTCAACTGGGATAAATTGTGTAGCAGAACGAATAATAGAGCATTTTACAAATGCATGTCGAGGAAACAAATTGACTGATTTACGACGTAGCAAAATCAACCAGTGGGAACTAACCGTAAAAGAGCGTGGAGCAACCATCAGCGACATAGCGAGATTAGAAACATCGCTGAGATTTCCAATAACCGTTACAACGATAACCGGTGAAGTATTATACGAATCGAAGTATAAATCGAAGGGAGCCCCAATCAAAATTATTGATCATAACGAACACGCATGGACGCCCGTGATCACAATATTTCCACGGGATAGAACAGTAAAGTATATACCCGAAGAATTCCTGGGAGAAGAATTCTCCAAGGACGGTTTTCTCGCGGAAAGGAAACTATTTGATGCTATTGCCTACTTGTGTAAAAACGACCCTGTATCAGTGTGGTTACTTCGCAGCGCTGAAAACGATGCGGATACCTTTGATCAGTTTGTAAGACCAAACGGCGAATTATATCGCACTGAAGCATTTCACAACAGGATGAAAAAAACCGCCATGGAATTTGAAGAGCATGATGAACAACTGCTAACAAATTGTTTTACGATTCCATCGGTTGTAGCTCATGTTGCAGCAAGGAAAAATGCGTGGAGACCAACGCGCAAGGAATTTCTGCCGGATGTACAATCCAGTTGTTTGGAATACTATCACGGTGGACTATGGAACACTGAATACAACCGCGACGCTATGATCTCGGTTGATATGGTTGCCTGTTATCCAGCGAGTTTTCTCGGGTATGGATCCGCCGCTGAGTACTTTAGACGATTTGGACACCCCAGTCATGAAATGACTCGTGTTGCTATTAATGGACCACTGCCTGATTTTGATTTAACCGGATTCGCTCGCATAGTATCATTTGAATTCGCGGCAGGACTCCATCGCTGTTGCTATATTTGGATCGGTAGACACATGGCTGAAAAGAGATGGCTGCCAATAGCGCTGCTACGGTATATGATTGATTGTAGCATGCTAGTTTCGTTGATTGTCAGTGACGCGATTATATCATACCGGGCACAGACTGAAGTCTGGTTACCAGAACCGGAGCGTCTAGATAGCATAATTGACGAGTCCAGAAAAAACATTGATGCCGACGAGGAATATATCATCGAATGGTCCAGGAGGATATTTAACCAACGAAACCGCGAGGCAAAAGATCTCGGTAGAAGAATAATTGGTAAGTTCACACAAGGTGGAAAAAACCACGACTACAAACGATATTGCTCACGGCTGATTATAGATGACGCAGAATATGATTTCGTAATCAAGGACACAGTGGCAAAAAATAGATACGTGAACTGCAAAACAGCTTTCTTGTCCAATGGAACGAGGTTGGGTACAGTTGTTACCTACAGCGATGGAGACAGCCCGGCGTATCCACATTTGAGGGCGTCTATGCTGGGATATGCCGCTATCAATTTATTCTCGATGATAAATAGATTCCCCGATACCGCGGTTAGAGTAGCCGTTGATTCGTTTTATGTTGACGTAGCGTATAAAGGAAACGTAGCCGAGTTTACTAGTCCGGACGAGAGTTGGGGTACATGGAGAATTAAAAATGAAATACGACGCGATTATTCCCCGTCAGCAGATGTCACCGTTGAGAACAACTACTTACGCGGTGATAAATTGTCAGAATGGTCTAATGCACCATCGTGTTCTGATCCAATTTGTAGACACAAGACGGTTTATTTAAGCGGCTGTGGCGGGTCAGGAAAGACGACTCGGGCAATTGAATTATTTCGAACGCGGGCAAGTATAATCGTGCTTACACCGACCCATAGACTAGCGCGAGAGATAAAACAACGAAATGTTGACGCCGTTACTTATCACAGCTTTTTTCGATACAGCGGCGGTGAGTGGACTCCTGATCGAATGGGTGAAAAATTTATTCCCGACATTATCATCTGGGATGAGATATGTACTGTTTCGTTAGATACTTTACAAATGTTTCTTGAGTGGTTGCTGCGCGCGAATACAGCGGTAATCATGTGTGGGGACCATGGCCAACCACCACCATTTGTCGGCGAGGGTCCACATGATTGGTTAAGGGGTTTTGTGGACTATTATGAAGAAACCGATACTGATTACCGAGCACTTGATGAACAACTGCGCGAGGTTAAGAAATTAATCAGATTACAGCCGGATAGAATTCAATGTGAAATAATTCGCGAGGTGATTCCGGAAACGCCGTTAAATGAATTCTGGGAAACATGGAGACCAAACGATTTGATTGTAGCGAGTAGAAAGATAGTCAGAGACACACTTCAGCGGAAGTTGTTTACGTTGCATAAGGAAAAGTTTCCAACGCGTCCAGTGCCGTTATGTTATAGACCCGCGGACACACGGCGGCAGAACATTGAAGTTGAAATTCCAGGTCGGACAGAAAAACAAATTCTCGTGCTGAATGATATCGTGCTCGTTGATATCAGCGTCGTCGAGGACGCGCTACGTGCTGATAAATCCCCGTGGACGCTAGGATACGCAACAACAATACATTCCTCGCAGGGACTAACCATCACGGACACAATTGTTTGGATAGTTGATAATCGCATCGAATGGTCGAATCTAGTCTATCTTGCAGTGTCCAGAGTACGAAGGATAAATCAGCTTCGAAGAATTGTTATTGACGAAGCCACCGACGAAACCGGCGACAAAGTCACCATCGATGCAAGCGTCATTGATAGAAAACTCTCGGGTTACCGCCAACAGGATAAAAAAAAACAGCGGCGTTTTGATATTGATGCCGAATTAATAATCTCGCTACGACAACAACAGAATAATCACTGCGCGAGTTGCAATTGTATAATGAGTTGGCGTTATTCGGATAAAGACACTCGCCAATTTACCGTGGATAGGATCGATAACAGTCTCGGTCATGTCAAAAACAATGTGAGGTTGACCTGTCTTGAGTGTAATAGACGCAACGGCGCTAGTTAAGACCACGCGGGGGTAATTGAGTATCGTTAGGTATCACTTGTAGTTGCTCGCGTGTAAATCCGCGCTGAGGAGCAGTTGAATCCAGTCTATAGATCGGTGGTCTACCAGTTGATCGTGTTATCGTTGATATGTTATGTGTGGTAACACTCCAAATAGGATCGGTAGCCCTTTTTTTACCGCCTTCAAGCTCTCCTGGTTCATATAGATATCTAACAGTGACATCGCCAAGAATCGGCTTAGAAACGCTATTTATTTTTAATTTTCCGGGTATATACTCGTATTTAATCGCGTCGCTGGGCTTCATGTTGATTACTCGGGTAATCTCGTTATTTAACGCTGCAATTACACCTGGCAACCTTTTAACCCATTCACGAGATCGTTTTTCTTGGATGAATTCCTTCGCGTATTGATATCCAAATAACCGTTCAGCGAGAGTCCGATTGAATCGTTCAACAATTGCCTGATCACGATGTAGCGCAGTATGACCTCGTCGTATCGCGACGCTATGATGTTTCAGCGTTGATAAAACAGCGCCGCGAAATTCACTACCAGGATCAACTTGTAATAGATTTGGCCAGCGCAGAGGACCTCTTCGATAAATCCGCTCAAACGCATCGGCTACTTCAGTTGCTGACTTTGTTTTCAACGGTTCCGCTTGTTTGTATCGACTCGCAACATCAACTACGGTTAGCGCGTATTTGTAACCGTTGTCATGCGGCAGAAATAGTATATCAGCCTGATGAACTTCATTAGGTACGCTGACATCAAAGCGCGAGAAGTTGATTTGTTTAGGCGGTGGTAGATAGATTTGCCATATAGCCTGTTTGGATAACCAATTAGCCGCAGTGGTCTTTGTTACCTTTGCAGCGCTTGCAAGCTTACCAATTGCGGCCTTCCCTTTCCAGTATCCTCTCGGAGAATAATAGATGGAATCCATCGTTTTTCTTGGATGATTGTTATTAATTACCAGCGCCAATCATTAATTTACCTTTCATAGCCGATTTTACCAACCATGAGGCTAATTTTTCTTTGACGGATTTATCAGGAATAGCATTTAGCGCGTGAATTAATTTTACATCCGCGATATGACGCTGTTGCAGATCGCTACTTTTGTAAGCAACATCATGAGCATGACACGCCTTATCGATAGCGTTTATTGGATACTCACCGGGTTTGGGCTGATTTTGATCATCGAGTCTAATATCTAATCGTGTTCCGGGGCCACAGTAGTTATATCCTGGGAGGTGTTTTTCTCCTGGATACTTTGCCCACGGTGTTCCGGGGAGTTTTGCCAATTTGGCTGCGATGTCACCTCCTCGCTTTTTTTTAAAACATCTCCGGGTCTAATAGAAATAAATCTAAATTTCTTTGTACCGCATTGTACACACTTACCAGTAAGCGCCGATCTGTTATTTCTTGTCGTAACGGTTGTCATATCATTTGTGCCAGTACGCACTCTACACTTCACACAATATAGATCCATAATTTATGTACAGAGATATGAATATAATTGATTTTTCGGCGACTAAAACAAGAGAACCAGTTAAGCATGTTGCAGCGTTACCAAACTCGATCCGGATGATTATCATCGGACCATCTGGATCCGGCAAGACGCAATTGTTACTCAATTTAATAATGAGATGGATGAAGTGGGATAAGTTGTATTTGGTTGCTCCTAGCGTAGATGATCAACGATGCTACGAGGTGTTGAAAGATTTCAACGAGAATGCATCAGCGATCGCTAAAAAGAACGTTATTGAGTTTATTACGGATATCAATGATGCACCGGGTATTGATGATATTGATGGCGACGTTAACAATCTAGTCGTGTACGATGATGTTATGTTAGACAATCAAAAGAACCCAGCTAGGATATTTTCCAGAGGCAGGCATAAAAGCACTGACGTGATATATGTCACTCAACGATACACTCAGATTCCAAAAGTAATCAGAGATAACTGCAATATTCTTGCTGTATTCAACGGCGTTGATACACACACGCTACGAAATATTTGGCAGACATGGTGCGGCGGTGACATGGACTTTAATGTTTTTCGAAACTTTTTTAGTCATGCTCAGTCGACCCCACATGGATTCATAACGATAAATTTACATGATCCTCGGACACGATATCGTATCGGACTTGACCAAATATTCGGTTAGTTGTAAATAATTTTCATTGTAAATAACCACTTAGCAGCAGAGGGGGCGATGACATCGACGCGGTCGTCGATGTGCTTACCGGACGCTGACGACGCTGGGGATCGGCGCGCAGAAGGTGTTAATTAAACCAAATGACGACGCGACGATCCCCCAACGACGTCGTCGTTTTTTTTTTACCAGGCGCTGACGACACTAGATCGTTGAGTGCAGAAAGTAATAATTAAGCAAAATAACGATTGGACAAAATGTCCGATTCGCCCCCTCTGCTGCTACACCAGCCAGACCTGTCCTATCTGCCAGTAGTGAAAACTGTCCTAATGTATTGATTCTAGTACACCACCCAGACCAGTTCTATCTGCCAGTAGTGAAAACTGTCCTTATGTACTGATTCTAGTACACCAGCCAGACCTCTCCTATCTGCCAGTAGCGAAAACTGTCCTTATGTATTGATTCTAGTACACCAGCCAGACCTGTCCTATCTGCCAGTAGTGAAAACTGTCCTAATGTATTGATTATAGTACACCACCCAGACCTGTCCTATCTGCCAGTAGTGAAAACTTTCCTAATGTATTGATTCTAGTACACCACCCAGACCTGTCCTATCTGCCAGTAGTGGAAACTTTCCTAATGTATTGATTCTAGTACACCACCCAGACCTGTCCTATCTGCCAGTAGTGAAAACTGTCCTAATGTATTGATTATTATAGTACACCAGCCAGATGTATGCAATCAACTTGCTTCATTGTTCTAGTAAACAAGCTTGATAAATAAACTTAAAATAAAATTTAACCAGATATAGTGATGCTTAAGATATTGTCCAAAATAACCAACTGTTGGTTTTATAATAATGCAGCTATTTGATTAAAAGCTGAATCCAATTTTTTATGTTTATTGAGGGGGAAAAAATATTAAATTTGAGCGTAAGGAATATATTATATATTTTAATGTCAATATTATCCAGTCCCATCTGTTTTTATCAAGTTATCATGGGATTTTACCAGTTGTTTTTAAACTTATATTAACAGCTATGAATGTGTTTTACAATCTACATTAGTCTGCAGGCTTCCATGGCAATTTCTTTAATAGTGTGGTCATTCAGCATGGTGTGAAATCATAAATGGATGTAAGAATGATCTGGTTGCCTGCTTTTAGATTTTGTCAAGTTTATATTAAAATACTTAGAAATGGAGATTACTTTGTGAATAAAGTGACAAGGTACATCTTAATACACTTACAGTTAGATTTGATGCATGATTCTTGAATGTAAAGATGTCATTTCAGACTGCTGGTAATTGTGATATATATCTGCTTGAATTTTTCCTTCCTAGGAATATAACATATTAAGTTTATGATATTTTTCTTTCAAACTGCATTACAAGTATATCAAATATTTCAGCATTGGAATAGCATATCCCAAGTTTGTACTCATTAAAAGACCTATTATATACAAGAGAGAAAATATTTGTTTATATAGGTTTTATCATCAAATAATACTAAGTTCTTCAAAGGGGATTATGAATTTCAAGGAATTCAAGATCATTTCCTTGTTTGGCTGAGTGTTGAAACCAAATATTTTTTTTCAATTTCCAACCTTGTGTCATTATACCCTTCCATTCAAAGTTAGAAACTGAAAGGATTTTTAGATGGCTGCCATGATGGCCATATTGGATGTGAGATCAGCACCAACTTCATTTGGGACCAGTTAGATATTATGATAATCCTTTTAATAAATAAAATGTTGATATGAATTACCCTTCAGGTGAAGCAGCAATAATAAACTTAACACTTCTATGTACATGTATTTTCTCAAGTAAATGAATAAATCTAACATGTCTTTATGTATATTTATTTTGTGTGCTTGATCTTGTCCATGCTTTAGCTTGTACCTGCTGTTATGTACATTTGATTTAATTTATATTTGATAAATTGTTTGTTTGTTGGTTTTATTTTTTTTCATTCCATTAAATGCTATTGTAATATAATTTTATTTACTGGATTTGACATTTTCCAGAAATTCAGTTAAGTTTTTCGTAAACACTTATGATAGCAAACTTTGTATCTAATGCTGACCTTGATTGAGAATCTAGTATAGAGTTCTTGTTCTTGTAAATGACATTTTTTACTTTTATCATTGGTTTTAGTCAAGGCCATACTGGGAGTACGTGACAAATAACATGTAGCAATTGTTTCAAACTCTGGTTTTACAAGAAGATTGACCCACTTCCAGGCATCTGTTTTGTGCAGTAGCCACATTTAATATTGATGTATTGAGAAAAAATTAGTATTCTTGCCATAACACTTGAGAAGTCAAAGTGTTTTATGTTGTGACCATGTAATTTGATTCCAAGAGATTATATTTCCCTGAAAATACTTGTGCTCTAAATTATTTCTTAGACAAGGACAGTTATCAAAATTTACAGATATGAAACACTGGAATATTATTTTCTGTGATTCAACAAAGAACTGTTGACACATCAGGTTGACACAGTCCAAAGCATGTGTCATTGCCTTCCATTTTTGATCTCATCAGGATTTGAACTCTATGTCATTAGGACTTTTTATTACTAGGACTTCTATTTTTAAACTGTTGGATTATTCTTGAATTATTTTTGGATTTGATTTGTAAAACTGTAAGTTCTTTTTCTCATTTTTACTTTGTTTTTCTAGGGAAATAAATAATTTGTTAAATTTTACAAAGCTTGTTGTCTTCACTTTTTTCTTGGTACTGTTTAAAAGAGCCTAAACACATACCACTGCTGTGTTTGTAAGTGAGCCATAAATAGGTTGTTTACATGAGTTCAATTTCTGTACCCATCTATGATTATGACATTAGAAGATTCTAGAAAATGAACATGTTTACAGTTTGGGACATTTTCTGCTGGGATGTTTGAGTTATCATGATTTTGGTCAGGTAGGTTTGTATTGCAAGATGTATTGCAACAGGTCAAGTAGAGATGTACTGAACATATGCAAGGCTGCATATCTTGAGATGAGACATATCAGCTCCATTTGCAAATATCTTTCACTTGATGCCACTAAAACACTTGTGTGTTTATTAGTACTTTCAAGACTGGACTATTGTAACTCAATTCTGTCTTGTTCATCTCAATATCTACTTCACAAACTTCAAAAGGTTCAAAACACAGCTGCTCAGATCATACTTAGGGTACCACAATCAAAGCACACCTCCCTGCTGATCTGTACCTTACACTGGCTATCCATTCGATCCAGAATCAAACACAAAATTTGCTGTTTGTGCTATGTTTTACTGATGGACTCTAGTCCAACATACCTCTCCAACCTCACCCATGTGTACACACCAGCAAGATACTTAAGCTCCTCTTCGTACAATCATATACTCATTATTCCCACTATGAAAACAAAGACATATGGACAATGTTCTTTTGCATACCAGGGCCCAGCAATGTGGAATGAAATGCCCACTGAACTTAAACACAAAAACACAGTGATCCCATTCAAGAGTGCTCTCAAAACTCACTTATTCCAACTGCAAGAACAAACTTAAAGACCTAATAATGTTTCCTTCCTTAAATATTCTCAGCATGTTTTTATGTTTCTAATTTCATGGTGTTTGTTTTTGTAATCATATCAATATATGTTTTTTATATGACAGGTGTTGTCTAATGTTGTAAAGCGCTTAGAGCTTCTAAAGATTAGGTGCTATACAAAGTCCTCATTATTATTATTATTATTATTACTGCCAGAGTCATGATGATGTACACAAGGAGTAAACAGTAATTCATTCCTATTTGTATTGAGAGAAAAAAATCTGCAGACGTATTTACATTTAAGTATATCCTTTCTTAAATTAGAACCGCTCCGGTGGCCTAGTGGTTAGAGCGTCTGCCTCGGATGCGGGAGGTCGTGGGTTTGATCCCCGGCCGAGTCACACCAAAGACTTACAAAAATGGTACTAACAGCTGCTTCACTTGGCGCTCAGCATTAAGAGGTAAGTGTTGGGACTGGTCTGACTGGTGTCAGGATAATGTGACTGGGTGGGACATCATGCTACATGTCTGTGGCATGATGCCCCAGTGCTAGACATCACTATAAACTGCCACATTGCAGACATCGTAGCGATATGACTGAAAAATTGTTAAAGCTACATTAAAAATCAAAATCACACACACATCTTCAAGTAGAGCAGTGTTCTTTTGTAAAATCAGTATGTTAGACATTACTATCTTCTGTGTGCAGTTTTGTGTTATCACTAACAGCTATAATTCTTGTGGGCTTTAATTAGTAATATAGTTTAAGGAACCTGCTGAGCACACAGTTTTTTTTTCTTCAGAATCTCTCAAAGTTTATTCCAATAACAAAATTTGCAAGCAAAATATCTTTCTTGTGATGCGGGTTCATGGCAGTACCATCATTCTTCAGAGAAGCTGACCATTGTCTGGTATCTCAGATTATATTGAAAAAGCAAAGAGAGATCATGTAAAAATCATATAATTTTTTTCATAGCCCCCTTACACTATACTATTTACATTTCATGTCCATCCAACATGACCTTATGTCATTTACACTTTTTGCATCAGGTTGTCATCACTGTCATTAAGAGCATGAGCAAACTAGTACCTGCAATATATATATATATATATATATATATATATATATATATATATATATATATATATATATATATATATAAATAGTTGACACGCACAGTGTCCAAGCTATCCTCCATCAAAATCTTGAGTGTTATAATAAATGCTTAGGTAGGAATCAATTCAGCAAATTCACAAAAATGCTGAATGCACCAGAGACAAGAATATGCTGTCTTACTATACTTACTCATCTTTAAAGCTTGACAGTGAAAGTAAAACCTGGTTTAAACAGAATACAATTTTAACCACCCAGTGAAGGTTATGGGTGTAGGGTATTAATAACACTACAGGTATAAGGTAAGACACCACAGATGGATATTACTAATACAACTTATTATTATTTTTGTTAATGGTGTAACAAGTGAGAAAACAAACAGAAACAAGATATTAACTTACAGAAGACAACTACACTTATAGTTGTTGTAGCTGTTTTATTTGGAATTTTGGAGTTTGATGCTGTGCATGTGTACTGCCCGGTTTGGCTTCTTCCTATAGAAATGAAGGACAACATCCCTGTGTTGCTAGGGATACTACCACCTGGACCAGTCCATCTGTACTGACAATCTGTGAAGCAGTCTGTAGAGCAGCTGACAGTGAGAGAAGATGATTCAGCAATTTGAAGTAAAGTAGTCTTTGGTGACAATTGGATACTTCCAGGGTCAGGTCCATCTGTGAAAATAAACAAGACATCCATTGAGCCTGATATTATTCTCCTCGATGACAGGTGCTAAGTATCAAGATGTATTAGCAAAATAGGACAATCAGTCCAGGTTAGTAGAAACCTTCCTGTTCAGTTTTGTTAAATAATGTTGAGTGGGTGTCACAAAGTAAGCCTTTACAAACATGTTTTGTATTTGCACAAACCTGAAAGGCAGGCATAACAGGATGTTGTTGCTAAACATATAGACCTGGGAAGAGATTTGAAGGTTTATCTAATTTTTGTCCCTGCAGCCATGATGTCATTGAATTGTGTATTCTTAAGGTTTATGCATTATACCTGAACTATACAGCATGACTGAGTTTCATTTATGCAAACAGCATTACCCAAGAGTGGTTTATTTATGCATTACATTGTTTCATGCCATGATGCAAAAGCCACAACAACAAAAAAAAAATAACCTTAAGCTCTCTAGACTGGAGCTGGATAGCAATATCACAAGAGTTTTGTCAGGAAGCTGTCTAACCTATGGGAGCAAGCTTCAGCTGTAGAGGTAGATGAAAGATAAATTGCAATCTCATTTAGCTATCTGTATTATGTGATAGAACTGTTTTATATATTAGATGCTGCATTACTAATTATAAATTTTTCAGGTAGTCAGACCTATGTCATATTATGCCATGCTATTATGTACATCATTTTCTGTTTTTAAGTTAGCCATTTTAAAAATGAACATAAAAACAGGATTGATTTAAATGTTGCATGTATCTATGATTGAGAAAATGTTGGAGTTTGTATAGACTGTAAATTTATTCTTGTTGTATACAGATTCATATACAAAGATGATTGTTATAGTAATAATCTATCGGTAGTGATGAAATGAATTAATATGCAACAAGCAACTTTACAAGTACAGATGCATGACATATATCATTGCATTTGTATATGACTATGTCTCATGTAATACATGGCTTTAGTCATTATATTTGCAGCTGTCTGAATTTGAAGAGATGTTTGGCGATGGGACTGGAAATTGGACGTGTTAAATTTAGAGATGTGATTTTGGCTGTAGGGTCATAATTATCTTATATAGTATAACACTCTAAATTGCGACTTTGATTTGGAGAAAGATAATGGTTTCCCTATGGTGAGGGACCAAAGCTTCTGGACCAACAGGTCTGCAGTGAACATGGACATCTCTTGCAGGTCTTTCAGCACATTGCTGGGGTGGGTCAGGATATACATGGTGCATTAATCATCTGACAGAGTATTGGGACTCAATATATTTTGTAATACAGCTGGATACAACAATTTATATGTTTCATTTTTGAATTCGTCAGTGTTACTATTGCAGTGAAACACCAAAATTTATATCACTATCTGAGTGAAAAAAATACAAATTTATGTATGTCCTACTTTTGGATGAAATATTATTCATACTTTTAATTCCATACATTTTTCACCCTTGGTGAATAATCATAACTCATTTGTAGTTCAAAATTCATACTTTGGTACTCTTATATTATTAGCAATGTGTATGCATTAGTTTGTTAAATCCATTTTTTAATTTTATGCACACGAGTTTGGTGTCTTATTTAATCATTTTTCATCACATTATAAATAAACGTATCATTTACAAAATTGCTTTTAGAGTCTTGGCTGTAATCTAGTCCCAACCCAGATCATCCTCTTTCACATGTTGGATAGTACACTTTTGTAGATGTCTGTGGTAAAAATTGCAAAAATTGGTCAAACATTCTAAAGAAGTGCATCTATTAAATGCAAACTAATTTAAAGGTTATTTATTTGTATTAATTTCTAAATTCTAATCATCCAAGGTGATAGATCCATAAGTCAATAATTTTTTGTTTGTAAATTATATTCATAATTCTTGTTGATTCCTTGTTTAATTTAAATGTTATCATTTTCAGTTGTGAACAGTACAACACATATCATGAAAGGCTGAAAGGTCTAGACAACACATATCATGAAAGGCTAAAAAGTCTAGACAACACATATCATGAAAGCTGAAAGGTCTTGACAACACATTTGGTAAAATGCTGCCAAGCTATGTATTTATACATTTTTCAATATGCTTTTATTCTGACTGGTACTGGTCATATTTGACAGCAAATGGACATAATTTGTACAAACATTAAATTTTCTCCATGTGTATATGCTTGCAGTCTCTGCAAAATTAGTATCATGATTTTTTACATTCAAAAACCTGTAACACTGGTCAACAGTGAAATCATTACAGACTTGAAAAGGCCCTAATCTGTAGTATTTTGGTGTGCCGAACACGAATATAACCGTGAAAAATTTGTATTGGCTCTCGTTTTGAAGATATTCATATACCTCATTTTCTATGTTTCACTGTGTAAATTTCTCCAGTAGGACTGCAGCAACATCCGGAATAATGATGTAACATTCCATAATACCATCATGCTCACATCATCCACAGTTGATTGCATCATTTTCTGATGCAATGCAATACTAATGCCATGCGGCTGCTGAAGTAAGTTGACGTCAGCAGTGTACTATACATGTGTAGGCCTATTATACTAATGCCAGGCGGCTGCTGAAGCTGACGTAAGCAGTGTACTATATAAAGCCCAATCAGATAGGTTCAGCATTTAAAATATTTTAGACGTTGTGCGAGACAGTTCAAGCTACTGTTACATAAAACTTATTATTTTATCCATTTACGTACAATAAAGAACAGTAATGCCTCGAAAGTGTGTTAATACCGCGGACAATTTTTGCTATATTTGTGGGGAAGTGACATTTGCCAACCAGAAGAAAAGTATCAATTCTCAAGTGAAGAAGGCATATCATCTTTACTTCGGATGCAAGGTTGGTGCCAAGACAAGCCTTGGGCTCCGCATATATGCTGTGCTACATGTACAACACAGCTTTCACAGTGGTTGAATTGCAAAAGGTCATCAATGCCGTTTGCAGTCCCAATGGTGTGGAGAGAGCCAAGCAACCACCTAAATGACTGTTACTTCTGCTTGGTTCCTCCTCTTTCCGGCGGAATAACGAAGCGAAAGAAGTCGAGAATAGTCTACCCAAACATTCCGTCTGCATTGAGACCAGTTCCACATGGTGAGGGACTTCCTATTCCAGAACCTCCAGCAGAATATTCTCTTGATTCATCTGACGAAGACAAAGGTGAGTCGACCTGTTCTTCTCCTGGTCCATCAGCATGCAGTGATCCAGATTTTCACTGTGGTGCATCATCAACCCCACACAGAATAACACAGGAAGAACTAAATGACCTGATTCGTGATTTGGACTTATCAAAGAACAAGGCAGAATTGCTAGGATCAAGACTCCAACAATGGAATCTTCTAGAAGAAGATGTCACAATTACTGCATACCGAAAGCGCCACCAGCAATTGGAGCCTTTCTTCAGAAAGGAAAGTAATCTGATATTCTGTTCCGATATTGAGGGCCTCATGAATGCTTTAAAAATCACTCATGACCCACAAGAATGGAGACTATTTGTGGACTCTTCGAAACTGAGTCTCAAGGCTGTGCTTTTGCACAATGGAAACATTCTTCCATCTATTCCAGTAGCGTATGCTGTCCACATGAAAGAGACATACGATAACTTAAGGCAGCTACTGAATTCCATTGAGTATAACAAGTACAGCTGGCACCTCTGTGGTGATTTGAAGGTAGTTGCCCTTTTAATGGGACTGCAGCAAGGATATACAAAATACATGTGTTTCTTATGCGAGTGGGATAGCCGAGCAAGGGAAATGCACTACATGAGGAAGGAATGGACTCACAGGCAGAATGTAGCCATTGGAGAGAAGAATATCCAACACCCAGCTCTGGTTGAGGCTCAGAAAATCTTGCTACCACCCCTTCACATCAAACTAGGTTTGATGAAGAACTTCGTGAAAGCCATTGACTGGACTTTGCCAGCATTCCGATACCTGCATGAAAAATTCCCTCGACTCAGCGAAGCAAAGATTAAAGAGGGAGTTTTTGTGGGTCCTCAGATTCGAGAGCTTTTCAAAGATGACCGGTTCAACAACTTGCTGGAAGGTGACGCGAAACAAGCATGGAATGCTTTTCGCCTAGTTTCTACAAACTTCCTCGGAAATGTTAGGGCAGAAAACTATAAGTAACTAGTAGAAGACATGTTGATGAAGTATAAGAAACTTGGCTGCAATATGTCTCTAAAGATTCACTTCCTTCATTCCCATTTGGATTTCTTTCCTAGCAACTGTGGTATTGTTAGTGATGAACACGGCGAACGTTTTCATCAAGATATCGCAACAATGGAACAAAGATACCAGGGAAAATGGTCCACTACAATGCTGGCTGACTACTGCTGGACACTCCTCAGAGATGCTCCCGAACAGCTGTACAAGAGACAGGCGAAGAAATCTAAGATGTAGTCAATGACTTGATTTTTTATAGGTAGGCTATTACAGTTGACCTTTTACTATTGGAATGCATTTCGTTATGTAAACATTAATTTCTTGCAGATTACAAAAAAACTAGAGCCAATTTTGCAATTTGACTGTCATATTCGTGTTCAGCACATAAAAATTGATAAGAATTGACTAATTTTATTTCAGTAACATGACTTTTGTAAAAATTTGTTGTCCAGTGTAATTAGTTGATGATAACTCTATGCTTGATGACAGGTTGACTCTACCATTAACACTAAAATTTTGAAAATATTTACAAAGAATATCTTTGTCTGATAAAAAATTTCAGTACTTTTTGACAAATGTATTGTGCTAACCCCCCTAGACTTATCATAGGAGCACACTTAATGCCTAATACACTGTAGAGGACAGATACAGAACTGTGTCATACAATCTTAGTCATGAAAAATTGGAATCATTGCCATTATATCCATTACATCATAATAACATGTTTTACTGATACAGTAGCACCAAATGTATTGATGGTACAGGAGAACACACAAATGGCGACCATATGAAACAAATGCACTGTCCTGTCCTCATTAATACTAAAGTACATATCTAGATTTCAACAATATGTTCAACTTTTTAAATAATGTTACCAGTTCCAAGTATATTCATATGCATATTGAGAACATGATTGATTCCAATTAAAAACTGACTAGGTATCAGGCAGACTTTTATACTAAATATATCATGGAATTGTTACATGGGTATCCATCTACTAGACAGTAAAAATGAAGGGTTATATTCTTTAATACAAGACTATATTTACACCAAATTAGAAGAACCAAGAAAACATTTATGAACAGAAAGATAACATTTATTTTTACAGCAAAGTTTTGAAGACAAAGGGTTTTCATACTTATTATAAATCAAACCATTTGAAAACTTATGAAATCTTTACCTAATGTAAGACAATACGAAGGCCTTATACATTGTAAATAAAACCTGAAGGGATTGGTCTTCCAAGTTTCAAGTGACTACAGTTCTTGGATAAACAAAACACAAAACATGTACCTTGCCTAACTGGGTTAGTATTTTGATGCATTTATAGTTTAACTCCAACTCTGGGAAATAGCCAATAATTTCACCATCATTTGTTACCTGTTTATACCTGAACACACATGTGCTAAAACATGTGGTAAAACAAACATGAAACAGCACCTCGATGATAGGAACATTCATATATAAATCTTGGATGGCTGCATGTATTTTACTAACTGTACTTACAAAATACTTTCAAAGAAAATGGACCACTCTGTGACACTGCTCCAACATGCTCCCATGCCTCACATACATAGATGCCAGCATCCTGCCTCTTTAGTGGGTTGATGGCAAAATTTGACTGGTCAGAAGAAAAGGAGTATCGGTCACTCGCAGTGATATTATGGCCATTTTCCCTCTTCCACTGATAGTGCATAGTTAGTCCCATACCAGGTGGAACACTTGTTGATTGAGATGAACAATGTATTGTGTATTTTTCATTTTCAAATGGGTCTGCCACTTCCAATACTGAAACATTAGTTGGAATTCCTATACAAAAGAAAAATTCATAAGTTAATGAAAGAGTAGAGCTCAGTTCCAAAGCTTACACACACCCTCCCATTGGTCCTAGTAGATCATGATTGAGGGATTGTAACAAAAAATTATAATAAATACTTGTGTCCTATTGCCACACATGCAAGTTTACAATTTTTTAAAAAAAAGTAAATTTAATTGCAAGTTGTTTTGACCCCTCTCTGGGTCAACAAGCTGCAGACCAAAAACTCAAGGTTCTTCACAGATGGCTAATATCAGACAAAACTAGGTATCATGTTTTATGTGTAACTACCCAGCAGTTTAGGAAGATGGACATATGCACAGACAAACAGATTAACGAATGGAAAAAAGAGAAAGAGTCAATTGCAATATCCCCGATGATTTGTTTTTGAAAAAGCATTACAACAAAAAAAAACAATTGAACCTATGAGTTGTAAATGCCCTTAGAAAGGTTAACAATTCATTTTATACAGTAATTCTGCATTTGCTATTAATTTCCCTAGTAAAATAATCCATTCCAGGATCTGTAAAATGGAAAACTACAGAAAGCAACAATACAGTACTTTTAATTTTAAACTATATAGATGATCCTACATTCAGTGCACATAGAGTATGTTTAACAGTCCTCAAAACTGAGAACCTAACATTTTTACACAGAATCCAATTTAAGTATTTCAGTCTGACAGTCGTCTTGGCCTATAACATCTTTGGATCCAGGTGACCAGGTGATCTAAGGCACACACTTGTACATATCACTCACACATCTTACCCCTGTCCTCATTTGGGGAGTCTTGACTGAACTGATAATGGTGTGTTAGAAAGTTTCCCCTGCCAAATATACTGGTTAACAGGTATAGCCTACCATATGCTGAAAAATGGCCTTTACCCCACAAAACAAAACTGAGTCGATGACATTTGGATCCCACAAACTAATAGGTCTCTTCTGCACCCCAAATGCAAGACATCATTAAACTTTAACAACATCACACTGTTGAGAACTTAAGTGTTTGATGAGAGACAATTTTTCTACTTTCTTGATCTTAGCCTAAGATAGGCCTCTTCCATATACTGCAAATGCAAGACATCAAAAAGTGATAGCTGTACAGACACAATTTTTCTTATTTGTGTCACAATGATTCTGGTCTCTTACTTTATTACCCCAAAAAGCAAAAAGCTGTGTGGAAATGATTTTGGACCTTGACCATTGACCTTCAATGGGTAGGCTTCCTCTTACTTGAACTGTACTCCACTTAAACTTTTATCCAGGTCTGTACTGTTGCACTAATATTATTCTGCTGACACCATTTTCTTTTTCCAGTCCAAGTGACCTTGGCATTTGACCTATGCACCTCAATATCAATGGGATTCTTTCTTGCCCCAAGCTATCCACAAAATTTTGTCCAGGTACAGTACAGATCACATGATTTTTCAATTTTATATGCTTTGCAGTGGAGAGAGAGAGAGATAGAGAGTGCAAAGTATTCAGCAGAAATGCTCCCACCATGTTTATGTACATCTTGACTGAGTTAACACAGTATCTCACAGAGTATAGTTCTATGTAACATGCTTCCTCATGAAGTTCTAATTGATGACCACCACTGAGTGGATGTGGTCTCAAGAAAATCTGCATCAATTTATATATATAATTATTTCTTTTGAAGCATTTCGCTAATAAATGTATACTGAGATTATTCACTTATTCATAAACATTGCTAGTTCTAATGAAAATAATGTATGATATATAACATAAACTGACTTTTTAGACAGTATTAAGAAGATATATAAATGCCTCATGAAATTCATTAAAACTATGTTGCATGCATTTGAATCTTTGTAATGATGTGCCAACATTCTTTTGTTGAATCGTAGCAATATGATCCAAAGTGTCCTTCTTTGAATTCACGATGATTCCAAGTTGATGTGTCTTTTCAAGAATAATATACAGCGGTTTGTATTTCCAGAGCATAATAATTTGAATTAAATAATTTGAATTAAATCAAATACAGTACTGAAGACAAAAATACAAAAGATTCTGCAAGATCTTACAGCAAGAAATTTTTTTTTAGACAAACAAGATTATAAAGCCCTCTACCTGACCTAGGTCATAATTAGCATTTTCTGAAAATACTATGATTTAATGAAGTGTTTTCATTCTAGAACATTCTTTACTAAAAGTATAACATAGATATACATAACAATTCACTCCATAATACTGTTAAGTTCCTCTCACATTTTCATTTCGAACTTTGATAATTAAATTATTTATTAAGTTTTGGAAAACTTGTTGGTTTTGCTTCTTTCTGAACTTAGTTTCTGAAGATACAGTCATAGCATGAATACAAAATAATCCTGAAAAAGTTCTATTAAAGCCCAAAAGAATGAAAAGTTCTACACAAATTTCAGAACCAGAAAATGTACTGGTCTGACAAAAGGGTTTTGATGTTATCAAAGTAGCAATCCTGCATAACTCCTTTGAATAATTCACAATAAATCGATCAATATATATATATATATATATATATATATATATATATATATATATATATATATATATATATATATATATATGAATAAAGGAACCTGTCTATGAGCCACAAAACATATAGAAAAATAATTAGTTAATGTAACATAAAAATATCCATTCTTTCCTTTTAGCTCTTTTGCATTATCTTTATGGATGCTCTTCAGGTGTATACATCCTTCCTTTACAGACCGCTCCGGTGGCCTGGTGTTAAGAGTATCCATCCTGGATGTGGGAGGTCATGGGTTCAATCCTTGGCTGAGTCTTTCCAAAGACTTCTAAAAATTGTACTAACAGCTGCCTTGCTAGGCAATCAGCATTACGAGGTTAGTGTTAGGACTGGTCAGCTGGTTTGTGAGTGGGACATGATGCTATATGTCTGTGGCATGATGCCCCAGTGCTAGACATCACTTCAAACTGCCACAATGCAGACATCATAGTGATATGACTGGACAATTGTTAAAGCTATGTTAAAAGTCTAAATCACACACACATACCTTCCTTTACAATATTTTCATAAATAAATAATCATTATACTGTTAGTTATGTCATTTAATTTGTGTACACGATGAGAAATGGAACTTTCATATGTCTATATATCTCACATGTATACAAAATAAAATAATTGTAATGTTGAAATCTTATGTATATGCAATGATGTACTGATACAGTGTAAAATGTAATTCATACAAATTAAAACAATTAAAAAAGTAAAAAATTATTCTGCCATCATGATATGAAAATGTATCACTGTGTTTATGGAATGTATCAATAATCATACTTTAATTTTGTAAACTATTAAGGTCTGGGTGTAGAATACGTATGAAATACAGTTCCTTTTCCTCAATTAAAGATTCATTATTACTTCATAATTTATATAAGGGAAAGGCTTTGAAGTTTCCTCCTGGAAAGTTATGTTTATGTTTACTGACTTTTAATAACATGAGCTCTTCTGTTGTTGTTTTTTTTGCTGAGTATGTACTGTCAGTCTCCTTCTTAGTTCATTTTTGATCTGACCTATGTAAAATGCTTTACATCAAACATGTCCTGTTTAACCTTAAATAGCTTACCATTTTTATATTTTATTGAGTTTCCTTCTAAAATATTTGAATTGGTTTTGCATCTATTCCTACCACAGTTTCCTTCTATAATGTTTGAATAATTTTTGCATCTATTTCTACCACAGTTTCCTTCTATATTTGAATAAGTTTTGCATCTATTACTACCACAGTTTCCTTCTAAAATATTTGAATTGGTTTTGCATCTATTCCTATCACAGTTTCCTTCTATAATATTTGAATAAGTTTTGCATCTATTCCTACCACAGTTTCCTTCTATATTTGAATAAGTTTTGCATCTATTCCTACCACATGTGGTGACTCATGAGGCCTCTCTTTCAATCAGGTTAAATTTAGACCTGGTAAGAATTTGTTTCAAATTCTGGTTTGCCTCTTACTATCAATAACTTTTTTTTTTCCAAGACAGTTTTCATTATATCACTACATCTGGGTAATTGTTCACATATTTGTACCATTAGTATTATATTTGTATTCTTTGGTTTACATGTTATAACTAAAGGGATTCTATTTAATGATAGGTTTATGTTTCCATGGATATTTCCCTTGATTGGTCCATTTCATTTTGCTTAGGGTATTCCTTGGCTGATAATTTCCTCTGGGTAATTTTGCTTCCGAAGGAGATAATTATGTGTATCAGTTGGTACACTATAAATAGTAATATGTGTTCCAGACAGATAGTTTGATGAAAATGTCAAGGAAAAGAATGCTTATTTGGTTCTTTCTTTGTGAATTTTTTAGCGGGATGAAATTCACCATCATGGAGGAATTTCTGCTCATAACTTATTCCTTTAATTTTCATCATTCTGATGTCTGCATCAAACTGATGTAATACTGTTCCTCTCCAAATTAATTTGTTTACATTATCTTCCACTGGAATCAATTTAGAACCATATATTGTCAGGATGATAGGTGTTTCCTTGTTCAACCTTGTCCATATATGTCACTATTTTTTTAAAATTTCAAGCTGTTCCTATTCTTTCATTTAAAGACTTTTCCCAAATGTCTCTGATAGATCTTCATATTCCTGTAACTTCCTGATGTATATAATTCATGCGTGTGAATTACTATGGAGATAAACTTAAATTATCATGTGGTCTGTCATTTGTATGAGTTGTCTGTTCATGATCATCAATATGCTAGTTAACATTACAAATTTAATTTTGAATACATATGTGATATATCGATATTGGGAGGTTGTTGATTTCTTGCCATGTTAATTAATGTTATAATACCATCAAATTGAATATTTACAAAAATATTCTAAAGGTAGAGCATCCACAAAAATAATGAATAAATACAGGAAAGAATAAAGCATGTTGTTGTTATTGTGGTTGTTGCTGTAGGGTTTAACGCCATTTTGCAGCACAAGATAGGCTATACATGGCGTCCAGTATAACCGGTGGAGGAAGAACCCTGGAAAACCCCAGTAAGAACCACCGACCCACAAGAAACTACTGGCAGGCTTTCTCATGTACTGCCATCTCACCTCTGTCTGCGTGAGTTCGAATCTCAGGCTCGGCTAACATTAGTACATATAATAATAATAATAATAATGACTCTTTAAATAAGGTCATTATTATTATTATTATTATTATTATTATATGTACTAATGTTAGCCGAGCCTGAGATTCGAACTCACGCAGAGGTGAGATGGCAGTGATCTGTAATGGTGAGCGCTTTAGACCACTCGGCCACTCGGGGCCCCAAATAAAACATGAGATATTTTTCTGATCTTTTGTTGCATTAAATAAGTAAAGAATGTTCAAGATTTTTGAAATCATGTTTTATTGTTCAAATATATAACTGAATAAAGATGGTATTCAAATATGAATTACACCTGATGTCTTAGTCTTTCCATGGGCAATCTACATTAATCTTCTGTTCAAATGCCAATAAGTAATGTCAATCGGCCCTTCAATAATAGTTTTCAACAGTGTTCAAGCAGAGGTACAGTGATGATTTGTGGGTATTCATCCCTCCAGTGTGGAACATAATCACTATGTTAGGATGGTGAAGATTAAGTCAACACCCATGAAAAGATACCAAAACAAAATCATGTGAAATGTACTGTATCTAATATAGAACTAATGGTTTGTTTGATGGCAAAAGTCACTGTTCTTCTTTCTGTCACAGTAACATTGGCACTAAATGACTTCTTGACTTCAAAATTAAACAAACCTTTTCCTTGCCATAAGTGCAAGATATTCACAATGTTCAGGCCCAGTCCTAGGATATGTGGGTCCCAAGGCAGCATGAGGGTCCCAAGGCAGCATGCAGGGCCCAAGGTAGCATGCGGGGCCCAATGCACCAAAAGCATTGAGCGGGACTTCAAGCCAAAAAATTGCATTGTGGAGTTGATTTCCTGAAAACATGGGGTCCAAGGTGATTGCCTCATTAGCCTTGCCCTAGGAGTGGGCCTGCAAATGTTGGTAGTAATAGATGGTGGGGTACTTGAGCTTTTTATGCAGAAACCATATTTCTTTGTTCAGTCATTGTAACACCAATTTTGAACCTTTTTATTCCAAGATCGATAATTTTCTTCTTTACCAAAAATGCAAGGCATACAAATTCTTTGGTAACCATTGATGATGACAGATCACTCTAATTGGATTGCAGAACCAATTTTTCTTCTTTCACTTGGATAGGCAGACAGATGGTTGGACAACATCATAATACAATTAAATCTGCCTTATGGCAGGTGTGTACAAAAGTTATAATGTACCAAGGAGTTGACTGCCTTTCCCAGGACCAATTCATAGTCGTCAACCCAACCTACACCTTTCAAACCACGGCTCTAGTAAGCTAAGCACTAAAACAATGATGTTCTGTCTACAGACTTTGTGACTTTCATAGTATATTATACCTGCTATAACAAGAACTTGTCCTCCAGCATCATTACTACCAGTAATTGGTTTGTAATAATATCTGCCAGCATCACCCACTGTGAGATTAAGTAGACGGAATGATACTATGCCAAGGGAAACATTGCCAATATCTCTGACTCTGTTGATGTAACGGGGAACTGCAATGCCTGTGTCATTATTTTCATCAAAACGAATGACAGTGGAACCATTTGGGCTAATAATTAACCGATACACTGAGATATCCATCCAGTTTGTTCTCCAACTCATGAAAACGTCTCCCTGGGGTACTCCCACAGCAAGATCACCTGAAGAAAAAAGAATATGATTTATTAAAACAGATACTTCAGTATTGAAAATTTAAATGATTCAATGTTAATAAGAAATTTGATGAAAATTCAAGTTACTAGTGAGCCTAATATATGCATATGAGAGAAATAATATTGTATAATGTAACTAATGTATTATTATTATTATTATTATTATTATATGTTTGGGATTTTTGTTTCTTTTTTAACAAGATATATGTGAGCTTTGCTGAGATTTAGAAGTAAATTTTCTGGTGCATCAGTGCCTGTAAATATGATACAAAATACCATCCATAATTCATGATAACTTCAATCTTCACTGTCCAATGGATTTTTTATTCACATTACCCCACAGCAATCCTTGACATATGCCTGGCATGTGTTACCTATCCACATCTAGCCAACAGGATTGTTTTACATTTACATTAGAGTGTACCTATATAGATTCTATGTTGGTGTTTGGACTGAGACAATGTAATCCCAGTCAAGGGGTTACATTATCTGTCTCCTGACTTGGCAAACCTCATGGGGAGACACATAATGTAACCCTGTGACTGGAACTTCCTTGTCTCGGTCCAAACCCCTACATAGATTATTTTTCTCACCCAATAGTTTTCTTTAAAGTATAAAGAACATTTATTAGTGTAATATAGTTCATAAGCAAATGTTTACATGTGGCTCATTAATACAAATATGTTAATGAGGGGTGTGGTGTGACCATTGCATCTGATGTACACAGTTTATATGTGTGAGCAAAGAAAAATAATAACATAAAATGTCGCATAGTAATGAGGCATTATCACATTTAATGTATGGATGTTATATGCAATTGACTGTAAATAATTAATAATTATTTTCTTCAGTTCCAATTTTGAAATGTTACATAGTAAATAATGAAACAATAGTGGGTACTTAGCTCTACTGTAGTTTTACTTCGTACAAGCTGTAAGGAAGAGTAATATCTTTCTTTCGATTATTCATGGGTAATTAGAGATCTGTGTCGCTATTATATATAACTATTCTTTTCTTTGGAGGAGGTGAAACTGTTTGTGACATACTTGTGTTACCCTTAATATTGACTGTAAAATTACCCCTGTGTATAAAAGACCCTCCAAATATGGACCCTAGCAGATAACCATGTGATAAACTTTCAAGTTCATGTTAGATTCTTTGAAGAAGAAAAAAAATTCTCTTTTGGAAATATGGCAAGTGCTACTGAGAAATTTGCTTATGGATTAATGTGCTGATGGATAAATGATTCCTTCTGGCTGGTAAGTGCATTATTTGTCATTACTTATTGTAGGTATATTTTTGATTCAATGGGGGCACAATGGATATGCTTCAACAAAATTAGAATAAAGCATGTTAGACATAAAACATTTCTGGCTGTTATTAAGTTTTCATAGTTGTTAGAAGAGTTGGGAGGCTATGAATTGTATAGGTCTAAATTATATGTCCATGGATCAGTGTTTCTGTCATAGTTCATTTCACACAGCATTGTGAACTTTATCCTATCTGTAGCATAGTCAATTTTCAGGTCAGCATCATTATTTGTAGCTAACAGTATATAATTTGTTTCACATAAAGTATTTAAAACTAGTTAGGTAGCTTTAGCTACATTTATACATTTAATGATGCTGACCTGAAAATGTACTGAGCTAGGCCTGCATATAGGATGAACTTGACGAAGCTGTGTGGGACAAACTAGCATAATACCAAAAAGCTCGACATCGTATGCGTGTGTGTCTTTGTCTCTCTCAAAATGGTTTTGTATGGTGTGTTGTAATAGATCGATTGATCTGATGTTACTATATTTTTGTTATCAATATGTTGTTGTTGTTGTTTGATTTCAGAACAACTATGTCAGGCACAACAGAAGACAGCAAGGATTTTTTAAAAATGAAAAGTAGTTCTGAGTACAGGGACACCTTGACTGAGACGACTGGTCCGAGACGACTAGACTGAGGTAAGAAAAGTAAGGTTAGCAAAACAGCTAAATATCTCTGTTGGATGGGTGATAAATAAAAATCAGCATATGGCCTATGACCTGGAAAACGGTGCACCTGTCTGAAAGTTAGAAGGTTAGAAAAAGAAATTGTATGCTCTGGAATGACTGCAAGTGCAAATTTGATCATCATAAATGCACAAACTGCATTGCTAAAAATGGCATTCCCACTTACAATTAAAATGTAATCCAAATGTAGAGCTCGTTAAAGGTACTTGTATAGACAAAAAGAATTAAAAGAATCTTCATTGTCATTTTATTCTTTTGAAATGCTAAGTAATAAAAGCATCTCTAATATTCTTGAATAATGACAACATAACAAATTTGGTAAGAAAAATACCATCTTAGTATGTTCACAAGATACCTGTAGACATAATAAAACTTTTTGTTCTAATGCCACTTGACCCTGAACTCGATATATTTGTCAGACTATGACTGACATATGTATGACTTTGGAAGTCAGATCAGTACCACTTTCCTTCATGACCAACTATACATCTTAAAAAGTCTTTTAGTGAAAGCCATATTGAGATACACTATCCATTCAGTTTCATGTCAATCCTGCAGGGGAATAATGATAACAAACCTTTAGTAATAGATGGATAAAAGATGGATGTGGATGAAGGACAACAGGTCATCACATAGGCATTTCTGGCTTTAACACAACTATGCTCAATTAAAGATCAATAAATAGGTTTATTTATCATGCACATCAGTGATCTAAATGTGAAACTGCTGAGTCCAGATTTATCTCATAAATATTGTTCAATGTGGATTTTGATGTTTGTGAGTTGTATATGATATTCACGGAACCAGTAAAAGGAGTATGGCTCAAATATAATATTCTTACTACCTTCATATTTTCAAAGATGATTGGGAATAATAAGGAGCCACAATACTCTTCTCATCTTTGCTTTGTATTGCAATTTCTAATACTGTTGTCAATAGTAAAACACATACATGTACAGCTAGAATTTTGTTTGTAAATGGTCTATCTGCAATAAGATTCACCAGGATTGAAGACGATGGTCATTTCACTGTTAGGATATAACCAGGCTAATGCTACAACATATATGTAAATGGCCATCCTATAAAATCTAACTAGCAAGCATGTCACCAGAGATTTAATCTAGGTTCATGCTGGATTCAATTTTGTTTTGTGAAGTGACATCTCTCACATGCCTGACTAAGGCAAATTTAATGAAAAAATTGGGAGGGGTGAGTGTAGTCAAAATTTTGTTATATTTTTAACAAAAATATTAAAACAGCTATTTTATTAAATCTTCAAGTTAAATAATACACACATAAATCAATGAACTTTATGAAATTATGAAAATGTGGTTAGCCTGATTCAATATAAGTGCTGCGTGACTTTATTATTATAAATAGGTTACTGCGAAAATTAGGCAAAAGCTATAGAGGCAGATGTCCATTCTTCCAATATTTACTGGCTGAAAGCTAATACAAACTCACAAATCCAGACCGCCCAGATATAAACTTTACAGATAAAGAGCAATCTAGGTGACAGCGTTTTCCCCGCTTGATAATGTGGTTGGTGCTAAATTCAGGGAGTCTTGTGTTACTACTGAAGCAGAAGGCACTCTCTGTATATTGATGTAACTGTGTGAAGGCTGAAAGGGTGTATGTGTTATGATCAGGTAAGTATCAGTAAAATAATATATTTTATAAGAAATCAAGTGATTTCTTCTTCAAATATGTTACCCGATCATAATACCATAGAAATTAAGTACAGTTTAAGAGGCAAAGGAAAATACATCCCCTTACCATGAACATACCACTTCCAGTCGCCTAAGGTACGGTATATGAGACAGTTTGTAAACAAACTGACTGGAAAAAAGGCTCCTTATGTCAGGAACGGGCTTCAGAAGAAGGAATATATCTGTCCAGCAAATCCAGCAAAAACTGAGTCATTAAGAAGCTGTCAAACGATCCGGGTAGGTGACCTTTTGTGCCACGGCTATAGGTTCCAACGGATCAGGTTAAGACTTCGGGATAAAAAAATGTATCAAGTAAAAGCAGAAGTCTACTCGGATCTCCATTCCATAAGACAGATACTAACAAAGAACAGTTTTGCTCATAAGCAATGTCTGTGGCAACTGTCTTAATGAGTGAGGATGAGAAGCCACTTCATTGGTGTGGGGTTATTTCCAAACTACAGAACAAATAACCCTCTTTATCCAGGATGAAATCGTCTCCGTTGATATATCCTCCTTTTCTTCTGTTACGAATAAGAAGAAGCGTAAAATCCCTCAACTAACTGGGTTGATCTTCCTTAAGTACCACTTCGGTGCTCACAATGGGTAATGTAGATGTCCACAGTAGACAGGTATTTAAAACCTAAGTCTGATTACCCATAAACCTGTTCTTTACAAATAAGCAGTGGGTGTCATGAGTGATGCTGACCCTTTTTGTTGGAAATGCATATTGACAGGTCCACTAAAGGGCATGTATTTGCTTATTATGCCTGCTGTTTGCCAATGCAATGAGAAAGCAGGTCTTATATGAGAGGTGAACCAAAGAAGCTCTTAAGAAAGGTCGAAAGGTGTCTTGTTCAACCAAGTTAGTACCTATGACTGATTCCACTCGGGCACGGGTCCAGGTCACTGAACGTGTGCAATCAAAAGAATATTGGATATGTCTTGTTTGTCAGATATACTTTATCCCATGATGACGCACTTTACCAGTGACAGTGCATCATAGGATTTAAATGTGATTGCTGATAACTGTCTGGTGATAACTGTCTAGTGATAACTATTTCTTGTCGAAGCCATAAGAAGTTAGCTATTGAAGCCTCCAGTGGTGTACACTTTTCTTGTGCAAACTACTGTGAGAATATTTTCCATTACTTTCGTAAGCCACCTCGCTTGAGTGATTTCTCAACCACTGAATGTGAGAACTGTTTGTTCTTTAGGGCTTATTTTAATTAGATGCAGAACTGAGAATTCAGCAACTCTGGGCTGGATCAAATGCCTACCATGATGGTTGCCTGAGCAGATGAGAGAATATATCGATTTCCTTGCGATTTTGTTGCAAGACTGACGAGAATGTCGATCCAAGAGTCCCCATGTGAGTGGAGTAATTAGAACGAGGAGACACATTCTTTCAACATTGGCTGTTCCAATCAACAGAAAGAGCATCGACTCTCCAGGACTCTCGGTACGGGCAAGAATATAATTTAAGCATTCCACCCTGTCAACAATCAGTCCTACTAAATAATGCTAAGCCAGACAAAGCAACACAAAGCCTGAACAAGCCTAACAAAGATACACAAAGTCTGACAGTCATGTAATGTCAATTTAGAAAAGTGTATTTATATTTAAAATTATATTGATGAATAAAACAATAACCTAACCGAAAGACTAGTTTTCAACATAACTATTCCAAATGCAATGACCAAAGATTGGGCGACAACATTCGAATTCAAACAATGAAAAGTATTAACAAAGTCCGACAGAATTCGTATTAGAAATGTTTCTTAGTATTTCATAAACTGTTAATCTGAGTATCGAAAGAAAATACAATTTTTCAGTGTATGTCATAATGAGTTATCAATTTTGTGTCTACTTTCTTTTATTGTTGACAGTGCATATCCAAGGTACATATTCAGACAAAGTCATACAAAGTATATTAGATTTTCAACATACAAGTAATGAATAACAGGTAATTGGGAGCCAAATTTCAAATTTGTTTTATCTATCAAAAACATAAAAGCCTAATCAAATCGTAACTAAAATGTTATTATTTTGAAATGTCTGTATCCTGATCATTATTTCAAACTTGTGCATCTTTAATGTATATTATTATTTTCAAATGTTTGTATTTTTCAAACTTGTGTCCTCACTGTACGTAAGAGAGTTGAAGATGTTCTGTTCATACTTTCACTCTGATGTGGAATAAGTGGGGGTTTTGTTTTGCTTAATGACCTAGTTTTCAATCAATTGACCCTGATGACCATAATTTGCTAATGACTATATTTGTTGTTGTGGGGTTTAAATCCATTTTTCAGCACAATATAGGCTATACATGGTCGCCAGTATAAATTGTGTAGGAAGAACTCAAGAACATCCCAGTAAGAACCACCAACCCACGAGAAGGTACAGTCAAGCTTTCTCACATACCCACACTGGCTGGGCCCGAGTGTTGAACCCATGCAGACAGAGGTGAGAATGATTGGCAATGATCCATAGCGGTGAGCGCTTTAGACCACTCTGCCACTCGAGGCCCCTACTAATGCGGCACTTGTTTTGAGAATCTAGATGGGCATCTAGAGGTCATCACGTATCTATGTTGTAGTGTGTGTGGTGTGTGTGTGTCAGTTTATGGTGACATCTAGCACTGAGACATCATGCTGCAGACATGCAGCATGATGTCCCACCCAATCACAGTATCCTGACAATAGACTGACCAGTTCTAACACTAATGCTGAGCACCTAGCAAGGCAGCTGCTAGTATCCTTTTACAAGTCTTTGGTGTGACTTGACAGGGGTTCAAACCTGTGATCTCCTGTATCTGGGGCCGATGCTCTATAACCACTAGGTCACCAAAGTGGTTTTGTAACAGGTTAAGTCTGGGATGTATCGCAACATAGAGTCATGAGGTCGTACATAAGGAGGAAGAAGTAAACAGCTATTCATTTCTATTCCTATTTAAATTTCAGTCTGCAGATGATGTATTTACTGTTGTGTTTACATTTAGATATATCATTTTTTCATTAGACATAGCAGCAATTTATTTTGTAAAATCAATATATTAGACATTATTAGTGTACGTTTTTTCCCATGGTCTCTCCAAGTTCATTCCAATACAATTTGCAAACAAAATTCCTTTTTTTCTGATGTGGGTTCACGGCAGCAACATCATTCTCAAGAGAAATTGACTATTGCCTGGTATCTCAGATTTTACCCAAAAAGTAAAGACTGATCATGGAAGAAAAAAAATGTTTGATTTTTTTTCAAAGCTCCCTTACACATACTAGTCAAATCTCATGTCCATCTTTTATGACCTTAAATCACTACACTTCTTGAACTTGGTTGTCATCTCTGTAATGAAGTGCAGAAACAAACTAATGCCTGCACTATATATATATATATATATATATATATATATATATATATATATATATATAATGTAAACGATGTTGTCAAAATGACTTGGAAGTGTAACAGTTGTCAAGCAGTGTCCAAACAATTCTCAATCAAAATCTTGAATGGTACAATAATTGCAAAATTAGGAATAAATTCATTGGAATTCACAAAAATGCTAAATGCAGCATAAAAAAAACAGTATACTGTCTTATTATACCACTAAATAAATTATGGAAGATTTGTAAACTGAGTTCAAGATTAAAAGGATTTTATTAAGGTGATTTTTACAGCTTGATAGCAAAAGTAAAATCTGGTTTGAACTAAGTAAAATTGTAACAACCTAATGACATTTACGGAGCAGACACAATCTGTTTCCAGAAGATTATGGGGTATGGTATCACTGATAGACACTGAAAAGTAAGGCACCACAGATGGATAGTACTGTATTTCAAATAATTTTTGTACCCTTTAATTTTTCATACATAATCCAGTTATCAAATTCATATTTAAATGTATCATAATTTTTGTACATGTCATTATATTTTTTGCAAAATCCATTAAATTATCAGACATAAAATTTCTACTACGAAGATTTACGTTTGCACAAGAGATCGATACTACCGTGTTGCCATTTTGTTTTCACAAAAATTAATAATTAACTGTTGGTGAGAAAATACAATGACATGCATAAACTCTCTTATGGTCATTAGAATATATACTGGTACTTATTAACAAGTGGATAAAAGGACTTCACAGATGATACCTTTAAATATTGTTTTTAATTAGTTCTCCTTATAAAGTCCAACACTGTAATAAAACAATACATGTATCTGAAAATGAGTTTTAAAGCACTTTGATGTTTCTTATGCAACAAAAATTACATCTCAGTACATGCTAAAGTGAAGACCACAGACCCATGGTCAACTAGTCTTATTGTTCCATTATAGTCATACAAGCGTAAAATATAAAAACCTTGTCATTTTCTATCATAAATTTGAAAGTCACGGACTCCTTTAAATTGATTTGTATATATACATATGCTATCATTTAAGTATTTGTTCTGTTTTGACATTTTATTGCAAATCTATTCAAAGATATACCCCTCTATTATCTTTATTGGTGAGTTCAAATAACAAGTAATGCATATGATCACTTGTCCTTATAAGATCTGCTGTATGGACAACAGCTTCAATAGTACATTGACAAATTTTCATTTCCCTAAAGAAAGCTTCATTTTCCTACAGGCAGCCTCGCTGATTTGACCTATTCTGTCAATTCTTGCCCTCACTCTGGTTTCAACTGGAATAGCCAAAGCACTAAGCATGTTTAATTACTGTATAAATAACACTGTACAGCCATGTGGTTGTTGTGACAATGTACATCATAACTAAAATGAATTGTTGATTTAGCGGTGTTTATTGATAATGGAATATAGTAGGGTTGTAAGACATGATGATTATCACAATTGTCAGGTAACTCAAAGTACTTTCTTTATTCTCTTTGCAAAAGCTACAAATAAAAACTACCCTGAATAAATACGGTCTTGTATACAAACAAATATTTTTCATCTCTGTCACGTGCGTGCACACACACCCATGCACAGCACGTGCACTCATGTGCATTAAAACGTGATTTCAAGTTCTTTATATTTTACTGCAATTTGATAATGAGATTATCGCTGCTGTAAAAATACAAGTTGCACTTAATTTATTGACAGTGTGGACTCGTATCATTGCGTATAATTTACCAATAAATAATACCCTTAATGAATACATGTTCAAACCATCTTAATCATTTTGCTATTATTACGTGTAAGACCTCGATACTGATATTTATGTTTTGACTTTCGTGCACACTAAAACATAACATGTGATATGTCTTACATGTAGGACTATCATTTTTTCAACATTACACAACATAACAGCTATATATGCTCTAAATGCAGATGAGCTTTCACACTGAGACATAATCCTCTCTCTCTCTCTCTCTCTCTCTTGTTCACTAATAACAACAAAAATCTTTTTGAGCAATTTTATTTTTATTGTAATTAGATTCTTGAGTTGAGAGCAGAATGAGACAGAAAATATACGTTTACTGTGTACGTTTGTACCGTTAGGTTGTCAAGTAGCGTGTGTTCCATAGAATTTGTTCAGGTACGATCCTTTTATTTTTCATACACAGTCAGAACCACAAATTGACAATTATTTATTTTACATATAATGTTTTGTAGACTGAAATTAATAACTATTTTTTCATGTCTGAAAAATTACATGAAATACGGTACTGCTAGTACTACTACAACTACTACTTATTATTATTATTATTATTACTATTGTTGTTGTTGTTGTTACAAGTGAGAAGACAAACAGAAACAGGTAATACAAATATATATATATATATATATATATATATATATATATATATATATATATATATATATATATATATATATTAACTTACAGAAGACAACTACACTTATAGTTGTTGTAGCTGTTTTATATGGGATTCTGGAGTTAGAAGCTGTGCATGTGTACTGTCCAGTTTGACTTCTTCCTACTGAAATGAAGGACAACATCCCTGTGTTGCCTATGCTACTACCACCTGGACCAGTCCATCTGTATTGACACTCTGGGAAGCAGTCTGTTGAGCAGTTGAGAGTGAAAGAAGATGATTCAACAACTTCATGGAAAGTAGTGTTTGGTGATAAATGGATATTTCCAATGTCAGGTCCATCTGTGAAAATAAACAAGACACCCACTGAGCCTAATATTATTCTCCTCGATGGCAGGTGCTAAGTATCAAGATGTATTAGCAAAATAGGACACATAGTCCAGGTTAGTAGAAACCTTCCTGTCAAATTTTGTTAGACTAAGCTGAGTGGGCATCACAAAGTGAACCTTTACAAACTTGTTTTGTGTTTGCACAAACCTAAAAGGCAGGTATAACAGGATGTCTTTGATAAACATATAGACCTTGGAAGAGATTTAAAGGTTTATCTAAGTACTGCAGAATTGCGTACTCTCAAGGTTTATGCATACCTGAATTACAACATGCTCGAGTTTCATATCTGCAATCAGCGTTATCGAAGAGTGGTTTATTTATGTCTTACATTGTTTCAAAACACTGAGTAAGGTTCACCCCATGATGCACGAGTAACGTGCAGTGCTTTCAATGAGAAAACCGATAACCTTAAGCTCTCTCACTGTACAGACTGGAGCTAGACAGTAATGAAACAAAAGTTTTCTCAGGAAGTTGTCTACTTTACAGGAGCAAGCATCAGCTGTAGAGGTACACAACTGCATTCTCATTTAGCTGTCTGTATTATGTGGTAGAAATGTTTGATGTATTAGATGTTGCAGTATTTATTCTAAATTTTATAGACAGTTGGACCTAAGTCATCTAATGCCATGTTATGAGGTACATTATTTTCTGTTTTCTAGTTAGCAATTTTATAACTGAACAGACAAACTGGATTAATTTAAATGTTGCATGGATTAAACATTGAGAAAATGTTTGAATTTGTATAGTTCTGTAAGATCATTCTTGTTTGATATAGATTCATATATGAACCTGTTTTTTTATAATAATAACAAGTAGTTCTAATGAAATGATTTAATATGCACACATGAGAACATGCATAACATATATAATTTAATTTATATTTGACCATGTTTCATGTGCTATATTGCTTTAGTCATTTTATTTTTAGTTGTCTGAATTTGGAGAGATGTCTGACTATGTGTCTGGATTTTGGATGTGTTAAATTTAAAGATGTGATTTTAGCTGTAGTGTCATAGTCCGCTTGTGAAGTTTTATATAACACATGTGCCACTCTAGGTAATGATGTTGATTTGGAGGAAGACAATGGTTTTTTTATGGTGAGGGACCAAAGCTTCGGGAACAACCTGCAGTAAATGAGAGTGTCACCTGAGAGTTCTTCATCACATAGGGCAGGGCTACTATGCATGGTGGCCCCTTGATCATCTGAGAGTGTGGTGGGATTCAAGATATTTTGTGATTGCCAACTGGGTGCCCCAATTTATATGTTCCATTTTTGAACTTATCAGTATCACTATTTCAGTGAAAATATTAAATTTATATCACTATTTGAGTGGAAACTTATACAGTTATGCATATCCTACTTGTGGAAGAAATAGTATATATACTTTTCACCCTTAGTGAATAATCATAACTCATTATGGTTGTGTAAATTCATACTCTGATACCCTTAATGATAGATGTAACACTGTTCACTGCTTGTGTTAATTTATAAATTCTGATCATCTATGGTGATACATCAATAAGTCAATCATTTTTCTGTTTATAAATTATGTTCATTAATTCTTGTTGATTACTTATTTAATTTAAATGTTATGATTTATTCCAGTTAGGAACAATATTATTTTATTTATATCAATTGTCATCTCAGTGTGCCTCATTTTGTTAAATCCATTGTTGGATTTTATGCACATGAGTTTGGTGTCTGATTTAATATTTTTTCAATCCCATTATAAATAAATATCTCATTCACAAAATTGCTTTTAGAGTCTTTGCTGTAGTCTAGTCCAAACCCAGAGTCCTCGTTGTAATCTAGTCCAAACCCAGAGTCCTGGCTGTAATCTAGTTCCAACCCAGAGTCCTTGCTGTAATCTAGTCCCAATCCAGATCATCCTCTTACACATGTTGTATAGTACACTTTTGTAGATGTCTTTGGTACAAATGTAAAAATCTGTATATTGTACCATAATGCCGATTATCGCGATTAATACAAATTTGTAACATCTGTTGCAAGGACGTTAATCATATCCTGTACATAAATATTTAAGAAGTTGTTGTAGCAAATTTGTTACTTCATTTCATCTGATTTCAGTAATATCTACTTCATGTGAAGTGGAATATTAACATTGTTACTAAATCAAAAGGCTTGATGCAAGTATGCTATGAGCCAAAATTGGTCCAACATTCTATTGAAGTGCATCTATTAAATGGAAACTAATTTAAAGGTTATTTATTTGGCTGTCATGACTAACAGCAGATCAATTATTTGCATAATGTTAAAATACCTTTATTGCAAGGATGTTTGATGACAAATTTGGTGAATCAGCTTTTGCAAAGAAGATATCAAAATATTTTTCTGTTTAAATTGACAGTGACCAGTTTGATGACAGATGAGCAACATTTGTACAAGGCTAAAAGATCCTGACAACACATGTCATGAAAGACTAAAAGTTCCTGACAACACATATCATGAAAAGCTAAAAGATCCTGACAATACATATCATGAAAGGCTAAAACATCCTGACAACACATACCATAAAAGGCTGAAAGGTCTAGACAACACATATCATGAAAGGCTGAAAGATCTAGACAACATTTACCATGAAAGGCTGAAAGGTCTAGACAACACATATCATGAAAGGCTGAAAGGTCTAGACAACATATATCATGAAAGGCTGAAAGGTCTAGACAATACATATCATGAAAGGCAGAAGGGTCTAGACAATACATATAATGAAAGGCTGAAAGGTCTAGACAACACATATGAAAGGCTGAAAGGTCTAGACAACACATATCATGAAAGGCTGAAAGGTCTAGACAACACATATCATGAAAGGCTGAAAGGTCTAGACAATACATATCATGAAAGGCAGAAAGGTCTAGACAATACATATAATGAAAGGCTGAAAGGTCTAGACAACACATATGAAAGGCTGAAAGGTCTAGACAACACATATCATGAAAGGCTGAAAGGTCTAGACAACACATATCATGAAAGGCAGAAAGGTCTAGACAACACATATCATGAAAGGCTGAAAGGTCTAGACAACACATATCATGAAAGGCAGAAAGGTCTAGATAATACACATCATGAAAGGCTGAAAGGTCTAGACAATACATACCATGAAAGGCTGAAAGGTCTAGACAACACATATCATGAAAGGCTGAAAGGTCTAGACAACACATATCATGAAAGGCAGAAAGGTCTTGACAATACATATCATGAAAGGCTGAAAGGTCTAGACAATATATATCATGAAAGGCTGAAAGGTCTAGACAACACATATCATGAAAGGCTGAAAGGTCTAGACAACACATATCATGAAAGGCTGAAAGGTCTAGACAATACATATCATGAAAGGCTCAAAGGTCTAGACAATACATATCATGAAAGGCTGAAAGGTCTAGACAACACATATCACGAAAGGCTGAAAGGTCTAGACCAGGGGTGTCAAACTCAATTGCTCAGTGGGCCAAAACTCAATCGCTCAGTGGGCCAAAACTCAAATCACACGTAAGGTTGCAGGCCGAACAGGATAAACATTCAATAAGCAGAGAATTAAACCTTTTTAAACATTAATATAAATTAAAACAGAAAAAAGTTTTAATAATAAAAAATCATTGGCATACCCATTTTCGCTCTTATGCCAATTTTTCAGAGCTGGATGTTTGGCAAGGCTGCTAATTAGGGAATTTGATTTGCACTTTATATCGCAGGGCCATTAAAAAATATTTTTGCCAAAAATTCTCTCTCGGGCCAGATATAATTGTACGCCGGGCCTGATGTGGCCCGCGGGCCTTGAGTTTGACACATGTGGTCTAGACAATACATATTATGAAAGGCTGAAAGGTCTAGACAACACATATCATGAAAGGCTGAAAGGTCTAGACAATACATATTATGAAAGGCTGAAAGGTCTAGACAATACATATCAATACATTAAATTTTCTCTATGCATATATGCTTGCAGTCTCTGCAAAATTAATATTATGATTTTTTACATTTAAAAAACTATAATTATTTGATGATAACTCTATGCTTGATGACAGGTAAACTCTACCATTAACACTAAAATTTTGAAAATATTTACAAAGAATATCTTTGTCTGATAAAACAATTCTGTGCTTTTTGACAAATGTATTATGCTGACCCCCTCCATGACTTATCATAGAAACACATGATGCATGACACACATTTGAAGACAGATACAGAACCATGTCATAAAATCTTAGTCATGAGAATTACAAAAATTGGAATCACTGCCATAGCCATTAGATCATAATATGTTTTACTGATACAGTAGCACCTAATGTATTGATGGTACAGGAGTACACACATGGCGACCATATGAAACAAGTGTACTGTCCTGTCCTCATTAATACTAAAGTACATATCCAGATTTCAACAATATGTTCAACTTTTTAACTATTTGTTATCAGATCAAAGTATATTCATATGCATATTGAGAAGATGTTACTATGATTGATTCCAATTAAAAATTGACTAGGTGTCAGGCAGACTTTTATACTAAATATATCATGGAATTGTTACATGGGTATCCATCTAGTAGACAGTAAAATGAAGGGTTATATTCTTTAATACAAGACTATATTTACACCAGATTAGAAGAACCAAGCAAACATTTATGAACAGAAAGATAACATTCATTTTTACAGCAGAGAAGTCTTGAAGACAAAAGGGTTTTCATACTTATTATAAATCAAACCATTTGAAAACTTATGAAATCTTCACCTAATGTAAGACAATATGAAGCCTTATACATTGGAAATAAAACCTGTAGGGATTGGTCTTCCAAGTTTCAAGTGACTACAGTTCTTGGATAAACAAAACATGAAACATGTAGCTTGCCTAACTGTGTTAGTATTTTGATGCATTAATAGTTTAACTCCAACTCTGGGAAATAGCCAATAATTTCACCATCATTTGTTACCTGTTTATACCTGAACACACATGTGCTAAAACATGTGGTAAAACAAACATGAAACAGCACCTCGATGATAGGAACATTCATATATAAATCTTGGATGGCTGCATGTATTTTACTAACTGTACTTACAAAATACTTTCAAAGAAAATGGACCACTCTGTGACACTGCTCCAACATGCTCCCATGCCTCACATACGAAGGTGCCAGCATCCTGTCTCTTTAGTGGGTTGATGGCAAGATTTGACTGGTCAGAGGAAAAGGAGTATCGGTCAGTTGCAGTGATATTATGGCCATTTTCCCTCTTCCACTGATAGTGCATAGCTAGTCCCATACCAGGTGGAATGCTTGTAGATAGAGCTGAACACTGTATTGTGTATTTTTCATTTTCAAATGGGTCTGCCACTTCCATTACTGAAACACTAGTTGGGACTCCTACATAAAAGAAACATTCATAAGTTAATGAAAGAGTAGAGATCAGTTCTAAAGTTTACCATAGCACACACCCCTCCCCTTGGTCCTCAGTAGATCATGATTAAAGGTTTGTAACAAAACATAATAAATACTTGTGTCCTCTTGCCACACATGCAAGTGTACAATTTTGGGGAAAAAAATATAATGTAAATTTCATTGCAATTTTTGTTGACCTCTCTCTGTGTCAACAAGCTGCGTACCCAAAACTCAAGGTTCTTCACAGATGGCTAATATCAGACAAAACTAGGTATCGTGTTTTATGCATAACTACCCAGCAGTTTAGGAAGATGGACATATGCACAGACAAACAGTTTATGGAATGGAAAAAGAGACAGAAATAGCCAATTGCAATATTCCCTGATGATTTGTTTTTGCAAAAGCATTGCAATGCAGATAAATTAATTGAACTTAAAAGTTGTAAATGCCCATTATAAAGATTAACAATCCATTTTATACAGTAGTTCTGCAATTTCCATTAATTTCCCTAGTACTATAACCCATTCCAGGACATGTAAAATGGAAAACTACTTAAAGCAATACAGTAATTTTAGTTTGAAACTATTCAGATGTTCCTACATCCAATGCACAACAGGCAACAACAAATAGATATATTGAATGACACAGCATATGCCTACAGCATGTTGCAGTCCTCAGAATAGTCCTATATTTTCGACACAAAATCCAATTTTCTTTTTTTAATCTGACAGTCATCTTGGCCTATAACATCTGGACAGTACTCAAGGTGGCCAGGTGACCTAAGGCACTCACTTTTACACTCACTCATATCCCAAACCAAAATGCATGCTTACCACAAGCTTCTGACAAGCTAGTTGAAGTTGCACAAGCTAGTAAGGGAGCTCACACAAGTGTGCAGAAGGAATTGTTCCAAGTCTGCAAGCTTGCAAGCATGCAGTAAGCTCGAAAAATATAAAATTCAAGCTTGCAAAGGGATTTTTCTCATCAAGTCTGCAAGACTGCAAAATCTAAAATTCTACATAAGCCGGCACGCAAGCTTGCATTATAATTTAATCAGTCCTGAAAGTTGAAAGTTGGCAGCTAGCTATAGATCCTGCATGAGATCATGCAGTACCTGTTGAAATGCTGAATATACATTTTGACTATATACCATGTGCAGTAGGAAACAAGTCAAATTTAAATGTCATTTTGTTTTTAATTCATCACATCTGATAATGCACTGTAGATATATATTTACATTTCTTTGTCTGAACTTATAGGAACATTATTAATATATATTTCAAATTAAACTTATTTCTTTTCCTTGTTTAATATAAAATGTAATTTATTTCTACAAATATCTTTTTTCCAATTTATTGATATATCTTGTTTAAAATAGATAAACAATTGAGCTTTTTGCATATAAAAGAAATTATTTAAGTGATTGTACACTTAATTGGCTATTTTGTCAGTGTGTGGAAACAATATTGGATCTTTCAGTCAAAAATGTTTTGATCCCTTTGATTTTGGAATCCATAGCCTTCTTTCCTATTACAACTTATTACAGCTTCAAACCATCCATAAAGTATGGTAACAACAAATGACAGTAAAAGGCTTCACACCTCACACCTAAGTAAAAGGCTTCAAACCTCATACATATCATTGGATAATCACATTTCTTTACTGCGGGGCCCTGAGTGGTCTAAAGTGCTATTCCTTATGGATCACTGCCATCTCACCTCTGTCTGCATGGGTTCGAGTCTTGGGTTTGACTAATGTGGGCATCATAACTATGTGAGAAAGCTTGCCAGTAGCTCTTACTGAGTTTCCTTCTGTAATAATTGAAGAAGTTTCCAGTTATCTACCTTATGCCCTATCCAGCTCAACAATTGAAATACTCGACCGTTAGTTTAGATAACCTAATTAAAATCCCTATTAATTCATCAAACTTTGTGTCAACTATACAAGAGATACCTCTGTGAATTGCATTATTCAATGCCCAATCAGTAGGACCACCAGAAAAGCGCACATTAATAGTTAATTATATCAATGACCAGAATATTGACGTCTTTTTCCTGACAGAAACAGGGCTAAAAACATCAGGTGATGAGTCCAAGTGTGCGGATCTAACACACAATGGTTACTCCATCAAGTCGTTCCCCTGTAACTCTCGCAGAGGTGGAATTGCTGTCATTACAAAGAATTCCATCATCAAACGTCTTATCAACACCACAACATTCAGCTTTGACCACACATCATTTGAACTAGTCAAAACCAAACTAACACTGGAGCACAGGTCAGTCCATTTTTTCTGCCTATACCACCCTCCTCCTAGTAGAGTAAAAACAAGCTGCTGAATCTCTCTTTTTGGAACAGTTTCCGAATCTCCTGGAGTATGGAAATTTGAAAGGTGGCAACCTGATTATTCTTGGAGATTTCAACTTTCACTGTCCCGTAAACCCAAACACATCAAAACTCATATATTCCATTAATGTTTTCAACCTCAAATAGTCAGTTAACCAACCCACCCATAAACATGGTCACATTTTAGACTGGATTCTTCATAGACCTGATGATAATGTTCTACGGTCCTCCCTGGTATCTCATGACCTTGCATCAGATCACCTCTGCATTATATGCCATCTTGACGTATCAGTCCCTAACCCTCCACCTTTATCTGCTACTAAGAGAAACCTCTGTTTGATAAATAGAACCAAACTAATGCATGACAATTGACATCCAAGCAAACCTAACAACTTGCATACCTCCTACAGCAGAACAACTCAATAACTGCCTGCATTCATTGCTTGACAAATATGCCCCAGCTACCAAGTGCAGAATATCCATTCAAAAGTGTTCTCCATGGTATAGCAGTGTTAGGGACCAGCTTCGCACCCATAAAAGAGACTGCCGTAAAGCTGAGATACTTTCACTTTCCACCAGACTCACTATTCATAAGCAAATCTATGAAGCCGCTAAGAAGAATCTCACAAATATAGTCCATGCAGCGAAGTCAGCCCACTATACTACTGAGATCATCGAAAGTTCCAGCTGCAAAGAGCTCTTCTAGATTACTAACAAGCTAATGTACACCACTTCCAACTACCTCCTCTCCTCTCGACCTTCCTGACATGTTTGCAAATTTCTTCTTTGACAAAATACAAACCATTAGAGATAAGCTTGACACCACAATTTCAATTGACTCGTTGTCACCATACAGTTGGGATATGGAATTTGAGCGGCAACCATTAGCAGCATTTGAACCTGTCTCTATGGATTTTGTACGTACAACTGTGATGAAGAGTGCACCAAAGTCATGTGAACGTGATTCAATTCCAACATAACTGCTGCTTGAATGCTTATATCCAGCATTGCCTTCACTAACTGATGATATTAATACCTCTCTCTCATTCGGGCACTTCTCATCATTTTTCAAAACTGCCATTGTAAAGCCTCTGCTGAAGAAACCAACACTAGACCATAACAATTTAAAGAACTATTGCCCAGTTTCTAATCTCTCATTCATATAAAAGTCTTAGAAAAGGTTATTCTATCCCATTTTGTATCTCATCTGAAGTCAAAGAGTCTTTTTAGCAAGGTACAATCTGCATATCACCCTTGCCACAGTACTGAAACTACTCTTCTAAAAGTAGTTAATGACATTTTCTCTGCTTTAGATAGCGGAAAGATTACAGTCCTCACCATCCTTGATTTGTCTGCAGCATTTGACACAATAGACCATCATATATTACTTTGTCATCTCCAGCATGTATTTGGCATTCATAATACAACCTTACTGAGGTTCAAGTCCTACTTGGTCAACAGGACACAAATTGTATCTGCAACTGGAATACACTCCAGCCCAGTTGATCTATGTTGTGGTGTTTGACAGGGGTCTGTTCTTGGACCTATTCTCTTCATTCTATACACTCAGTCACTCTCAAGTGTCATAGATCATCATCCAGTGTTTAATCAATTGTACGCTGATGACACCCAAATATACAAATCTGGACACCCAACTGAAGTTGATGCTACCATCCAAGGTGTAGAGAGGTGCATTTCTGATGTGAAATCATGGATGACATGTAACAAGCTGCAGATGAATGATGATACAACTGAGGCCATTCTGATCACAGCACAAAGACTTTCTTCACATCCTTTACCTCAAATAATAAATATCAGCAACACCAACATTAAATTCACACAGTCAGTATGAAACTTAGGTGACAGTTACTATTTCAATGCACCAACTTGTGACGAACATATGCAAGGCTGCATTATCTTGAGCTGAGACGCATCAGCTCAATTCGCAAATGTCTTTCAGTTGATGCTACTACAACACTTGTGAGTTCATTAGTACTTTCAAGACTGGACTATTGTAACTCAATTATGTCTGGTTCATCTCAGTATCTGCTCCAGAAACTTCAAAAAGTTCAAAACACAGCTGCTTGGATCATACTTAGAGTACCATGATCAGACTATATCTCCCGCTGCTCTGTACCATATTGATCCAGAATCAAACACAAAATTTGTTCTCTGTGCTTGTGCTACATTTCACTGTTGGACTCTAGTCCAGCATACCTATCCGACCTCACCCATGTGTACATACCAGCAAGATACTTATGCTCCTCTTCTGACAATCATATACTCAGTATTCCCACTATGAAAACAAAGTCATATGGACAGCATTCTTTTGCATACCAGGGCCAAGCAACATGGAATGAATTGCCCACTGAACTTAGACACAAAGACAGTGATCCCATTCTAGAGTGCTCTCAAAACTCACTTATTTCAACTGCAAGAACAAACTTAAAGACATAATAATGTTTCCTACCTTAAATATTCTCAGCATGTTTTTTTATGTTTTCTAATTTAATGGTGTTTGTTTTTGTAATCATATTATTATATATCTGCTTTTAAAATCTTATAGGTGTTGTCTAATGTTGTAAAGCGCTTAGAGCTTCTAAAGATTAGGCGCTATACAAAGTCCTCATTATCATAATTATTATTTTGCTTCTGAATTTCTTCTGTGATGAGATTACTTTTGCAGATTGTTGGAAAATGATAAAAGTAATTTGTACAATGTCAAAAATGTGTTACTAATCCTTTTCTTCTTTAAACATGTTATTTCCATATTTTTCAATTACTTGATTGTTGTGTGTCTTGTTCCTGGTGAAATTCTTTATCATTTAGCATTCTGTATATTTTGTCTCTGTACAGATATTACTTGCATGATTGTTGTTATTATTTCCATGAAGAAGACAATGTTCTAAATTTCATGTGATTCTTTCCTGGCTATTTTGTTAATAATGTTTTGGGTTTTGTATGTTCATCTTGCTGTGCTTTCCTTGGTTTGTCCCTCTTAACTGATAATGATATGTTCCAAATTTAGTTTCATACCCCTGCAGCCACTCTCTCGTATTCTGCTAAAACTGAGCTGATATTTCCTCTTCTCTCTCACATTCCTGTCTCAAATGTCTTTCAATTTCTCATATATTTCACCAGTAGATTTGCATTAAAAAATTACATTCATTTCATGATCTATTTGGAAGAATTTCTGTTCATATCTTCCAGTTTTATTTTTCATTATTCTGATGACAGCATCAATTTGATGTAATGTTGTTTCTCTCCTGTCTTCAATATATTCCCCCAGAACCAATGTATGTCTATATTTCCTTGGGATGATAGGTGTTTCCTTGTTCAACCATGTCTCATAGATGTCACTAGTTCTTTTTTTTTTTAAATTTCAAGCTGTTCCAATATGATTGCTTTCTTTCATTTAAAGACTTTTCCCAAATATGATTGCTTTCTTTCATTTAAAGACTTTTCCCAAATATCTATGATATATCTGCTTGTTCTCATACTTTCCTAATGTAAATAATTTGTGTCAATGTGAATATTTCTGGAGATACACTTAAATTATGGTGTATTTTAGTACGTCATTTGCAAGAATTGTCTGTTCATGCTCATCAATACACTAGTTAATATTACAAATTTACTTTTGTATACGTGTATGAGATATAGGTATAGGGAAGTTATTGATTTCTTGCCATGTACATTATACTCCCATCAGATTGTTTATTTACATAAATATTGATTTCTTGCCATGTACATTATACTCCCATCAGATTGTTTATTTACATAAATATTGATTTCTTGCCATGTACAATATAGTCCCATCAGATTGTTTATTTACATAAATATTGATTTCTTGCCATGTACAATATACTACCATCAGATTGTTTATTTACATAAATATTGATTTCTTGCCATGTACATTATACTCCCATCAGATTGCTTATTTACATGAATATTGATTTCTTGCCATGTACATTATACTACCATCAGATTGTTTATTTACATAAATATTGTAAAGGAAGAGCACATATTATGAATACACAGTTTCACACATTGTATTTTATTGTTCAAATATATAATCATATAATGATGACTCCTCAGGTGGTATCCAAACATAAATCACACTTGATGTCTCAGTCTCTCCACGGGCAATCTTCATTCACTGGATGCCTATCAGTAATTCAATCAGCCGATCAATGATAGTATTCAACAGTGTTCAAGTATAGATGATTTGTAGGTATTCATCCCTCCACTGTGGGACATATTCACTGAGTGAGCTTGGAGAAGATTAAGTCTACCCCCCCCCCCCCGAATAGTGGAGAATATAAAAAAAATTGTGAAATGTACTGTACCTAATATAGAAATAAATGGTTGGGTTTTTTTTCTTCAAAAGTCATTGTTCTTCTTTCTGTCATAGTGAGCTTGGTCTTAAATGACTTCTTGACCCCAAAATTAATAAACCTCTTCCTTGCCAAAAATGCAAGATATTCAAAAGTGTTGGTAACTATAAATGTTTGGGTACTTCAGCTTTTTATGCAGAAATCTTTTTTCTTTGTTCACACCAACTTTCAACCTGTTGATTCCAAAATTGATAGGGTTCTTTCTTACCATAATTCAAGGCATATAAAATGTTTGACAACCAATGATGATGACATCACTCTAGTTAGTTTTGAAGACCCAATTTTTCTTCTTTCAGTCACAGTGACCTTGGCCTCTGAAATCTATATATTTTGCCTTAGCACAAGTACAAGCAATCTCCACACTTTTTTCAACTGCTGATGGTGGAGAATTTGAGATAATGTGCAGAAACCATTATTCTTCATTTAGACACAGTGACCTTGACCTTTGAACTCAAAAATGGTAGGTTCTTTCTTACTCCAAATATATGGTGATCAACTAGAGTTTTTGTGCCAAAACCAAGTATGTTACATAAAGACGTATACGCTGATAGATGGATGGACAACATCATAATAAAATTAGGTTCTGCCTTATGGCAGGTGTGTACAAAAATTATATTGTGCCAGGGCAATGGGAGTAAGTGCCTTTCCCAGGAACAAACACAACCTGCATCTTTCAAACCACAGTTCCGGTAAGCTAGGCACTAGGCGAATGATGTTCTGTCAATGGACTTTGTGCCTTTCATAGTATAGCAGAAAAACATAGACACCATGGTTATTTTTAAACTTTCAAAAAAAAAGAGATGTAACATAACTTTGTTACCCTCAAAATGTTTCTTACCATCTTTCATTTGCAGTTGTCTTAAACTATTAATTTTTTTAATTAAAATCTATCAAAACTGTTTGTAATGAGCTGTTTATCAAACCATATAAAATATATTATAAGTCTCGTCACTATATACCACAAAAAAATAACAGTAGATAATTACCTGCTATAACAAGAACTTGTCCTCCTCCATCACTACTACCAACAAGTGGTTTGTAATAGTATCTTCCAGCATCACCCACTGTGAGATTAAGTAGACGGAATGATACTATGCCAAGGGAAACACCAATATCTTTGACTCTGTTGCTGTAACTGGCAACTCCAATGCCTGTGATGTTATTTGGGGCAAAACGGATGATATTGGCTCCATATGGATTAACAACAAACCGATACTCTGATATATCAGTCCAGTTTGTTCTCCAGCTCATGAAAACTTCTCCCTGGGCTACTCCCACAGCAAACTCACCTGAAGAAAAATGAATATGATTCCTTAGAACAAAATACTTCGGTATTAAAAATTGAAATGATTGAAAGTTACTAAGAAAAAAACTCCAGTTACTAATTAACCTATTATATGCATATGAGAGAAATAATATTGTATCATGTAATTAATTTATTATTATTATTATCATTATTATTATTATTATTATTATTATTATATGTCTGGGAGTTTTGTTTCTTCTTTTAACAAGATAACATGTGGGTATTACTGAGATTGAGAAGAAAATTTTCTGGTGCACCAGTGTCAGTAAATATAATACAAAATACCATCCAGGATTCATGACAACTTCAATCTTCACTATCCAATGTTTTTTTTTATTCACATTGTACCACAGCAATCATTGCCATATGCCTGCCATGTGCAAGTACCCACATCTGGCCAACATCATTGTTTTATATGGGTACATTTACATTAGAGTGTAACTTTAAAATCAGTATGTGGCCCATACCCTGGAAGCACCTGTCTGGCATATGTGAAAAGTAGAAAGTTAAGAAAAGATGTTTTATGCTCTGGAACGAATTCTGGTGCAAATGTGATCATCATAAATGCAAGAATTCCCACTTAAAACTAAAATGCAATTCTAGATGTATAGCCCCTTGAGGGGACTGTTGTGGCAAAACAGAATTAAGAGGAATATCAGATAAATAAACTGTATTGTCCTTTTATTATTTTTAACTGCTGAGTATTGAAACCATCTATAATATTCTTGAATAATGACAACATACCAAATTTAGTAAGAAAATTCTCATCTTAGCATGATCACAGCCAATTAAAACTTTGTTCTAATGCCACTTGACCCTGAGCCCAATATAACTGTCAGAATATCACTGATTTGTCTCAGTGTCAAGGGAGTATTGACAACAATGTCTTGTCCATAGATGGATGGAAGATGGATGCATAATGAAAGGCAATGGGTCATTGCTGAGGCCATTCTCATCTAAACACCTACACAAAGAAAAATAAGTAGGTTTATCTTGCATATCTGTGATCTACTTATTTCATTGGTGGTTGTCATATGTTGCAGAATGTGGATTGTGGTGTTTTGTGAGTTGTATATGACATTCATAAAAGGATAAGGGTTCAAAATGTAAAAATCATACTACTTTAAGTTTATCACAGATAAAGCAAAAACTTACAAAATCTTATGTTTTATATTTTTTGTTATAAGTTACTATACTATCTTCCATGGAATCCAAATGTTTGGCAATAATAAGGAGCTACAATACTCTTCTCATCATTGCTTTGTATTGAAATTTACTAATAATGTTGTCAATAGTAAAACACCTAAATGTACAGCTAAAATTTTGTTTTTAAATGGTCTATCTGCAAAAAGATTCACCAGGATTGAAGATGCTGGACATTTCATTGTTAACCAGGCTAATGCTGCAACATATCTGTCAATGGCCATCCTATATTCATACTAGCAAGCATGTCACCAGAGTTGATTTAATCTAGGTTCATGCTGGATTTAATTTTGTTCTGTGAAGTGACTACCTGCCTGACTGGGGCACATTAATAAGAAATTTGGGAGAAGTTTGTTCTGAAAAAAATTTGAATATTTTAAAACGCTGTTTAAAACAGGTATTTTATTAAACATTTGAGATTAAAAAAAATACATACATAAGTTAACTAAATTTATGAAATTATGAAAATCGTGGTTAGTTTGATTCAAGAAATTGTATCATGACTTTATTATTATAAATAAGTTACTGCAGAAATTAGGTGAAAGTCATAGAAGTATAAGTCCTTCCTTCCAATTTTTACTGGTTGAAAACTACAGTCTCACAAATCCAGCCCTCCCAGATTTAAACTTTATAGATAGAAAACTAACAGTTATCTGCCCACTTAGGTGACAGTTAGAGTGATCTTCCTTTGATACCTAGTTTGGTACCAAATCTCGGGAATCTTAAGTTATTATAAATCTGAAGACACTCCCTATATACTGATGTAACTTGGTGGAGGATAGAAGGGTGTACGTGTGGTATGTTCAAGTAAGTACTTTCGAAGAAATATCGTTCACTAGAAAAAATTCTTCTTCAAATATGTTACCTGATCATAATACCATAGGAAGTTAGATACGGTGTAAGAGGTGGAGTGAAATACATGCCCTTAACCAGGAGAGACCACCTCCAGTCCCGTAAGGTACAGTATATGAAACATCTTGTAGATAACCTGACTGGAAGGTAGGCTCCGTATGTCGGGGAGCCGATTCAAAACAAGAAAGTATATCACTTTTGCAAATCCAGCATTAATCGTCAAGCCATCATTATAAATCTGTGAAACGTCATGGGAAGGTTACGTTTTGTTCCACGGCTATAGTTCCCACCACATCAAACTGAGCCTTTTGTGATGTAAGATCTACGAGATAAAAGGAGTCGTATATACGGATCTCAATCCATTGGCAAAGATAATATCAGAACAGTTTTGCTAATATGCAAAGTTTGTGGCAACTGCCATAATTTTATGGCCAAGGTAAAAAGCAAATTATTTGGTGTGGGTTTTTTTTCTTTTCTTCTGAAATACGGAACGAATAACGATTTTTATCCAGGTCAAAAGTGTCTCGGTTTATCATCGTCCTTTTCCTCTGTGAGGTACAAGAAGGCATGTGATCTCCCTCAATGTTCCGGCTCGGTCTTCCTAGATGACCTTGAGATGAAGTATCCATAGTAGACATGAACGTATTACCTAAGTCTGATTACCCATGAACGTTAGCCTGTTCAAAGCAAATAAAGCCATGGGTGTCCTGAGTGATGCTGACCCATCTAGCTGGAACTGCATATAGACAGGTCCACAAGAGGCATATATTCGCTGATTCTGCCTGTCGTTTGAAAATGAAGTGAGAAGGCAGATCTTAAAAAAGAGGTGAACCAGTGAAACTCTTGAGAGCGGATGAAAGATGTCTTGTTCAGTCATGTTTATACCCACGATTCATTCCACTTGGACAATGATCCAACGTCATCGGATATGTGTGCAATCAAAAGAAGATTGGATAGTGATAACGCACTGTACCAGGGATCATGCATCGTAGGCTTTAAATGTGACTGGTACTAACTGTTTCACGTTGAAATCCATAAGAAGTTAGCTATTAAGGTATGGATTCCTGCCGTAGTATAGTTTTCTTGTGCGACCACTATGAGAATATATTCCACTGCCTTCATATACCATCTCGCTTCAATGATTTCTCAGCCACTGGTTATGAGAACTGTTGTTTCTTTAGGGCGTATTTTAATAATATCCAGACGTGACAATTCAGTAACTCTGCGCTGGGATCAAACACCTGTTATAATGGTTACCTGAGCAGATGAGGAAATATCTCCATTTTCTAGCGATTATGTTGCAAGATTAACGAGGATGTTGATCCAAGACTAGTTTTCAAACTAACTATGCCGAATGTAATGACCAAAAATTGGGTGACAAAACTCGAAATTGTACGATGAAAAGTAATAACAAAGTCTGACAAAATTCTCATTTGAAATATTTGTTATTTAATTTGTAAACTGTTAATCTGACTGATTCATATTGCAATAAAAAAGCACCTTTCTAATACAACTTTGCAAGACAATGTCTAGTTTTGTGTGCCTTTGTTATTCACTGCCGATAAATAGAATAAAGTAGTCACACAATTTATAGCTCATTATGACATATACTGAAACATTGTACTTTCTTTCGATAATCAGTCAATTTAACAGTTTATAAAATCATAAGAAACGTTTCAAATATGAACTTTTCAGACTTTGTTGTTACTTTATCATTGTTCGAATGCAAATTCATATCGCCCAATGTTTGGTAATTTAATTCGGCATAACTTTGTTGAAAACTATCCTTTCGGTTAAGTTAATTTAGTAATTAATATAATTTGCAATGAAATGAACTTTTCTGATATTACTTTGCATGACTCTGTCAGGCTTTGTGTGGCTTTGCCAGGCTTTATTTGGCTTTGCCAGGCTGGGTGTTACGTTGTGAGGCTTTATGTGTCTTTGCCAGGTTTTTTATGGCTTTGTCAAGCTTAGTCTACTTAATAGCACCCTCAGCAATCGCTCCATCATAGGTCTATCTAGTGGGTATCAAATGAGTGGAATCCTAGAATTGAAGAGGCCATTCCGTTTGCATTAGTTGATTATTAATGGTCAATGAGTCCTCCAATACCTTAGCTGGCCTATGCTATGTCGAACTTGGATATGGGTTTGTCATTAAAGACACACGTTAGAAAATCCCAAGCAAGAATATAAAGTTATGGAGACTGGATTGGCCGAGCAGTTTGAAATACGTCACCACGTCATGTACTTGCAGATGTATCACCGACGTGAGTCCAATGAAATCTCCCACCCATCGAGATAAAATCTCATACTGTGCAGATTGGGAGCGATTGTCCAATGGCCAAAGGTTGGACCTCCAGTCGGAAAACTTTTTTTCCATTTGGCAGGAAATGATTGAAGAAGTGAGTAAGACAGAACTCTCATTGGAGTTGGCGGAAAACTTAAGTCTAGGCCTGCCAGGCTGAGTCTTCACGCATCATAGTAAGATCTAATAACTTAAGCGCCAGTTTGGATAAAGATAGTGAAGCTAATGTCTTCAGTTTGAATCGAAGTAGTTGGAAAAGAATATCAAATATGGCAGCTAACTACACTTGCAGCATACCATGATTAATAATATTAAGAAGCTGTCACTTAGAAGATGTTTTCTTTTCGGTGGCAAAGACCTGAGTATGAGTGAAGATACATCTCCTGGAAACTTAGGCACGAGGCTGGACATCATATGCCAGAAGTGCCTGCCTGAATCATGCGAGTTAGACTGATTTAAGAGAGCACCTGTATAGAGTTTGCGTCATCCGCAGGAAATGCCTGGCAGCATTATCCGGGTTAGACTGGTCCAAGAGAGTGCCTATAAGTACTATGTAGGTCTGAATGCTATATAACTTGGTTCATGAACTCGGTCCTTGGTTACTGTGCTGTAAGCTGAGCATTATACACATGATGTGCCTTGTGTCGCTATGCGAGTCGTGGAACTTGACAAATATGGATGATGCTGTATAATTGATTGCGGTCATAGTCTATTGCAATCAGAGATTCATGATCCAATCCGGGCATCATGGAACAGGGACATCTTGGCCTGCATCACATTGTCCAGTTCTTGAGCTTCTGAAGAGGCACGAGACAGTGATCCATACAATTAGTCCATACTTATGATATGCGAGATGGTAGCTGAGGCTGTTGTTGCTCCTTATCTCACTACCCAGCAAGCTGATGATATTTACGCCCGCAGTATGTGCTTCTGCACCTTCCCCTTTAGTACCATATAATTAAAGCCAGTTGACTTCTTTCCATCATATGCAAGTCTGATCTGACATAGTCAAAGATTGACAGAGTTGTGTTAACATGTAGAGTGGCTATCAGTTTGGTTTTGCCCATTTCTAAATCTGTAAGACAAATTGTTAGCAGACACTATATATATATATATATATATATATATATATATATATATATATATATATATATATATATATATGTATCGTGGCACGCATCCTCCTACTCCTATATGAACTCGGTAGAGTCTGTACAGAAATACACATTATGACGATTTCATGTGCACCGCTTAACATATGATGTACGGACACATAAGTTCATAAAGCAGGATGCGTGCCGCACTAATCTGTATATATAATCTGCTTTTAGTTTGTCTTACAGATTTAAACCATGGGCGAAACCAAACTGACAAACGCTAAACATGGTGAGATTACTCTGGTAGAGAATTAGAGCGTCGCTATTAATACTCGTGAATTGAGCGCTAAATTATTAATTCTAGTAACACCTTGCCTGATAAAAGGGTAATTGTTTTACTGCTTATACGGGTAAAATCACTCAAGCGCCGCTGACAATAGGTATGAAGTGGATGGCATGAGTGAACCAGGTATAGAAAACTTACCAGTACATATCCGACTTACAGTTTCACACAGAAATGTTACATATAATGCTGATACGAACAAAGTTAATGTTAAAAAAGATAAAAGCTAAATTAATCTTGAGAACAAATATTGAAAATTACACAAACATATTTAGAAGGTTCGTTATTTGCATCATATTTTAAAATCAAAAGTTGTTTCGACTCTATGGTCACACACTAACTAACAGAAGGAAGAAATATTAACATGGTTTGTGTTACGTGTTTAGGTTCTCATAAACAGCAACGTGAAAAAATGAAGACAACAAGCTTTGTAAAAATTAACAAATAATTTATTTCCCAAGAAAAACAAGGTAAAAAATGAGGAAAATAATCAAATCTTAAAATAGTCAATGAATAATCCAATAATTAAAAATTAGAAGTCCTAGTAATAAAATGTTCTAATGAATTTGAATTCGAGTCCCGACGAAAATCCAAAATGGAAGGCGATGCCGAATAATGTAGCCAGTATAGTACTGATGTATCTACATTTCTTCTTTGAACCACAAAAAAATAACATTCCCGTTTTGAATTGCGAGTAAAATTTCAATTGATGTCTTTCCCCAAGAATTCTGTATGAGCACTTAAATATTCCCAGGGAAAAGAATTTATCTCTTAGAATCCAAATATTATGAAGAAAAATTACAATTCAGCTACAACTGGTCACGGCAGAAAAAAACACCCCTTGACGTCGAGGTATTTAAAAGCCCAACTGACTAAATTCTCTATAGAAAAAAGTTATACACTAAGACGCAAAACAGATTCCCGTTTGAGGGTCACATGATCACTTTCTAGAACAATATATAAGCTTTATATCACGTACTCCCAGTACAGCCTCGATTTCACTCTGTAAATCACATATCGAGAATGAATATAAAAAAAATATAAAAAAAAGAAGTTTACTTCAACTCTTACAAATTCTGTATCAAGGTCAGGAACTAGGTCAGCATTAAGATACCGAGTTCTAATAATGGGTGTTTACGAAAACAAAACAGTCAGGTCAAAATATTTTCTGGAAAATGTCAAATTCTAGTAAACAAAATGACATTACTATAACATGTAACAGAATTTTAAAAAATGAAAACCAACAAACAGACAATTAAATTAAATCAATATAAATTAAATCAAATATACATAACAGTTTGTAAAACTTAACAAATCATTTAAATATCAATATTATAAATGAAAAAGTGAAAGGAACTTAGAGTATTATGAAGCAAATCCAAAATAATCAAAACAGAGTTCTATGAAAGTCGTAAAAAAATGAAAAGATCTGCATAAATTTCAAAACCGAAAATGTACTACTCAGCCTCGAGTCATGAAGTTGTCAAAATGATGTTCCTCAGAAATCCACCGAATAATTCAAAATAGTTCCAGAATAATAGTATGGTCCAAATCATAAGCACTTTCTATTTCAACTGAACAGTTCAAACATGTTTTTCCTTTCGAATGATATATAACTACTACTTAAAACACGTCTGCAGACTAACAACAAGAGCACAAGAAATAAGAATGCCTCCAAAAAAGGAATGATTCTGATTGCTCTGTTTTCTCCTTATTAGCAGCTTCCAGGTCGAACATTTTTCACAGCATAACCGCACGTGAATCACACTACTCGATTTGTTTCAAAAATGCCTATTCATGTGACACAGCCCATCCAGTGGGAAATTACTCAATTCTTCTAGAATTGCCGAAACCCTACCAGCCAATGAGAAATTAACAGAGAGTCATCAACAAGTCTTACGATCATTATTAAGATTATTATTAGTAATTGTTAACACCCGTAGGCATCTAGGACCACAGCGGTGGCCTAGTGGCTAGAACGTCTGCCTCGGATGCGGGAGGTCGCGGGTTCGAAGCCCGGCCGAGTCATAACAAAGACTTATACAAATTGTACTTAAAGCTGCCTCGCTAGGCGCTCTGCATTATAAAAGTTAGTGTTAGGACTGGTTGGCCTGGTGTCAGGATAATGTGACTGGGTGGGACATCATGCTACATGTCTACGTCATGATGCTCCAGTGCTAGGCATCACTTTAAACTACCACACTGTAGACACCGTAGTGACATGACTGAACGATTTTTAAAGCTACATTAAAAATCCAAATCACACACACACAAACACACAGGTAAGCATATGTTTATTGATTCTATGTAATTGTACGCTCTCAATATTTCTAAAAGAGACCCTTGTCACGGAGGCAGTAATCTTGGCAAAGATAAAGAGAAATTACTACAATTTACAGCCATGAATGAAACATTAAAATATTTAGATAAAACCATGTACAAGGAGTTTTAAAAAATATATTTATAAATAACAAAAGTAGCTTTTCAATATTAATGATGTTGTAAATGAAAGTTTTTAAGTATTTTGCAGATATATAGCTAAGTTTTCAATGTTGTAGGGGTTTGAGAGATTGAATGGATTTATGTTTGTATCTAACTTTGTTCTAAAACAAATGTTTTGTATAGTTGAACATTTATATAAGTAACAAAAAGGCCATAGTAGAGTGTCTGGTCTGTCAAAAGAATGTACAATTAGTACGTTCTGGAGCCTGTGCGTTCAGTTTTGTCCTATGTCGAAAACTAAATGATGGTTTGATCAATGGAAGAATATTTATAATGTAACTTGAGTCGTAGATTATAGTTGAGTGTCTTCACGAATAGGGAGAGAGGCCAAAGATTGCGAGTCAGGTATGGAATGGAATGTTTCGAAGATGCTCAATTATTCTTACAGATCATATTCATCTTACGCCAATTCGATTTACTCGATTTCACCTGAACGCCATTTATAAAGAATAATACTATTCAATTTGCGTCACTATGCCCTTTTTTACGCCATCGTATGGTAATATTTGTTGTGACTCGGGCGCAGCTCGCGTACGTATTATAAGTATTAATTTATTTAAAGAGTTTGCAAATAAAATCATTACTTGAAAATTTAGTTGTTGTTTTTGTTCTTGTGGGTTTTAACGCTATTTTTCAGCACACGATAGGCTATGTATGGCGACCAGTATTAATGGTGGAGGAAGAACCCGGGAAGAACCACCAACCCACGATAAGCTACTGGCACGCTTTCTCACATACCCACATTTGCCGAATCCTAGACCCGAGCCCAAGCAGACAGAGGTGAGATGGCAGTGATCCGTAACGGAGAGCGCTTTAGACCACTCGGCCACTCGAGGCCCCATTTGAAAATTTAGAGGTATAACGTGCATAAGAACTTCCTCCGTTTACAAGTATCCTACAGGAAAATTACCGTATCGATGTACGTCAATTTTAGTAATGTGATTCATTCTCTAGTGTGTTTTTTTCCATACAATTGCTCACGTAGGTGACAATCTATATGTAATTTTACAGAGTGAGATCTTAGTTTCTTCAACCTAAAGGCAAATGCAATATATTACCCAAACCAACTATAAGTACCTAACAAAACCATATCGCCACACAAACTGCTTCATAAATTGGACTAAAATTTAGTTGTTCCAATATCACATCTTCAACGTATCTAAACATTAGTCAAAGATACAGTGTTATAGCTAGTGTCAGCAACCTATTAGTAGATGTGACTAAACTATTGCATTTCTAATAACGAAAGTTGTTGTTAGTAATTGTGAAGTTCTATGTGACTCCCTGTTATGCGTTGGGGTGGGGTGCTCCCAATATTTATTTGAATTACTGTGGAATTCCCACCCTGGCTCGTTTTGTAGGAAGTGAAATTAGTGATAGAGAGAGGTAAAGCTCCGAGCCCCCAGTCAGCAATACCGACAATTAAATTATTAAGAACACAAAGGTGAAATTCAAAAGAATAACAATTTAATACAATTTAAACGATATTAATTTCTCAACCAATCTACTTTCTCTCGACCATGTGACAACCTATTTCATCACGTGATTATAGTGTGAGATGGCTTCCCCTGTGCTTGGTTTCTGCTCATCTGTGTTTACTACGCCAATTGCTTTCCTCCTTCCGGCGTTCTCCGATTCTTCCTGTCGTCTTCTCCTTTTCTCCTCCTCCTTTTCTTTCTCTCTTTCTCCTTTAACGAGGCTTGTTCCCCGCCTGCTTCTATTCTCTATTTCTCCTTCAACGAAGCTTGTTCTCCGCCTACTTCTATCCTGTCTCTCTGAGACTCGGGACTTGACTACTCTGTCCCCAAAAGCTTCCTTTACGAAGCTTTCTGTCCTTAGAATGTACTAAGAGTTTTCACGCCAAATCACTAGTGGCTCCTTCGGAGTGAGTATATTCTGCTTTACCAGTACGACGGCTTACAAATCACTAATTCGTTATCAGTCCGACTGACTGTTAAGTTCTGGTTCGAATTGATGGCCCCACCCTTCCTCAGTTCTGATTGTATATCAATTCTACCCCCAGTCGGTCCACCTTAACAGACGAGCCTCAGGCCATCTGTCAAAACGGGGAGATTTACAATAGCGTTGAGGGTCCTTTGTTCTTAGAACAAAGCATCTAACATCTATATGCTAGTGTTAACACCTAAAGGGGGTTCTTGTACAAACAAAATTGCCATAACAGTGCAGGGTCGACATACCCATTGCGCTAACCCATTCCTTTTTTCCTGACTTACGTAATCGCGGGCAGGCAAACAAGACAGTAATGACATGTCTCAAATGACAGTTTTCACTCTCATAGAAACGAAATATGTAATTTAGTTGGTGAATCTAAAGGTCAACCTAACAAGACTTATAATTGGTGTTTATTGTCTTTAAACATCATACCGATTTTAATCAGCTTGATGCAAGCAGATCCAGAACTTGTCATGGTAAATGTATTGGGCTTTTTGTTACAAACTTCATCACTATACTAATAAATACAGTTTTAAAAAGAGGCTAAATGTGACGTCAAACAGTTGTACATGATGTTGGGTTGTTTAAAATGTCATTTAACGAGCAGTTTGCAGCCAATGAATCCGTATTGAGTAACAACATAAAATGCCAATAGTAACTACATATTAAAAGACAATATAACTGCAAACAACAAGCAGAACAAAGGTTTTGTTTTCCTTTGGACACGAGCGTATATGCGACATCACAGAAAGTAGAAGATTTCGAAATTTAAGTAGGAAAATCTTATTTGGTAAATGCAATCACAATTACTTTTTAACTTTTTTACCAATGATCATTTTATCAGATACGACTCTTTATATAACTATGCCAGCGAGAACATAGTTTTTTGTTTTCCTCACCGGACTTAAACACTCTAATTAACGCACTCGAAGTAGAGTCAAACATTCTGGCTGATTGGTTCACTGCAAGCAAAATGCCTTAAATTGACATTGGTTATCAACTACAATTCGATTCACATCTATAAAAAAAAACAATCTTTCTAAGAAAGCTTCAAGAAAAGTATGTTCTGAAACGTATTGGTCATCAGCTAACTAGGGGTAACACAATTAAAATCTTACATAAATTTATCCTCTCCAATTTCAATTTATGTTCCTTAAAAGGGACATCATTTGGGGAGGGGGTGCATAGGGCATTTGATCCCCCCCCCCATTTGCATGTGCTGTAAAATGTAAAATTGCTGTTGCCTATATACGAAAATAAACAAGCCCTTCAAGTTTTGCCCCCCCCCCCCATCAATTTTTGCTTCCCTAAATCAAGTTCCCCCCCCCCCCCCCCGAAAAAAGTTGAAATGACGTACCTGTTCCTTAACCTGGCATTTCTTCATTGATATGAAAATACTAAACTTTACAAAATTACAAAGGCGTGCACTGAAATTTGTCTATGATGATTTCACAAGCAGCTATCATGAACCTTTACTTAATGGCGAAAATGCGAAAACTCTGAATGTGCGTAGACTTCGGGTTATAGCTCTAAAGGCTTTCACAATACTAAATAAGCGGGCACTAAGGTGTTTGGGCATTTAATAAGTTTTAAACACAAGAAATATAATTTAGATATGCAAATAGCTTAAATGTCCAAGAATCGAAACCTCAACAGTTCGCAAAAGATATTTTAGATATGCAGCTACCATTCAAACCACTTTAGATGCCAATCGAATTTCAATTCATTTAGATTGATTATATCATTGAATGGTAAAGACTGAAAATGTAATAGCTGTAAATAATACTCCTCCACCGTGATGACAGCTAATGTTTGTGTTAGCGTTTGTTGTTTATGGGTCCTTGTATTATATACTAATCAAGTGCCATAGTGTTAAGAGTAAGCGGCATCGAAGCTTGCTTTATGGTCCTAAATTGGTGCATCTACATTTATTTTAAATGTCAATTCTCTTCTAGAATTATATTTGTTTTAATCCTAAATTGTATGGATTATGTTTAATTTATCCAGATACTAAATTCAATTTTATACACTGACTATAAAAATTCTTTCCGTGCTCATGTCTCAAAATATGCGTTGTGTGTTTTGTTCCATTGATGTATTATGCCGTGTTTTGTATGTCTTGTTAATCATGTTTGCTGTAAAACCTCATTTTAGTTTATGTAATGTCGGTAAAATGCTCATTAGATCTTAAATAGTGCCAACGTTAAATAAATCTTATTTCACCTTCTCATCTCTTATGAAAGTTATAATCCATCATTATCTTACCTTTTCCTATCGTACCGTACCTTACCTAAGAAGATGACTACTTCAATCAGGCATTATGGGTGCAGGATTTAAGTCAAAACATTTGATCCTGGAACAACAAGACCCATAGCAGTGTTGGCCCGCTAACATTTTCTACGCATAATGAAATCGGACAATCCAAAACAATCCACTGCGTACATAGCCAATTATATACTAGGCCTATCTGTCCTGGAATTATTTAATAGTTATATGGATGTAATATTCTTTGTCATACATTTAAATGGCGATTATTCATTTCTTTTTTAACCTCATACTTCCATATTCCTTGGAAGGTAATAACATATGCACCCTGAGAAATACATACTGCAAAATCAATGTTAAAGTACGTAGACATATTTGGATGAGGTCAACCTAAAGGTGTGATCAAGTACAAATAATACAGACCGTCATAAACCTTTTATTTCATCATCTGTGCTGCCATAAGTTACACGAATTACAAACAAGTGCATGCTACTTGGCAGTATAAACATTGAAACACACGACACATTGGTCAGCATCCATATATGTGTTTTCCTCAAAGCACCCATTTACAAAAGAAATTTAATGTTTTCCTCACTTTTTAATTTTAAAACAATCTTTCGTCAGTCTTTCAACAAACAACTAGTCCTAGTTTCCTCTTACTCTTACCAGCCCATTATTGATATTTGGACGTGTATTATAGGTTGTAGAGTCAGAGACAATTGCTTATCGAAAAGTTGGAATTCACCGCCACGGTTGGAATTCACCGCAACATGTTTTGTCGTTGTATTACGAATAAATATGCTCAGAGTGATGTGTCATTTCGTTCTGTTACAAACACGTCGTGACTGCCATTGGATAATTTCGAATTTGTTTACAATTACATTAGACGGGTTTATTGTTGATACCATGTGACTGCCGGATCTCTGATGTCATGGGCAAATAGGTTGCGAGATGTGTGTAGTCGTGTGACTAACAATGCAATATTATTAAAAACAACACACACACACACACACACACACACACACACAAAACATAACAAGAAGCCATAACATTTCAAAGATGGGGATCACAAAACAATAATAATACAAACTTTGGACCGAAACCGATATTGTTTGACGGTATAGGCCAACCTTGACGTTCATGATTTCTTGCTACAATTTGTATGGACCGATTTTGTAATGGGTCGGTTTGTTATGAACCGACTCCGAAATGAGCCGAGTTCTCCAGTTACTGATTATTTCAGTAAAGTTGGTAACCTTAAAGTTGAAATGCTGCTGCTAAAATAAAGTATATTTACAGTACGCAAAGACCATCTCTGAACCGGCTGATGAATTCTTTGGAACCCAGGACTGTTTTCTGTTCAATGGGCAAGCTGTTCCAGTCTCTCTCTGAGCATCTGAAAGACGCTTACCTTCTGGATCGCTCCGGTTGCCTAAGTGTTTGAGCGTCAGCCTCGGATGCGGGAGGTCGCGGCTTCGGATCCCGGCCGAGTCATACCAAAGTCTTATGAAAATGGTATCAACAGGTACATCGTTTGGCGCTCAGCATTAAGAGGTTAGTGTTGGGACTGGTTGGCCTGGTGTCAGGATAATATGACTGAGTGGGACATGATGCAACATGTTTGCAGCACAATGCCACAGTGCTAGGCATTCCTATGAACGGCCACACTGCATACATCGTAGCGGTATGAGTAAAATCATTAAATTAAAGCTTCTGGTCTGTGTTACTGTTGATAAATTTTTATGTTTGATGTTATAGCTGGGTTTTGGATGTTGCAAACAGCAAAAATTATATGCGCTCATAAAAGTTCAAAAGTTTACATACCTGTTGATAACATCGGGAAAGCAATCCATATAAGGCATACGAAAAGGAAACCTCGGGGTCTAAAAATGGTTCCACTGAGGTTCGAGGTGAAATATGTTGGTGTCGTTTTCATTTTGCTACACAATAGTAAACCCAGCATTTTTTAAATATATTTTTTATTTTATTTTCTAAACTCTGTGCATGTAAGGTGTAGACCGTAGATGCTGGTCTCCAACTTGGAATCACGTAACAATTCGGAATCCCGACTGTTGCACTCTTTCTCGAGAAGTTGCGTCGCCCTTTGAAGCGATATAAATAACGTAACGCTTGTTTGGACCAAGCTTATTATGTCCAAATTAGGGTACCATGCTGATTCGGACCATGTCAAATATTATCATGTTTCACCTTGGATTTAAATATGACACTTACATCTGATATTTCGTATCATTTCCCAGGTAATCAGCAGTTAATATATGCATTTAAGGACACAAACCCCAATTTTACAGGAGAAAATGGCGCTTTTATATATAATAAAGTTAATTAATGCAAGACTGTTCATCGGTAGTTTAATAGTTAAATATTTGTAATTTTTTTTTTATTAAATTGAGAAATAATGATAACTCATTGACACTGAAACATATCGTGAAAACAGGGCTCATTCAGTAACAGTTTCCGTGATATATATATATATATATATATATATATATATATATATATATATATATATATATATAGTTCTGTGTATGTTGCTTCTTTTAAATTTATTTAGAATTTATCTTTATTGTTGTATTATATACTATTAATGCTAAAAAACCACTGATGTGCCGTTAAATTTATTATTTTTTAAAATAACAATATAATATATCAGTATTAAACGTATATATTATGCTAATGTGTGTGTGTGTGCGTGCGTTTGTGTGTGTGTGTGTGTGTGTGTGTGTGTGTGTGTGTTCGCGTGCGCTGGATTACGGGCGCTGCAGTGAACAGCACATGACAGTCCTAAAGAAGGATAATGATAACAAACTGATCCAGGTGAAACCACTCATCTCCAACAGAAAACTCTTTTATGCTGGCAGTGGTTGCTGAAGGCTTTGACAAGAACATAACGGTCATAACTAGGGAAAATAACTCAGTGCATCATAAAATTGCAATATTGAAGGCCCAAGAAACTAAATTATCAAAAGAACATTAATTGTTAAAAAATACCAGCAGAACAATATGGCATGTAGACATCATGCAACAACTTAGAATATCACATAGCTGTGAAATAAAACTCTCTGGAGGTAAACAAAGAAACCCATTTATACCTTTAATATCTTCCAGATATTCTTTTTCTGCAACAACACACTGGAATGCCGTTCCTGCCTTTAACATAGTCTTTAAATGATTAAAAATGATTACATGTATAAACATGATATGCATGCATTGTACAACAACATGGAATGACCACCTGTTACAACTCTAGGGTCTTAGACTAAGTAACAAGACAAAATCACAACCAACATGTTTTGTATTATTGAAAATTATAATTTATTTCCCTAAAATACAATGCAAAAGAATTTTTAAATAACCTACATTATGATGAATGAGCTCCTACAATCCCAAAATTTATATCAATTCCAATAGTTCCGAGTAATGCGAATGAGTTCCTACGATATTCTGAACGATGTCAGTACTGTACTGAGGTGTCCACAGTTAAAATATCACTGATATAATCCTAAAAGGTTTTGAAATGAATTTACGGCAATTCCTATACAGCTTTTAATACAAATGGCTTTCAAATGAACGTTAGTACACTGTAATTCCAACGAACGATTATTTAATTAAATAAATAAATCGATACTCTCAATAACTCTCCATAACTATTAGTATTTCACGGTATTCTAATTTCGTGTAATAATTATCATATATTGAAAGATAATACGCAACAGCGAAAATTGAAATTTTAGGCTTTACATATATAAGTTTTTTTATTTCGAAAAATATGTAAATAGGTCAGGAATCCTTTTCCAGAAAACCCACGACCAACGTCTGCATCACTTGATGTTTACCTGAACTATTAATTTGACCCAGTCTTGAAACCTATGAAAGAAACAAGGTACTCACTATACATGACTCGTCTCTAAAGTGCAGACTACGATTTAGGGCACTAGCCTTAAAAATGCCATTAGCTAAACGACCCTTATACAATATTATAATGAAAAAAAATGCACATAATATAGATATACACAGCACGCTATAACTATGAAATATAACTCAATGGGGCAATATTAAAATCCCCTTGAAACCATGAATATTATGAAGATGTTCACTGATGCAACAACTGCCCTCAAGAACTTTCCTACCTTTAAATTAGTCTTTTTAAGACCAAGTTCCAAAAACTGGCTAGTAAGGTGTCATGCAACAACTTGAAATAATCCCGATTGCTGTGAGATATAACCCAACTCGGTGATAGTAACAGTCCCCTTATATCGTTAATATCTTCCAACTGTTCTTTCTCTGCAACAGACCGCTCCGGTGGCCAAGTAGTTAGAGCGTCCGCCTTGGATGCAGGAGGTCGTGCGTTCGATCCCCGGCCAAGTCATACCAAAAACTTACAAAAATGGCACTAACAGCTACCTCGCTTGGCGCTCAGCATTAAGAGGTTAGTGTTAGGACTGGTCGACCTGGTGTTAGGATAATGTGACTGGTGTGACTGATGCCCCAGTGCTAGACATCACTATAAATTGGCACACTGCAGACATCGTTGCGATATGACAGAATTTTATTTAAAACTACGCTAAAAATCCAAAGCACACACACACACACACACACACACGAACACACACATTCTTTGCAACAACTCCCTAAATACCTATCCCACTTTTAAACAGTCTTTACATGATTAAATTTCCAAACATGGTGTGCATGCATTTTGCAGCAACTTAGAATAACCGCCGTAACTGTGAAATATAATTATGTGGAACAACAGTAAATATCACTGTGACCTTTATTATCTTCCAAATATTCACTTTACGAAGCAACTCCCCTCAAGAACATTCACTACCTTTACAATAATAGTTTTAGGACCAAATTCCAAAATATGACACAAACCAATAATGAAACATTGGAAATAATCCCCATACCGATGAAATCTAACCCCGTGGGACAATATTAAGAACCCGTTTAGACGTTTAATGTCTTTCTTCTTTCTCTGCAACAAATCCCTTGAAGACATTCCCTACCTTTTGAATAGCCTTTAAATGAATACATTTCCAAAAATGGCATGCAGGTGTCATGCAGCAACTTGGAATAAGCTTCATGACTCTGACATATTACTCTTTGGGGAATAATAACAATCCCTAGAGACCCTGAATACCTACCAAATATACATTTCATGAAATAACTCTCATCATGCAGAAGTTTGTAGCAAACTTCATACCCGTGAATCTTTCGTACATGGGACTAGAGAAATGGTCCAGCTTCTAATTATTCTTTTAGGACTAAAGTCTTTAAATTTTTGTAAGACATCATTCCTCGTAGTAAATAATGAACATATAGGAGATGCATAATAAACACAACTCAGTACATAACGTTTGCATAGTCATGGATTTAATATGGAAATTATGCCAAAAAATGTCATATGAATAGATGACGAAATGAAACGTTTTACAAGAGATTGATCTGACATAATACATAGCATGTAAACATTAGATATTGCTTTTTCAGTGTCGTTCTAAAAGAGCTCGTTTAATCTGTTGTACACTGTTTTCTTGATCCTGGGTTTTATTATTATTATTATTATTATTATTATTATTATCTGCAATGTCTGTAGTTTTCGAGCATCTGAGATTGAAATGTGTACAATGTACAAATGGTGGCTTGAAATATCTGTCGGTTGGCTTGGATATGTTGATTTTATTGTTTTTCTCTTTGGCTTACGTCATGCCAATTTTTTGGCTCGCAATAAAGCGTTTTTATGGGTCCCGTCAATCTATAATCTCCTTAACTTAAATGACACACTTGACATACAGAATTTTATTTTCCATAATCTGGCCAATGCTTTGTATCAGTTTTGGGAATTATATATTTTACCCAGTTTACTGCAGTTGAAGGTGTATTGTTCGTAGATTCACTGTAATGGTTTGTCCATTTACTGTGTAAGGTACCATTAATTATAAACTGAAATGTGTATTTGTTTACTTTTAGCAAATACTACTCCCTGTATGATTTAATGTCGCGCTGTGTTACAAAGTCCACCTCTGATTATGCAAGTGCATTTCCATCTAAAATGTTGAAAACAAATGTTATACTCATGTGTCATCTGTCTTTAGGGGAGTGCCGTGTTATTCCAGATGTCTCTTCCAGTTGCCTTTGATTTTTATACTACACAGGAGGAATCCTGCTTTCGGAAATTTACAGTGCATTGAATTTATCGTACTTTTCGTCACTTCCAATTACAGCTACGAAATTACCCTATTTGTCATTAAAGTGACTGAAAAATTTGACGTATTTTCCTCGGCATCGAAACAATTCAAAATCCAAACGTTATATGGAAATCCCATGTTTTGCTGCTTTCAACGCACCAATTTGTATACTAAAATGCGGTAAGGTAAAAGCACGCTACATTAAAGGTCCCGTCGAAGACCCATAATACTACCTCACACCCTGACACAGTTCTTTTTCATATCATCCATTTGATGTTGTGTGTACACTATAACAAGAGAATTTTGCTGCTTAATCAGAATGAGTTTTTGAATGAATGGTTCCTTTTTTAGTGTAGAATGCCATCAGTAGTATAGTGAGCCACCATAGCGTCAATGGAAAACCCAGTCAAAAAGGTCGTGGGCCACCATAGCGTCAAAATTTCGTGGGCACGTTTAGCGTCAAGTCTGTTGCTGATCCCCTGGGCACATTTAACGTCAAGGGAAATTTAACATGGGGAATATTGGGCCTGTATAGCGTCAAGGGAAAGTTAGGTTGTTGTATAGGGATCATAAAAATGGAAGAGGTGAGGTAATGGACATTGGTAACAATGTAGCAAGGGGCTGACCTGAATAAGCGCTACTCTAGGGAGAGACAAATACAAATACAGTAAATATATAGACAAAGACACACAAACACACATATATGGCAACAACAATAAAAAAATCTTTTCGAGGCATATGAGCGGCCCTGAAAAGGACCTTTGTCTTTTTATGTTAACATCATTCCGTTAAAATAGAGGGCATCTCACAGATCTTACTCTCTTCCTCAAACTTCGTCTGACCTCTGGTCCAAAGATGAGGACTCTCTTCAGACATCCTTGTCTCTCCATATAGATTATTCTTTTCCAAACGCTTGTATCGGTGATCCGGATAATTGTCCATGATGGTCTGACATACATGGGATAATCCGGGTTGAACAGCATTGACGATACGAGGGTAGACGATTTCACTTTTTTCCACATCTTGGCATTATAACAGGTGAAGGTAAGGAAGTGAACTGCGGTTATTTAAGTGGAAGAGCGGATCGAAACGGATTGAGTTCTTTCACCAATCCAAACACGCGTTACAAAACTTCAGTCACAGAGCGGTGTCTGTCATTCAATCCGAAGAGAGCTACCTAAAATGTCACATTTCCCTATATAGGTGCGCTAGCGTCTGTGCGCAGTGATCTCACGCAACATTGTTAGAAGATGACGGAAACTCAGAAGACGTTGAATTTGGGTGCACCGGCCGTACAGACGAGAAGTGATGGCATATCAGCGGTTACCAAAGACAAGACGGTTGTACTTGCAGAAGAGATCGATTTTAATTGGGATTTAGTATATATTCTATCCAATTCTCAAGAATTTGTTCCCTTACACCTTCGCCACCTTATCCTTCTTCACTACACGTCGAGGATTTGAAACAGAGACAGAAAGAAGAATTGGAGAAATTTTTACATTAGCAGAAAGAAGTAGAACAGGCTTTTCTCCTTCAACAGCAACAGTAGGAAGAAGAGGCGAGAAGAAGGAAACGACAGGAAGAAGAAGAAGCAGCAGAGAAGAAACAAGGTCTAGGAGAGAAGGATGACAGTGAATGTCAATCGTTGACGGTACTCTTAGGCATTTTGGCAGAGTTAAGGAGTCTGAAACAAATGTATCAGACTTCTTTATTACGATCACAGAGAAAAAAACATTCCTGAGCCAAACAAACCAGCCCTCTTACTACACCTGAGATACCAGCCCTAGTGATCGACCTTGGCAGTGGCAAAGGTATAAGGCATTTAAAGCTGATTGCTTCCCGTTCCTGAGTTGTCATATATATATATATATATATATATATATATATATATATATATATATATATATATATATATAAAGTACACCCAGCGATCCTTTTCAGGGCCACTCACCTCTTTCGAAAAGAAATAGCACTCATTTTGCCAAAATCAATTAAAAGTCAAAATCTTTTATTTTACCAGAATGAAAAAGAGCCTTGCAAACTATTCGACAATCGGACCGAACTAAACAACAAAAAGAAGCAGAACTCCTGTAACAGCAAGCAGGACTATCCAAAGACATACCATGTGCCATTCCTGAAATGCAAAAATTGCAAGACGTCTTGGCTCCATGCTACACCTTGAAAGTACACCCTCTGTTATTTCGAGGCAAAGATTTCAAAGACGGAAAATACATTCACGTCTATCATCACGATGAACGTTTAGATGACATTACCAGTATCGCCGGATTCCTGGGATACATATATCATTGTGAGAAATGTTCTTATCACTATAAAAATCGATAGCAATACAAGTATTGTTGATTGAAATGCTCAAAATGCATGGCCTCTCAACCATATTTGGACGAATGACAAGAACGGGTGCAATGACCTGCTTGTCAGCGTACTTTTGTCAGTCAAACATGTTGCTAACAACATTTGAAGACGCAAGGTTCGCAGAAGAGAAGTGTTTGTCAACTGCTGAGATTGTGCCCTTTTTGTGGACAAGGCGTACATACCAATAATACCAAGGCACGCTTATGTTCAGGAAAGAAACAAGGTCATATTTGTGGCCTAATCGTGGACTTGGAACACAAATGCTACATCCAAAAGTATCATTCCAGGCAAGAGGAGGAAGATGACCAGAAGAAAGGGAAATTCACCTTTTTCGATTTCGAATATATTCAACAGATTGACATTATCATTTCTAATTTCTACCTGGCTCACGGAGCGCGCGAGAAGTACATCCAACAGCATATCTTTAGTCATTGCCCTCACTGCAGCAAGATCCCAGAATGACGTGAAGAAAAAGAATTCTGGGACCGAACATGCTGGCCGATTTCTCCCAATGGATGTCAGACCCCATCGACGAGCCGTGGAGTCAATGGGACATCGAACGGTACGGTGATTGTTATCGCCGTGCCACGGTGATGGCTCACACTTTTTCAGGATACGGTGGACAGTTTCTTTTCAGATACTATACGGACCATTGTACCGAACGTCCTAAAGTCACTCTGAACGAAGCCAAAAATATCTCCATGCAAGTGGGACAGTGCAGTTTAAAGATTCGATGAGTTACTCGGCAATGCGTTTGAGCCGAATGCCTAAAACGTTTGGAATAACAGAAATGGCCAAAGGCTATTTTCCGCACTTTTTAAATACCGAAGCCAGTCAACACGCCGTTCTACCCCATTTGCCTGAGGCTCGCTACTACGAACCCGACAACATAAGTACCAAACAACGAGAGGCTTTCTACGCTTGGTACCAGATTCACGACTCAGACCCCTTCGACTTTCAGGACAAAATGTTCAAGTAGTGTCGTTCCGACGTGGACATTTTAAGGCGTTCCTGTGGAAAATTTTGGGAATTATTCATGGAGCACGGAGGGATCGATCCTTTGAAGGAAGCCTTCACCATCGCCAATGCGTGTTCCTTAGTATACCGTCAACGAGTAATGCCCGTAAACACACTGGCTGTCATCAACCCTCAAACGAAGAACTTTGTCAAGCGTCAATACACGGTCAAAGCCCTACGCTGGCTACATTACTTGTGTGAAAAGGAATACAGATGGATACAACACGTCCGCAATGGAGTCGGCGAAAAGACCATGGGAACATATTCGATGGATGGCTGGGACTTAGAAAACACCAAGATCGTGTACAAGTTTAACGGATGATTGTTTTACGGATGTCCCCTCTGCTATCCTAAACGTGACACTTAAAATCATACGAATGCCACCTGTTTGCTGTACTAAGCGGACGATGAAAAAGGAGAAGAAATCAAATACTTGAACCTGTGCTCGCTGTTTCATTCCGTGTGCAAATATTGTCACTTTCCGCAGGTCACCCGCAATTGCTGAAGCAACACATCGAACAGGCCAACATTTGACAACAGGAAGTATTGACTGAATGTAAAGTCTTGCCTCCCACGGACTTGTACCATCCCGTTTTACCTCATCATTGCCAAGGAAAACTGATGTTTCCCTTGTGCCGTACTTGTGCCGAAACGTACAGCCAAGACCGATCTTGTCTGCACACCAAGGAAGAATGCCCCTTGAGGGAACGTGGGTCAGCGTGGAATTGTTTAAGGCTCTGGATCTGGGATACCAATTGGCAGAAGTGTACGAAATTTATCACGTTTCCAAGACAGAAAAATGCCTCAAGGGAGACCAAATTCAGAAAGGCATTTTTGCGGACTACGTGGATGCCGTTTTTAAACTGAAACAAAAATTCAGCAGCTATCCTTCCTGGTACCATACTGCCGAAGACCAAATGAAATTCAAAGAGAAAAATTATGGGAGGATGACGAAAGCATCACTTTAATCCACGTGGAGAAAAACTAAGGAAGGCAATTGTTTGCCTAAGTGATGTTAAGTTGCTTGTGGAGCAAAATGGCACAACGACTGTGTTTATAGAAGACGGAGTATTTGACAGAACCTTCAAGGTTCATCCAGATGATTCACGATAAAACTAAATACATAAAACAAGTGGACGTCGTTTGTGAAGACTTGATCTTAGTCAATTACGAAGAAGAACTGGACTTTGTAGAAGCCGACGAATTTGGAAATGTCATCATTGCGGCTTACGTGCTCGCATAAAATTTACGAAGTTTTAGGACTGTTAGGAGATCGTGTGCTGTATTTTGACACGGACAGTTGCATCTACTTCGATCGCCTGAGTCACTGCCACCCTGACATCGAAGGAGGCCGTTTAAGAGCCTGGGCGGAACAGAACCCCGATGACAAGATTCTAAGTTTAGCTAGTGCTGGTCCTAAAAATACTGAGACCCACGAAGAGAAGTGCACACCGAGTGTAAAGTGAAAGGATTTGACTCTCAATTATCGCACCAGTGGACTGGGCAACTTTGGGGTCTTGTAAGAAGTCTTGCAGACTGGACAAGACGGAAATTGTAGAGTGACCACCTACGAACCGCATAAAATTGTACGTTTAGCCACACACCAAATCGCCAGTCGGCCTTTAGAAAAAGTATATCAAATCGTGTACCAGATGCTAGTGCGACTTCCCAACCACTTCACTTTACCGTATGGTCACGACGATATTGGTCAGCATATATAAAGGGGCAACGTCCAAGACCGATAGTGCATTGTAACTACAAAAACCAAGCGAGAGAGATGAACACTGTTAAACAGACATCATTCAAGTTTGGTGATTATCAGGTGAATTGAGACGCTCTGCCTTGCGATGAGACCGATGCCGTACGCTGCGACCTCAGCGATTTAGTACCACATCATGGGAACTTTGCTATGGCTAAATCAGTTGGACATAATGGGAACTTTGTTGTGACTACTTAAGCAGGACATCGTTGGAACTTTGCTATGACTAATAATGCTACCACTACACCTGCCATGGAAACTGATGATGTACGTGCGAAATCGATCGTGGAGTCTTTACTGGTTTTCATGGTGGATATCAACCTCCACGCGATACCATGCGTCTACTGATGTCATCCAAAAATGAGCAAGCTCATGCGGATTTCACCGTAGCATCATCGAAATGAATCTGTGAAAGAGGAATATTCTTTCCCTGTGTGTATGCCTGAATACTTCAGCTTTGAAAGTCAATTCCAAACGTTCCAAGCAAAATGGCCTAAATATCTTGGAGGACCTACCCCCTGAAGAATTAGCCAGAGCCGGATTTATCTACTTTGGCAACGGGGATAAAGTCAAGTGCTTACGTTACTGTGTTTCACTTTACAAATGGGAGCAGAAAGATTCGGCTTACCTGGAACATGCTCGATGGTCTAAGATTTGTCACTACTTATCGTTAGTGGGAAGAGCTCAGTAATCTATGGATGTATAGTTTACAAGAGAACATTAATGGTTTGCCTGTGAAATTGAAAGAACGCAATTACAGAGAGTATGTTAAAATACAAGTGAAACACAAACTCAAAATCATTTCTCCATTGTGCTCTTTTCCAAAGTAAACGAAGACTGATTATGGGAGGACACTACTTCAGTTACAAATATAAACGAGGCTATTGGCCACGACCCAGCAAATGTCCACGATAGACTCAGTCTGTTAAAAGCCTTTCGTTTTCATCTGGATACGTATCGACTTCTACCGAGGAAAAAAACGATTCGTACACTGATTTTTGAAATCCAGTGGTGTGTGCTAAAGATGAACTGCCTCATCGCAAACCTCAAGATATTCACGCTTATGTCATCAACTAAGACAACAGTCATCTCACAGGAACCCACTGGGTAGCCGTCTACTTCCCTAAAGAGGGTTGTGTGCAATATTTTGATTCGTATGGATCGCCACCTTTAGAAGACGACATTATCGACTTATGAGAAGAAATGCCCAGACCACACAATTCAATAATGTGAAATTATAAGGCACATATTCCATGGCGTGTGGACAATATTGTGTGTATTTTCTTCATCAACGTAGTCTTGGATATTCTTTGGAACATTAGTGACTTATTTTGATCGTCACTCTTCTAGAAACGATGATTAGGTAGATGTTGAAAAATTGTTTGTTTGTTTATTTGAAGAAGAAAAACTATTGTGTTATTAATTGTTGATTGTTAGTTGTTTAAATAAAAAATGTTGTGTTTTGAAAAACGTGTTTGTCATTTGTTGTCAATTTTTATCATTATACTTGCTCTTTGATTTGTCTCTATCCCTCACCCTAAAATCAACTATGATAGCGTTCCGATCCAACAAATGTCGTAGGGATGTTTTCTATCGCGTCCGCTCTTGAACCATATAAAGCGAGGCAGTCTCCAGTCTGACCATAAACTGCCCATTAAATGGAAAACTGCTATAGTTATCCCATCATGAAACCAAATAAGGACCCCCACAATGTCAGCTCATACAGACCTATCTCTTTAACCAACAACATATGCAAAAACATGGAAACCCTATTAATTAATCGATTGAAATGCAACCTAGAGCAAAACAAATTAATATCTGGAAATCAATGCGGGTTTAGAAACAAACGATCCACTACGGACCAACTCTTAAGACTAGAAACTGCGATCAAACTAGCCTTTAACTCAAATAGGAAAGCAAATAGGAACCTAATAGCGGTATTTATAGACTTAGAAAAAGCATTCTACCTAGTATGGACCAAAGGCTTAATAGCCAAATTAAATCACTATGGCATTACAGGTCGAATGTTCAACTTCATCGAAAACTTCCTAACAGACCGCAAAATAATAACCAGAGTTGGAGACACACACTCTGAAATACACTCCCTAGAAAATGGAACTCCACAAGGCAGTATACTCAGTACCACTCTATTCAACCTAATGATCAACGATCTAGATAAAAACCTGGCAACCACACAAATTGAAATTTCGCAATTTGCAGATGACAGCGGAATATGGAAAGCTGGAAACCCTAACAGTCAAAAAACTATCAAAAACATACAAGATAGTCTCAATAACATAGGAAAATGGGCTGACAAATGGGGGTTCAAACTATCACAGGACAAAACTGAAGCGATCATTTTCTCACCCAAACACAAACGAAACAAACCACGACCAACACTTACTATGAACAATCAAGAAATAAAATATGTCAAATTCAAAAAATTCTTGGGTATGTATTTCAACGAACATCTAAATTGGGGACACCATATACAAGAAGTAGTTAAGAGATGCAATAAGGACCTTAATCTCATACAAAGCCTTAAAGGAACGAACTGGGGGTCCAACCAAGAAACATTGTTAGCATTATATAGGGCATTGATCAGATCTAAACATGATTACGGGTGCCAAGTATACAACCTAGCGCCAATAAACAGTCTCAAAAAATTAGAACAAAAACAAAGAAAAGCCCTGATTACAATCACTGGTGCACTACCATCAACATCGCTAATAGAACTGCAGGTACTAACAGGAGAACTACCGTTATATCCCAGAAGACAGGAACTAATACTGAGATTTGCAGCCAGATTACAAACTCAGTCCAGTACACACCCTACACTATTAGCAATTGAGAAATATAATATACCATTCAGAACCACCCTCAAGCATCACATTCCAACAGGAAAACTAGTACACGAACTAGCCAAACTACTCCCCATAGAAATAAAACAAACAGAAACTATCAATACCTTCGATAACGAACCTTGGTCTAACGAAGGCCCCAACAGCAATATTACCATCACCAAATACGGCAATAAAACAAATCAAGAACTGCAGCTGCGCACTGTAACAGCAGAAATATTAACAACCAATTATCCAAACCATTTACAAATATACACAGATGGATCGAAAAATAAAGAACCTGCAAAAACAGCAGTTGCTTACGCAGTACCTAAACTAAATATACGAAATGGTCACCGATTACCAGACCACTGTTCCATTTATACAGCAGAATTCTGGGCAATTATAAAAGCACTAGAATGGGTAGAAAAGAACAACCCACCCCAAACACTAATAATAAGCGACTCGCTCAGCGTCCTTACAACCATCCTAAATAACAACACCAAATACAGAGAAACTTTCTAAACCAAACAAACCTAATACTTAAAAAACTGAAAAGCAAACAACAAATAGAATTCCTATGGATACCATCCCACATAAACATACTAGGAAACAATCTAGCAGATGCATTAGCTAAACAAAAGCTAAGCGATCTAAACCACGTACCACTGGCTTACAGTGTTAGTGAAATATACAGTCTAACCACAGCCATGGTCAACTAAAAATGGCAGGAAAACTGGAACCATAACAAGAAAGGTAGAAAACTATATAACACACTAAATGAAACCATCAGAAATAGAAAACCACCATTACTTAAAGGAAAAGATCAAAAAGTAATAAATAGAATCTACACTGGAAAAACCAAGCTGGCCAACAGCTATGGAAAACACATAGGACCACAACCTCACAACCCAAATTGCTACTACTGTCGGGTGCCAGAGGATCTGCACCATATCTTCAACACATGCAATAGATTAAAGAAAGAAAGGGAACAATTCAAAATCGAACACAAAAAAAAAAGGATCGCCGAATACATACCCAGAATTCCTAAATAGTTCTAACCCCAATTTAAATATCACCTACAACATCATAGCTTACCTTAAAAAACTGAATTATATACAAAAATTTAAATAACAATTATAATTATACAAATAAAATATATAACAAATTTAGACCAATAGCGAAAACTCAGATTATGTTCCCTTGTATATCTCCCTGAACTACGAGATCCGAGTACAATCGACAAGGACAACTGATCTGGAACTAGCTAAATACAAATAGATTCTAAACAATTAATATGCTAAAATATAAATAACAAAGATAATCAAAAACAAATAAAATTTAGGTCAATTAAACAGATTAACAAAATAGCGAAAAACCCAGATTAGACTTCTTGAATATCTCCAGCCCCAAGAGATCCGAGAACAATCGCCAAGGAATACTTTCTGGATTTAGCTATATTAACCCAAATAGTCTTAAATTTTTTTTAGGGCAAACAATAAGGAAAATATTTTTACAGACTGATAAAATTATCCAAATAACTCATGTAAATTAAAAACCCATACTACAAATAGATAACTAGACTAATAAACAGGAAGGAAGGGGGGAGGTGAAATTAACAACCTGTACTCTTCTTCTCCTATCATACCACTCTTCTATAACGTCCTAATTTAACAGCTAAATCTCTACCGTCTATACCTAGGTGACAGCTACAACAAACCTAGACCTAACCATACAGCCCCAAAATAGAACGTATAAGGTGGTCGCAAGAATAGGCCATCAGGGACACCCGCAATAAGACCCCAAATAAACACATATAAGGTAGTCGAAAAAACCAACGACTATCAGGCCCGGCGGCACAATGCTGCAAAGTAACAACTATATAGAATAATACCCTAAAATTTACACGTATAAGTTAGTCAAAAAAACCAATGACTATCAGGTCCAGCAGCACAAGGCTGCAACCAAAAATCAAACCTAAGAAATTAGGACCCCAAATAAAACAAAAAGATGGACAAAACACCAACTCCATCCAGGGCCAGCAGCACAAGGCTGCAAAACCAACTGATTACACTTCTGTCACCTAGAAACTAACCTTGACCTCATAACCTCGATAGGCTCTCTCTCAAAACAAAACGGCACCGAGTTTATTATACCAAATTCAAAGACGGAATTTACTACCAACAATAATCCTGGATTGGAAGAGCACTACTGACCTGTGGCAGGACACCACCACCCGAGCCTAACCACTTTCACCCTTTTCCACGGACAGACACCAAAACCCATACGTGCAGTGCACGAATCATAATTTAACAAAAAGCGAACTTAGATCGGGTCCAATCCCACTAGTCGGAGCAAAATGCGAATGAAAACTGAGTGCGTGCTGGGTCCAATCCCATTCAACACAGGCCTTACAACCAGATCGATATGTATACAAATAGTACCTCGACCTGACGGCCCAATCAATAAGTGTTCTGTGAACACATAAAAGCCTGGAGGAAGTGGCACTATTCCTTCCCCCAATAGTAATCAAAAAGGTGCCTGTGGCATCATAAACAAGTGGTACATGACCAATGCGAGCGCACACCACTTTAATTCAACACAACAACAACAACAGTCTGACCATACATTGTTGACTCAACCTCCTATGAAGATGTGTTCAAGACGCCAAGCTGAACGAAGCTTACGTGAACTTACATCGTGTCGGGCAAAGTCTGATACCGAAGCCTGAAGAGACAGAGAATGTTAGAATGTTGAAAATGACCGAAGACCTGTTAGAAGAGCTTTTCAGAGAGGAAATAAGAAAGGAGAAAGAAGAATTAACGTATAAGTACAGACATCAGAAGCAGAGACAGCAGAGAGAATAGCAGCAACAGCAGCAGCAGGAACTAGATGTTTTGTCGACTGGCGTGTGGACACGAAAGGGTTCTCCTTCTCTTTCCGAAGAAGCAGACCTTATCCTGGGGAAAAGCCTGCCGCCAGACGGGGACGCATTCTTTACAAAGTTAAGAAGAAAATAAATGAGTTAAATTATAATAATAGTGCTCCTGGGATCCAAATAAAGTATAGGAGTACCAATATATTGAAAGAGATAGCCAGGTTAAACATGCAATTAATGTAGTTGTACCTGTCCCACTCAGTGAAGATTTAAGTGAAGGAATATCACCGGCTTATACTGACAATGGAGTGACAAATGTTCAGAAATTATGAAAGCTCTCGACCAGAAATTTTCACATTTGCAAGAGCAAGAAAGAAATGAACTTAAACAGTTATTATTTGAATATGAGCACGTATTTCCAGATGTTTGTACATGAACGAACAAGATTTTTCATGACGTTGAAGTTATAAATTCCAAACCTGTGAAACAACACCCGTACAGAATGAATCCTCTCAAACAGGAATACTTCAAAAAAGAAATTCAATATTTGCTGGAGAATGATTTTAAAGAGCCCAGTAATAGTGACTGGAGTTCACCATGCATATTTGTTCCAAAACCAGATAAAACTTTCCGTACGTGTACTGATTATAGGCAGCTGAATAGTGTGACAAAACAGATCCATTCCCATTACCAAGAATCGACGACTGTATTGATGAGATCGGGAATGCCAAGTATGTCACCAAATATGGCCTTCTGAAAGGATTTTGGAAAATTCCACTAACGGAAAGAGCAAAGGAAATTTCGGCATTTGTGACTCCAGATGTATTTTACCGATATAAAGTTATGCCGTTTGGGATGAATGGGTCACAAGTAGATTTCAACGTCGCATGAATATGATTACAATTGTGACGCTTATATATATGATGTCATCATCTACAACGACACATGGAAAAAAACATTTAGCAACAATTAGGACATTCTTTGACAGACTCACTGATGTATCTAAAAGTGAATTATGTCGTGCTAGTGTATCTTTTCTAGGACATATCGTGGGACATGGACAAATTAAACCTACAGATGCTAAGGTCAAGGCTATCTCTGAATTCCCTGTGCCTGTAAATAAAAAGCAGCTGATGCGGTGTTTGCGTATGGCCGGATACTATCGAAAATTTTGTTCCAATTTTTCTATAATTGCTGAACTCCTGAAAAATTTATTGAGTACAAATGCCCAGAGGCTTTTGACAAGTTGAAAGACATACTTAAAAGCGCGCCAGTTCTTACAGCTCCAATTATCAACCAATCATTCAAATTGTCTGTTGATGCAAGTGATTGTGGGGTTGGATCAGTTTTGATTTAAGAAGATGAAAATGGTATTGATCATCCAGTGTGTTATTTTTCTCAGAAATTAAATAAGCACAAAATAAATTATTCAATAATCGAGAAGGAATGTTTGGCTTTGATACTGACATTACAACATTTTGAAGTATACCTTAACTCAGCTCCTTCGTCGATTATTGTGTTTAGTGATCGCAACCCCCTTACTTTCATCGGCAAGATCAAAAATAAAAATCAAAGACTGCTATGGTGGAGTTTGTTGCTATAGAAGTATAATCGTGACGCACTTTCCCGTGTATAACAATGTATTATTTCATGTACACCGTGTGTACTTCATGAGTTCTTTTTAACCTCATGTATAATTAGTCTGTGGTAAAAATAAAGCTTTATTATATACATCTTTCTTTTTCTTCATGGGGGAAGTGTTACGTATATTTGGTTTAAATTATATTTTATTTAATTTGTGTTTGATTTGATTTGATTGTTTGTGGGTTTGGGAATCTTTGCACTTTCTTTACATGTCGATGTAATGTAATTTTGTTTACAAGGAATTTGATATTTTCCAGAAAATTAAGTTTGACCTGAATCTTTCCATAAATACCTAATAATAGAAACACTTTTATTCTCGGAGTAAAATGATTATTCTTATCAAGGACATACTGGAGCTTCGTAATTTGTATATGTAAACATGTTCACATGATCCTCTATTTCGCAATTAGGCATTTCCAAAATTGAGAAATATTTAGTATTAATAGTGATATTGAGAGAGAGAGAGAGAGAGTTTTGGGGCTTTTAAACACTTGATGTTAAGTTTTTTTTTTTTCTTCTGTTGTGACTAGTTTTGAGTTTTTAAGTTTTTGAGTTTTATGTTATTTTTTCGGATTCTAAAAGAATAATTCGTTTCTCTGGAAATATTTTGTGCACATAAAGAATTCTTGAACAGAGACATTTCTTGACAATTTTATTTGGATTTCTAAAGCCGGAGGATTAATAATGTGTTTCTACAAGAAACTGTAGACTTCAACACAGTACAGGTTGCAGCAAACGTCATCGCCTTCCATCTTGGATTCGTCGTCGGGACTAGAACTTGAAATCATTAGAACATTTTATTATTAGGACTTCTAAAATAACTTTTTGCAAAAACAGAAACTTGGATTAAGATGCAGTATTGTTCTAAGGTAAACATTTCCATCTTTTAAATGTATTTTTTTTTGTATGATTCTAAAAGATAAATATTGAATAGGTTTTTCTGGGTCACAAGTTCAAGAAGGTCATTGAGGTGGCGCTATACAGTTTCGCATTTTCCATAGGTTTAAGATTTTAAAGAAAAAGAATTTCCCCGACTTTCCTCACTGGTTATACTGGCTATTTAAAAAGTCCTTGTATATCTTATGTATAATTAAAAGAACCTTTAATTCCCTTTATTTTGATTTATGATTGATGGGTGTACTATGGGTTACAGAGTATACAGCTTGGCCTTACTTCAAATGTGAACCTTTCAAAAAAGTGCTAGCCCTACTTGGTCATTTTCACTTCCTGAACTTCAGAGGTAAATTGTAAAAAAAAAAGAGCCGATAACTTTTTCTTACATTTTACATATTTGGTAATCCATTCATTGTACTTTCAGAAGCTGGTATTGTCTAGTCTGGCAAATTTCATTTTCCCTATTTTAATAGCTGCTATGTATAGTGTACTTTAGACTAATTCAGGCTGATTTTTTAACACAAGGGAGCAGTCATTTACGTCTGCAGTGTGCTTAAATCATGAGAAATTTTCAAAAAAGTACAATATCCAAAGAAATATCATCCACATTACATTACTGTAGAATATAGGTATGCCAACATTCTCTCCATTGTGCATGTTTTAAATGCAAACTACTTCACCTTACATACGTCACTCTCTTTAAAGTACATATTAATTGGTGAGCGCCCCCTGAGTAGTCTTCATGTTGAGATGTAGAAATCATATTTTCATATTCATTTAGAGTAGAAATGTGAGATATTTGTGTTCACTTTATGAATATCACTTTCCTTAATTAAAGGACGATCGTTCTTTCTTGATAAAAATTGGATTTTCGACCAAAAACAACACGTGATCCAATGTTTACAGAAATGACGTATCGTTCCACAGATTTACCCGACGCGCAGAATTACCCGACACGGTGGTAAACCATTAACCATGCTGGCTATTCATTTGGAGTCCAAGTTACGCATTTAAGTCTGACTGACAGGCAGTCACCAAATTAACCACATCCAGTTTCAAGCCTAATTCAGAATAATGGTTGAGAAAATGCAGAAATAGTTCTTGGTGAATCCATAAACAAAAGGGTCTGTCTATTGCGCTCAAACCATCTATGTTAATTCGGATGGGTAAAGGGTAGAATACGAAACTATCCATTGAGTACCGATAAACGTCATTTAAGAGCTCAAGTCAGTGAATAAAACGTCCGTCTGCACCAAACTTTCGCGTGAAATTCGGAACTCGAGTGTGGCTAGGACCTTTTTAAAAAAAAAAATTAAAAGCCACTTGTTTTCATAAATTGGACATGACGGAGACTGGAAAGGAAGCAGCCTAACAAGTCATCATAGATATGTTTTGGATAGTAATGTTTGTGTTTTATTGGAGCCATAAATTCGTTAATGGTGAGTGCAGTCACAATATTTTATGTTTCAAACTTTCAGCGATCCTTTACCTAATGATAAAATTATTATCCATGGACCACAGGCACTTCATTCCGGGATAAACTAATGTGTACCCCGGAATCAAGTGCCTGTGCTATGGACTAGTGTACTGGATGGTGGGGAGTGGGTGGGATGCAGAGGAAGGACATGGGGTTCTTGTGGTACAGACCTCAAAAGTACAGCTCCTAAATAACTTTAAAAATGTTCTGATTTTAAGAAACCCCAAAATTATTAGATGTAAAAAAGTACATCACATTGAACCCGACACACACCTCACCCCAAAAAATATAATATGTTTAAAAACAATTAGGTTTCACATCCATCGATACAAATTAAATGGTCACTTCTATTGTACTATAGTAGTTGCTCACCCACCAGTTGTTTGTACCACCCTGAATCTGAATGAGATTGTATTCACATCAGGGCCAGTTGCAGCATAAAATAGTACTCAACAGAGAGCCACTAAAAAGTTAGTAGATTTGTTCAAATGCTGTCTTGAAGCTCTCCACTGATTGTGTGCACAGGGTTCATATCGTTGCTTACAATTAACCAGTCATACATGTACTAAGCTACAGCAATACAAGCCCCTGTGATTGTGCACACACAACACTGTTTCAGTCCACAATTGTTTTTTTGACAATCTCAATAACTACATCATTTTGGAGTTACATCCCTTCCAACACATGTATTCAAAACTAATTCCCTCTTTTTATTTGCTTAGTTTCTTTTAGAAATATTAAAACTTGACATTGCAAATAATGCATGCAGACAACACAGTTTTTACTGACATGGACTGTTCTAAAAGCCAGAAATGGATTGTAAGCATTCAATCTGTTTGTTTACATTGAGAGGTAAAATCCCTTTGGTTTCAAATGCCAATAACTTCACAGTGTTATAGTACAAAGGAGACCCTAAACCTCTTGATAGAATCCTAAACCTCTTGATAGAATCATATCATACTTGGCATGAATTATTCAGTCCTTCATTGTAAACCACATTGTGCCTATCAATGGTGACATCTTAAAGCTTAGGACTAGAATTATTATGAAATTAAGATGATGTTTGTTGTCTCCATGTACTTGTTGACCTAGGTAATTTTGTTAATCTATTGTTTTTCATTAGCTTCAATTTTCTGATTCCCTGGATGGTTTTTCTTTATCCCATGAAGCTGAGAATTTATTTTGTTGCATATATACTCTTCCTTTTTTGATGTTCTTGTCAAAGAATAATTTGCATTAAGGCATTGGCAGAAGCTTTTTATTTGGTTAATGATTATCCCAGGATCAAAAGTGTCACGGTAATTCTCTTGTATAAAAGGACATTTTAAATGCATATCTCATGATCAAAGGGTATCTTATTTTGCCTTGAATTGTTATTTTATTAATATTATTATTATTATTATTATTATTATTTCTTTAAAATTATGAAAGTATATTACTAGTAAAATTCTGCTACTTCTCTGTTCCCACCCAAAAGATTAAAATCTTTTATACAGTTATGCTCAGTATTAATTTTCATTCTAATTGTTCATCTTTACTAAGCAAAGATATGTGTGTCAGTTATAATGTTGAAAGGAATTTGAATGCATGGTTAAATAATTGCACAAATTTTAGTGTTACATAAAGTAATAATAATCAATATTTTCTGTGAATAAAGGTGATGTACAAGATATTTGTATATTAGTATATCTACTTATTATATCAGGTATCATTAAAGTCCTTGGACTGTGATTTTTATAGTAAAGTGCATAATCTGTGCCCATTAACAAGAATGCTGTAACCAATCACTACTATTTAGTGTAAGATTTAGTTTTGTTCTTGTGAGTGCTAAAATAATATATAGTAATATCATTAAGGTCATTATTGCCAACTATCTAGACCCGTCAGAGCTATTTGCAAAAAATATAATCTTTCTGATAAATTCTAGATTCACTGCATTGCAGAACAACAGCAATTATTGTTGTTGTTGTTGTTATAGGGTTTAACTCCATTTTCCAGCACACGATAGGCTATACATGGTGGCCAGTATTAATGGTGGAGGAAGAACCCGGAAAAAACCCGGAAAGAACCACCGACCCATGAGAAGCTACTGACAAGCATTCTCACATACCCACATAGGCTGAATCCGAGACTCAAACCCACGCAGACAGAGGTGAGATGGCAGTGATCCGTAATGGAAAGCGCTTTAGACCACTTGGCCACTTGGGGCCCCCAGCAATTATTGTAACTTATTGGATAATTGGACATTAATCTACATGAGATTTAGAATATATAAAATTGATGATATCAGCCACTGATTGCAAGACAGTTCATGTTAGAAAAGATAATCCCTTTAATCATATCTACTCAACTGCATGTCCAAATATTGTCCAATGAGTGAAGACACTGCACCAGTAAGCTCCATTACACTAAACAAAGACCTCATTGATGCATTACATCACGGTGTTTATCAAGACTGAAATTCCACACAATCAGTGGGCATAGGTTTAGTGTCATTTATGATCATTATATATTTTGAAATTAGATGCAGCAAATAACTGACACTTTAGATTCACAAGAAACAAAATGTATCAATTTCCATCCCCAGAAATTTCAAATTGTTATTAAACAAATGTGCTGATCAAAACTTGTAAACTACCACACAAAAATGTAGTAATATATTGTGAACCATCTGTCGCAGTGTTGTACATTGAGTGAGGGTAGTTTCCTATGTCCCCCAATGATTGGGATTTTTTTCATCAGAATTAAAGAGTATTGCTAATTTTTATTAAGGAATGATTATTCTTTTCACTGCTGTCACTAGTAATAAAGAAAGTCTGGAAAGGTGATAAAACTGTAAGATGACATTAATTATTTATTTAAAAATAAATGAATTTGGGACTTAAGGTGGGCGAGTGGTCTAAATCATTCACTTCTATGAATCACTGTCATCTCACATCTGTCTGCATGGGGTTGAGTGTCGGGCTCAGCCAATATTAGTATGTAGGAAATCTTGCCAGTAGCTGCTCATGGGTTGGTGGTTCTTACTGGGTTTTTATTTTCAGGGTCCTTCCTCCACCAAATATACTGGCTGTCATGTATAGCCTATCTTGTGCTGAATGGCATTACCCCCCCACCAAAAAAAAATAATATATCTTGCAATGAAAACATTTTAGATTTGTGGTAGTCAGCAGAGTTGCAATGAAATGTTTTTGAAGTACATTAGCATAATGTCTTTTTAAGGATTTAGTTACCTTTTGGCAAGAAGGATTTAATTTGATTTTGAGGTTGAAATAATGACAAAAGACTCTGAATTTATAGATTTGTCTGTTTGGAAAGGAAAGTAGTTAAAAAAATTCAGCTGTTAAAATAACAAATGTTGATAAATAATGAGAAAACAAAATCCAGAATGGAATCTTCAGCACATTTCAGCTTTGCCAAATATTCAAGCATGATATCCTTATTTTATGAGTTAATGTTATATCCTTATGTTATGAGTTAATGATATCCTTATGTTATGAGTTAATGATATATCCTTATGTTAAGAGTTAATGATATCCTTATGTTACGAGTTAATGATATATCCTTATATTTTGAGTTAATGATATATCCTTATGTTATGATTTAATGATATCCTTATGTTATGATTTGCTTGAACGTATGTTAAAACTTTTTTGCAGTGATATCATTGTCTCAGGAAGATAGGGCAGATCACAAAATCAATGTGGCAAAATTGTCAATGCAAATAAAATCAGTTAATTTGTATTGTCCTATTAGCATAATTAGTGTCTGTATTATATCATGTTATTTTCCATAGATTTTGTGTGTTTCCTCAGATGAATGTAAACTTGTTTATATTAAGGGTGCAGGACACAGTGTCCTCTGCTGTAAGGATCTTATGTGCAACACTGCTATCAGTTCCCATTATCAATGACTAGGTGATGACTCAATTTGTTTCTTCATCCATCACATTTTATTATACATTCCTAGAGTCAACTTTGGTATACACTTGTGTCATAAGTGTGATTGCTCCCATATTGAGGGTCTTATCTTTAAGTTCAGTGTAATTGTGTTGTAAGTTTCTATTCTTCTTTATATTTTATAACTTTAGAACCATTTAAGATGAGGGGATGAAACTTGGTATAGCAAGATGTCATTCTTAAATGGTAGTCATGAAACATGTTGAAGCTTAAAGTTACAGATAACTATTTTAGGTTTAAGTCACACTTTCTATTCAGTTTTGTAACCTGGATGTTATTCAGATTAAATGAATATAGCATGGTTTACTTACACATTGTCACTAGAAGGTATTTTGCGTAGGATATATATGGCAACTTATTTTCAAGATCAAGGTCACAAGTTATATTTTCTTTAAAATTACTGCTGGGGAGAATTTACTCTAATAAGCAATTGAATTGAATCCCCAAAGTTTATATAAATAATGATGTTGTTTAAGGTTCAGGGATGAGCCATTGTACAGCTACAGAGTTGAACTTGATGGCATCTTTTACATCAATGTCAAGGTTTTATCTTCAGGATCACATATCAGATTTGTGTTGCCACTTCAGTGCCTTTTAATGCCATTTGAGACATAACAGTCAGATTTGGTTACTTTCAATGTCTGCCCAGTGACATTGCAATTCAGATCTTGGATTTCATTATTGTGAACTCCTGTGAGCTGATCATGGTTTGGGCAGTGTGGGGTTTGAGACTGGGACAAAAATTAAATGAATTACTTGTTTTACATCTAATTTTAACTATTAACTCATTATTGATTTTTGTAAGTATCAATGTACTTTCCATCACCTATCTATATTACATGCCCAGTTTAAGGTGGAGTGTATGATGTTATGATGCTGTCTGTCAGTCTGTCTGTGTAAAATAATTAAAGTTGTCCATCAGACTTTGGGGAAGGCATAGCAGTCAGGAAGAACCCTATGGACTCTGAGGTCAAATATTATGGTCACTGTGACTGAAAGAAAGCAACATTTGCAACACAATACTGGTAACTCAAATTCTTTACCATCTACAATTACCAAGCTTTGTGGGTGTCTTGTACATGGGGTAAGGAAGAAGCCTATAAGTTTGGGTATCCAATGGTCAGTGGTTAAGGTCACTATGACTGAAAGATGAAATATTGTCCAGAAAATTCAGTTATGGACATTATTGGGTACCTTAGGTTAATAGAAGACCATTGATTTTGGGGTCAAAATGTCAAAGATTATGGTCATTGACAGCAAAAGTAACTGTAGTTTAAGATAGTACACTTGTACCTTGACCAAAGTTTGTAGAAAGATTACAGTTAAGGTTTTGGAGAGGCTTATTAATTTTGGGGTCAAAATGTCAATGGTCAAGGTCACTATAACTGACCTTACACAGTAGGCTGAAAGAAAGCTATATTGATTTTTGATCAAAAGGAAGGTGAAAGATCAAGGTGAATAACTAAATAAAAAGAACAGCAGTTGTAGACCCAAATTTAGAGTGCTTACATTTAATTTACTGGAGAGGTTGATTGATTTTGTGGTCAGAATTTCAAAGATCAAGGACTTTGTGCTTCAATGAAAAATGGATTTGGCAGACATTCTTGTTTCAGGGAAAATTCTGTTACCAAATTTTAATGATCATTTGTACATGGGGTGGTAAAATTGTGTGATCATACTGTTATTGTATGGAGTGATGCTGTTAATCTTCCTTTTAGCCCCTACACATCTCGGGGGAAAATATGGAGGTGGTACATACCATCTTGTCAAAACAAACTCAGTCCATCTCAAACCCCCTGCCAAATGTCGCATATTTAAAAAATTGGAGGGCCTATGGGACAGTTACCTACACCAGTCAGCTTTTGGCTTATTAGTGTTAGATAGTTCATGTTTATACAGGAATGTGGTATATATGTTTATTTTTTCGCATTTAGAGATACAATAGCCACTTAAATAAGAAAGCTAGAAAGTGAGGTTGAGCATTATGAGCATGTGGTTTGCATTTCAGTGTAAATTTTGAGTCTTTTGTTCTTTTCTTTATTTTAAATAGCAGTGATTGTCATTTGGAATTTAGTCATGCATATCTCAATTTCTTTTGTAACACTGATATAAATTTATGTTATGCAAGAGAAACCAAATTGTGTATTCATAAAGTCATTATACTATGTGGAAATCTGAAGTCAGATATGTTGTCCATGGGTCATCATCAAGCATTGGCTATTCATATTTCAATCATTAATATACCACAACTCCTCCATGTTGGAGGTGTACAACCTGTACAAGCCAGGTCATGGCACTTACCCTTGCACTGCTTCATTGCAGAGTGAGCATGGAGGGTACTGATGTACTTGACTTGAATTAGTCTTTAGTCTTTAGTCTTCTGAAAATGTTTGTTCTGCATGTGTTTTGATGAAATCAGTTTTTGTGGAAAGTCATTAGTGCTGTCACGTCCAAGCAGTAGAAAAGGCTGACTCATTTTACCTGCTCCCAAATTTGCTTAAGCAGTGAATTGTATTTTTGTGTGAAGTGATGGTGACCCAGCTATGTTGTTCTTCAGAACTAACATTAAAGATGAGCAGTGTCATAATTTTATATCTTTCTTTTCTGCTAGGACTTCTGTAGATAAGATGCAATCAAAACTGTTTAGGGTGGAACTGTAATCTTTCTTAGTTAAACCATATCGAGTGATAATTGTGGAGAGGTTTGTATATATCTTTTTTGTACTTTGTGCAAACAATTTAAAAAAATTGTTATTATCAATATGTTGATATGTCTTAAATTATGAAAATAAATGATTACAGGCTGCTGTCTGACTCAAACATTTTTGAAGTCATTAATTACAAATTGAATCAAACAAGATGTGCATTACATGTATTATGTGTATCACCCAAAATTCAGGTTTACTTTTTCCTTATTATATTTTTCTCATTGCATGTCTCATTCATTTAGCTAAACTTAATGCTTGCTTATGTTTTTGTTCCCAATTCTTAATTATCCTGCACATTAATTTGTTTAAGGAAAAAGGTCGATCATAATATTGTGCTGATGATTGCTCTAATGATGAATTTATACTTTTATACTAAAAATGGATTGCTCAAACATAAAATTACTGTCAGCTGTTGAGGACTTGAAGATTTAAAAAATGTAAGGATATTGTTGGTTTTTTTTATCTTTAAAGAAACTATGTCATATATTGCTTACAAGATACACATTTGACAGGAGATATATTAGAGCACATTGTCATTATGAATGTATCTTAAATTGTTACAGGTCATATATTAAGGAGTTAATGTATTCTATTAGATAACTACTTTGACATAAAATATTATAAAAAGGACAGTGATGGTAATTTAATTTCATTAGATATTCTAATTGATGAATGGAACTTCACTTTAATTAATGTATACAGACGAAATAAGGATCATCCAAAATTGTACAGTATTGTAAATGATACTATATATGAATATGAAAATGAGTCTGTTATTGAGACTTTAACTTGGTTCAAGATCCTGAATTAAATTTATATAATTATAGATATTTAAATACCGTGGCGTTCTACGCACATTCTATTATGAGTTGGGGTGGGGTGCTCAAAATATTTATTTGAATTACTATGGAATTCCCACCCTTGCTCGTTTTTGTAGGAAGTGAAATTAGTGATAGAGAGAGGCAAAGCTCCGAGCCCCCAGTCAGCAATATGGACAATTAAATTATTAAGAACACAAAGGTGAAACTCAAAAGAATAACAATTTAATACAATTTAAACAGTATTAATTTCTCAACCAATCTTCTTCCTCTAGACCATGTAACATCCTATTTCATCACGTGATTATAGTGTGAGATGGCTTTCCCCTGTACTTGGTTTCTACTCATCTGTGTTCTACTCTTCTAATTCCTTTCCTCCTTCCGGCATTCTCCGTACTGCGATTCTTCTTATCTTCTTCCCCTTTTGCCTCCTTTTCTCCTCCCCCTTCTCTTTCTCTTTCTCTAGCAACTAGGCTTGTTCTCTGCCTACTGCCTTGTTCTATCCTGTCTCTCTGACACTCGGGACTTAACTACCCGGTAGTTCTGTCCCCAAAAGCTTCCTTTATGAAGCTTTCTGTCCTTGAATGTACCAAGGTTTTTTTGTGCCAATTCATGAGTGGCTTCATCGGAGTTATTGCTACAACTTCTTAGCATGATGCTTCACAATGACTAATTCATTCCCAGACGAAATGAATGTTAAATTCTGGTTCGAATTGATGGCCCCACCCTTCCTCAGTTCTGATTGGATATCAATTCTACCCCAGTTGGTCCAGCTTAACAGATGAGCCTCAGGCCATCTGTCAAAGTGGGGAGATTTACAACAGCATTGAGGGTCCTTTGTTCTTAGAACAAAGCTTCCAATGTCTACATGTTAGTTTTGACACCTAACGATATGGGCTCTTGTACACACACGAATCACTACGATAGATGCAGGGTCTACATACACATGGCGCTAACCCAGTCCTTTGTTCCTGACTTACGTAATCGTGGCAGGCAAACGTGACAAATACCCTTAATACTAGAAATGCATTATTCAGATTATAAAATAAACTTTTGGTCTCATTAATCTATTTTGATCATTAAATGCAGGATTAAAGGGATATCCATGAAGAAGAAGAGACCTCTAAAAAAACCTAGATTGGACTTCTTTCATGTGTCTGAATCTTTTATGCCAAATGTAGAAAAATTGACAATTGAACCAAGTTATAGGTCTGACCCCTTAAGGATAACATTATATTTGAATTTTAAAAATTTCATAAGAGGTAAAAGTTTGTGGAAACTAAGGTCATACAAAATACATGTATATTCATAAATAAAAAATTGCATGAAGGGAATGAAATTATGCTGCAGCTGATCATGGTGGAAATATTGACAATGTATTGAGTTAAGACTGACCATATCAAATGAATTATTTCTAGATACATTGTTGATGGAAATCCATGGAAAAACTAGCCTTGGAATGAGCATAACTCAGCCTTTTATGGTCATTTTGATTGAGATTATAAGATAAAAGAATGTCAAATTTAAAATGTAAATGGGTATATGAAACTGACTACATATCAGGGTAATGATTGTTGAATCTTTATGTACTCACTTTTAGTCTGAATTAATTCTTTTGTTAGCACTAAAATTCAGATTGGATGATATCACACTTATGGACACAGATAGTTTTGCCATATCTGATTATATGCTGTGAGAGTTCTTATCAAGTTGTGTGAATCTGGAATTCAGGACTGAGTGAGAATAAGTTGGAGTTTATTTCAGGAGACCACATAATTTGTATTTGAAAGTATAATTACTTGGGTGTAAACAGTTCTTGAGGTTATCCAGCTAAATGTGAGTTTCATAAAATAGAATTTAAAATATCATACATGATAGTCTACAATATTGTATATTTGACCCTATGTTGGATGTAGCAAGTTATCTTCAACGTTATTTTGTTTATCTTTCTAGGAACTCCATCTGTTGGTGTTGTTGGTGGCAATGCCTATTTGAACTGGACAATTAGCAACTTAGCATATGATGTTGTTAGATACATTAAAAATCCTGCAAACAATGCATCAGTGATGGCTTTTGACAAGAATAAACTAACTCCCACCATTACCTTTGACAATCGAGCGATGTTTACAGGTGACCTGTTGCATGGCATTGTGTCCTTGACCTTGTCTAATGTTACACTGTCAGATGCTGGGAGGTATTCATTTACAGTGTCAACTGGAATTGGAACACAGATTTTGGGTAGTCAAGTGCTTATTGTTGTAGGTATGTATGTCATCATTGCTACCTGATTACATAACATGCTTGGTATCTTTTTTATCACCACAATACTAGTGCTCTGAGGGTGATTTTATTTTGCCTTGTTCCTTGCTTGTGTTCTTTAATTTTTCATTTATTTGTATTATGAGTTTGTTGCACAGGCCATTTCCTTGACCTAACTTCTCCTACACTCATCAAAAGCAGTTGTGTAAATGTATTTTTAGAAAACTACCTCATGTATAGCAAAACAAGGTCAGATGCTGGGAAGTGCCAAAAGGCATCTGTCAAGCAGCACTTTTAGTGATCAAGTACTTGTTGTAGCAGGCTGCTACCTAACCACAAGATGTATGTGACCTACTTTACCCTTATGACAATGGTGATGTGATTGATATAATATTTTGTCTCTTGGATTGTAGGTTTGCCTATTTTAATTTTGTTCTACCACCCACGTGTTGCACCCTGTTTCCTTTGCACTCATCAAAATAAATTCTATCAATTAATGTATCTCAAGAAAAGTATGTAACCTATATTGAAAGTAGGACACTGTAACATGTCTTCAAAGATAATGTGTGAATTTGCATTTTAGATGCTTCATACCGTCAAGATTGATATCAACCTTCTAAATTCATTTTACATGGTTGCATCTTTACCAAAAGATGAGGCAATATGACCTATTTTGTCATGCCTGTTTACTGTGTTAGTGAAATGAATTGTATGACACTAGAAACCATGTATACATTATGCCTCTAACTTTAAATGCACTACACATGAGTGCAAGAAAGGTAGCTTTCTTTGACCTGATTTCCATTGTTGACTGTCATCACCACTATGCATTTTCATCGTTGTTCAGTAATAAGTTCAATCCATTCCCATATTTTAACCGTATGATTCTCAGATTACCGTAAAGCAGTAAATAACCTTGAATTTCTGTGTTAATGCAACAATGTTTTAGTGATCTATTTAATAACTCCAAAATAAATCATTTCTTTTTTTGATAAGTCTAGTCAGTTTATGATTCTTATATTGGATGGTCTCTAGGGTGATTTATTAACGAGTTCTTATTGAGTTAGCTATGAGGATGTCAATTACAACTACAGGCCATAGAGCAGACTCTGGGAAAGTGGAACGGGTGAGATTGCTATGACCAAACACATTTATTAATGGAGCAAAATCATATGATGGGACCCATTCCTACAGTTTTAACTTGAAAGTACAGTGTTTAGTTGAGGGGTGAAACCTTTTGAATGGATGTATAAATGATTCATCCAACAAAGAACAGTTGCTTCTGAGCTGTTCCTGAAATCTTGTATCTACAGTAAAGGTGGCAATAATCATGAACCTACAAAAAAATATTGATTCAGAAAAATGATTTTGGCTTATCATTTTTAACAACAAATATTTTTACAAGAAGATGTTTTCTTTCACATCAGCATATTGAATGTGAGAGATATTTTCCTTCACATTGTGTATAAACTGTATAAAGCAGTGCATCTTGATGTCCATTATTGACCAGAATGAACCAGCCAGTGCAATTAGGAAAGATGGAGGGAAGCCTTTTCCTACCAGAAAGAGTTCAATACCTCCTGGGCAGTGTAAAAATATTTTACTCCCATGCAAGGCATATCAAAAGGGAGATGATACTTTTGTGAAAGAAAGAAAAGTGTAGATGATCAAGAGTGCATTGGAGAAAGAGATGAGCAGTTGAGATTTCCAATCTGTTATCATGATACTTTCACTCTACAGCGTCTATCTATTAATAGTGACATATGGCCAGAATATTAATCCCATCATTCTTTATATTTGATACTAGAGTCTGACAATCTATACCGATCCGTTGTTGATCTTCCCAGGACTGATCGAGCCTGGACTAGTTCATGTCATTGGATAAGGTGCAAATAGTAAATCCTTATTAAAACAATGGCAGAGTGGGAAAGCAGGCTGGGCAACACTGTAAGCAACACTGGTTTTTGCTCTTTGTAGGTTTGAGCTTTAGTTTTACACAAAGTTGTAAGATGTTTACTTGGCATTTGTTTGCCCTTTGAACCCATTGTAACACATGACTTGAATCAAAACTGGGAAATGGTACAAGAAAGATGGAGACAAACGAAAGAAGTAAGACAGGCAGGGACTTTGGCAGCAGCCCCCCAAAATTAACCCTGGTTCCAGAGGTGGAAATCTCGAAATAGGATTTCAATGAGTATAATTTTAGGCTCAGAAATTATACTTACTCCAGTTCATGTGATCCACATACTTTAAGCGGATATGTTGCCAAGATTAGTCTGTAAGTGCAGTTATCCTTGACAATAATAGGACTAGTGACTATGGATCCAACAACAATCAACAGCCTTCCTTCAGGGTGACTTGATTTTTATAGAAAAGATGTACTGCTAAGTCATTGCCAATTTATGTATGTCTTTGCTTTTCACAACTAAAACTTCAATCCCAACATGGACATTTGTGTATATAATGTGTGTTAGTATGGTTGTTGGTTAGTTAAAATTGAGTATTCGAAGTTGTGCATGTTGGTCAGTAGATGATTGGATACTGGTCAGTCAAATGGCATATTGATTAATAGCTATGATGATTGTTAGTCCAGATGACACATTGGTTAATAGATGAATTGGTTTGGTCAGTCCAGACACCTTGATCCTATATTCCCTTTAGTTTACAAATGTTATTATGTGGTCATAATGTTAATTTCCCATTGTCCCCATAATGACCACACTATGTATCCTATAGTGTCACATGTAGCTGTAATTTTTGTAACTAATGGTACATGATTTTATCTAATGTTTATAATTTGTATTATTGGTTGTAAATTGTACCAATTATTTTTCATTAGTTTCTGCCTACATGACTAGGGTCTGTTTTTAAGACTATTAAGAGACTGTTACAGTAATAGATGATTATGTATGTTTTTACAGTTACTAATAATGACCTTAATAATATGACTTAAAGATGACTTTAGGTTAATATCTCATTGGATGATGGGGTTTGGTTGGTTCTAGAAGAATTCAGTAGCTTCCCATTGGTTGGGCTAGGTCACATGATTTGGTAGATTTGGAATAAATTGAGTAGTAAGATCCGTCACGTGGGGTATGTTGTGAAAAAGCTTGAAGGTGTATATTAGAAGAGAACTGAGCAATCAGATTCATTTTCATTTGTATTTTGGAGTTGACCTCATTTCCTTTGTTTCTGTTGTAAGTCTGATGGTGTGTTTTATGTTGTACTTAAATATTTTTAGAGAGGACAAAATTTTGTTTGAACTGTTCATTGAAAATAGAAAGTTCTCATTATTAGGACTGTAATATTATTCAGTAACTCTTGTAAATTATTTCAGAGGAGTTCTGGATGAAACCATTTTGAGAATGTCATGATTCTTTGCAGACCAGTACATTTCCAGTTTTCAAATTTATTGGGAACTTTTCATTCATTTGGACTTTCATGAGAATTATTTTGAATTCACTTCATAATATTGCAAGTTCCTCTCACATTTTCATTTTGGTTCTTTTGTTGACTTAGTTTTTGACCACAGACTTGTAGCAATACACTTTTTTCAACATTAACTTTCCATTGTCCCTATAATGGCTCATATGACTCCAAGTAATCCCTATTACTAATTACATTATATCAGTCATTGGCATCACTAAGTCCTACTCAGTTCTGTAATATTCCAGTTTAGCCCTATTACTAATTACATTATATTTATCACTGGCATCACTGATTCCTACTCAGTTCTGTAATATTCCAATTTAGCCCTATTACTAATTACATTATATCAATAATTTGCATCACTGATTCGTAATTCAGTTCTGTAATATTCCAGTTTAGCCCTATTACTAATTACATTATATCAATCATTGGCATCACTAAGTCCTAATCAGTTCTGTATTTTTCCAGTTTAGCCCTATTACTAATTGCATTATATCAGTCATTAGCAATTTAGAAATTGACTCTCAGGTATATAAATCATTGAAGTATGTTGTAAATAAAACTATTTATATATGTATCATCATCATCATCATTATCATCACTGTAAAAAAGTCACTAATTCATATGGAAAAATTCATTAGAGGGAATGGAGTTTGCATGGACAAATGCAGTAACACAAACACACACACACACAGATATATATATATATATATATATATATATATAGTGAAACACAGTTGCCATATTTATTAATTTATGAGGATTTTATTTCTGTGAGGAACATCTGTATTTATTAATGTGATAGGATGCTATTTTAGGAAGCAGAAAGAATGTGGTGTTCAGCTAATTTGTTATATTAAATATATCTAATAAAAAAATCAACTTTAATAATTTTTTGACTTAATTACACAGACACTGCTGTTCTCTTATAATTATATTCTGTGTCTCTCCCTCATGTTGCATAATTGTTTGAAAAAAGACATACTTTTTCAGATTTGTGAAGATCTTTATGAAACATAAATATCAAAACCCTTACCCCCCAAAAATATGTGGTCCGATGGATTTTCAGTTTTGTGGGGTTTCACTGTATTAATGTTTATATACAGTATGAACCTTGTGCTATTGTTTTGTTATATTTAACTGCTTGATTACTTTCAGGAATCTTTGTAACATTCTACATATCTTTTAAGTTTACACAGATGCATGTAAAAACTCAGTGTCTGTGAGCGATAGATATATGTACACATATACAGTACATCTGTTATTAACTTGTATAACAACATTTGTGAAATTTGGTGCAATATTATCACTGAGTCTATGACTGCACAGATGCATTTATCCTTTCACACTTATTTAATATACTACTTTTTATTTTGTTTTCAGACAGCCCTGATATCCCAGTGGTTAGATCACTTTTTTTGTCTGCTGCGGTTGGACAAGAGTACAAGCTGAACTGCTCTACAGAGTCTAGAAGTGCTCCATTAGACCATAACCTGACTATGTACTCTGAATGGAAGAAAAATGGAATGAACATAACCATGGGATCTGGGTACAGTGTAAATGGAACGATACTGACTATTAGCAGTCTTAGCAGGAATGACAATGGGGCCACTGTTACATGTAGAGCTTTTGAGGACCAGCGTAGAATTTCATCTGAGAGTAGCGCATTTATCCTGAGTGTTTTTTGTGAGTAGCAAATTTCATGATATATTTTTACAATTTTTAGTTAATCAGAATATATATATATATATATATATATATATATATATATATATATATATATATATATATATATATATATAATTTAGTGCAGTTTTTAACTCCATGAAATTATCCTTGATTACTGAACAGGGCTTCAAAGACATCCATTTGCTTCGCTTAAGTGTATGATAGGTCAGAACCATATCTAGAATGATAACTAACTTGAGATTTCTTCTACTACTACTAAACATTTTATTTTATGAGGGTGACTCAGTATAATATACTATTCCCCTCCCCCTCGATACATTGAGTATAAAAGCACAAAGGTATGTAAATACATGAAGATAGCAAATTGGAGAGCATGTATTTCAATATTGAAAGTAACATCTGCCCTTCAAGATAAGTGTTATACAAATTTGTTTTGAACACATGTAGATTGGTTTCTGATCTAATTGCTGTGGGGAATTCATTCCAAAAAAATAGCACAAGAGTAAGCGAATTTTTTAAAAATGTATTTATTTTTGGACAAGATATTCTGCACTGATCATTTGTAGTTGATCTCAGTTTAGCTCCTTGAAGTTTGTGGATTGTTTCAATATTTTTATTGTTGTATGTCTCCAAATTGTGCAGCAGTTGTCCAAAAGGGTAAGAATGAGTGTATTTAAAGCAATTTCCAGTAGTTGAGTGGCATATATTATTTTGTCTTCAGTAACATACATTCTTGAGATTACAACAGAGCAAACATGTTTCACTTCCTTGTACCAGTCTTGATTCTTGTCAACATGAACTCCCAAATGTTTTACTGTGTAAACGTTTTCTGCTTGGCTGTCTTCAGACTAATGGAGCACTTCTAGACTCAAGATTCATATTTCTGTTTACTGATATTTGCCTATTTCCAAGCAAAATTGCCTTGGTTTTTAGGGAATTGAATTGATAAACAAAGTGTTCAGTGAGTACCAATGTTCGGCTTCACCCAGATGTTTGTAAACTGTAGAATCAGACTTAAGCAAATTAGTATCATCAGCATATAAATTAGTGTTTGAATGTTGTGCACACAAGGGCAAGTTATTTGTAAATAATATGAATAATACATGCTATAAATAGATCTTACTGGATCTCCTTTGCTGATGGACATCAGTTCTGATTTAATGGTACCCATGGCAACTTGCTGGCATCTGCCAGATAGGTATGATTTGAACCATAACAGAAGAGTGAGAACATTTGTACTTTTCAAGTTTCTATGCAAATATTATGGTCAACTGAATCAAAAGCCTTCTTAAATTCAACTAAAGTTGTTCATTTTGATGTACTCTTATAAATAACCATATGTAAATCTCTGGGTATTTCTTTTTCAGAATTTAGTCATTGTAAATATCAAGCACATTTTCCCACCACTCAGTGGCTGGTTGAAGTCTTTGAACTTGCTGGTCTGCTGTTGCATCATATTCTTTTGATTTATTCTCATAATGACAACACGATACACCTCTGGGGGTCTTTCAGCCACTGAATTTTGTCATTTTAACACATTAACCCCTGGTGATGAGTTTACATGGCAGGAGGTAGTAGCCTACTGCCGAGCTCTGTAGTGTCAAGGTCATGTATGATACACTAATGTGGGTGGCACTAATGTGGGTGATATTATTATAGAAAGGTTTTTGTGTCCAGATTTAAAAGACTTTTTGGTCTCGGATCTAAGGCAGACCGGTATGAACTGCAAACATACAGATGAACCTTTGCATAAAGTAGGATACGATGGACATTTGGAATAAAGAGTGGAATCGATACGAAAATAATGGATCCGTTAACACATTGACCCCTAGTGACGACTTAACAGGGCAGTAGCTTGTAGCCTACTGCCGAGCTCTGTAGCGTCATGGTCCTGCATGATACACTAAAGTGGGTGGTATTATAGAAAGGCAGACAGATGTAGCTCTACAATGATGCCAAATAATCTGGAATATCTAGATGCACTACAAAATACAGATAAAAAAAACTCATTTTTTGGACCCGACTTTTTTAACCCAAAATTCCCCAGTGGTCGGAATCCAATTTTGTGTCTGGAATTTAGACTTTTTGGTCTCAGATCTAAGGCAAACCGGTATGAACTGGAAACAGACAGGTGAGCCTTTGCAAAAAGTAGGAATAAAAGATGGGCATTTGAAATAAAGAGTGATCTCCATACAAAAATAATGGCTCCATTTAGCAAAATAAAAAAAAAATTATAATAAAGAACTCCAACTTTTACCCTTCTGCTCATGCGCGTGTCAAATAGCCAGTGAAAAACTGTTTCTAACACAACTAGGCAGTATGTTATTGAAAGATGACCGGGGATTTGGTGTTTTCCAGTCTATTCAGAAATAGCTTTCAAAATGTGTTCCCTACTCGATTTTCAGTCGAAAATAACAAAAAGTATTGTTACCTGCTACAGCTATTTGCAGTTTGAAAAATAAAAAACTAGATACCTTTCTGTTGAAGAAAAGTTTTAGACTCATAAGCTTTTGAACTTTTCACAAGGCCTTCAATCATCAGAGGAATGAAGTCTGGACTGGAGTCACATGATCAACTAAATGTTGATCACGTGACAAAATCCTTCTATATGTCACAGGATGAAGCCGGGTTGGGACTGGATTAGGGAAGGCACCAAAAGCAACTACGTTTACAAGACGTTTATTTATAAACGCAATTTAAATATAAAAAAATCTGACACCATTATAAACAAAAATATATGGAAAATTATAAAGTTCCTTACATGGAATTATCAACAACAATTAACGAGAAAAAAAAAAACATTAATTTAACGAATGGAATTTTCAAAACAAACATGAATTCCTATCACTCATCAAAGTGATTTACACCCCAATATAAAGAATCTTCAATGTATCATTCAAATAACAATTTAGAAAAGAATGTAATTATGAATGTATCGTTCAAATACCGATTTAGAAAATTATGTAATTATGAATGTATCGTTCAAATAACGATGTAGAAAAGCAGGTAAAGTTGAATGTATCATTCAAACAAAGATTTTGAAAAGAATGTAAATTTGAACGTATCGTTCATAAAACGATATTGAAAAGCAGTATAAATTACGAACCAATCGATCGTTCACATAACGATATAGCAATAGGAATGAATGAAATTATGAACCTATCGATCGTTCATATAAAAATATAGCGATAGGAATGAATGAAATTATGAAGCTATCAATCGTTCACATAATGATATAGCAGTTGGAATGAATTAAATTACGAACCTATCGATCGTTCACATAACGATATAGCAATAGGAATGAATGAAATTATGAACCTATCGATTGTTCACATAATGATAAGAATGAATGAAATTATGAACCTAAAAATAGTTCACATAATGATAAGAATTAATGAAATTATGAACCTATCAATCATTCACATAACGATATAGCAATTGGAATGAATGAAATTATGAACCTATCAATCGTTCACATAATGATATAGCAATAAGAATTAATGAAATTACGAAATGCAATAGTGGAATAACATGGAACACTATAACTATCGTGGCGCCCATTTGACGACCAAGAATTAACACCGGTTCCACGCGTTCTAGTCAATGGTCAGAGAAGCACCAAGGCATGGTCTGCTCCTCTCAGTCTGTTGAAGGATCCCTTGAGAGCCCTCACATCACAGACCCGTTGGTCGCGAAGCCCTGGTCCCTCGCAGCGAGAAAATCAGTCCACTCTTCCGATCCAACATCACCAAAAGCCAGACAAAACCCCACAGAGTTGTGTGACTCCACATCAAACGATGTATAAGGCATGGGAGGCACGTATGAAGCAGCTCTACAGCTGGTGACTCCACACCAAACCATATACAAGGCATGGCATAAGGCAGCTAAAATGATAACTAACCGTGTAGTACATATGATACGATTAAGTACTTCTTCACTGATATATGTAGCGCATGCATGCACTTGAATTCATTACGCATTACATTAATCGTTTAATGCAAACAACATATAATTAAATATCAATTTGTCTGTTCGGTTACAACAAATAGCTAACTCGAACCAGACTAAAGTATTTCTGATATGGCGTTGTATAACCTAGGTATTGACTCTGTAGAATTTAGAAGAAATATGTGTTTCCTGCTCGTTAGCTACTGCATTCAATGAATATGTTTGCAGATATAAGTCTTTTTGAAACATTAATTAAGGTTCTAAAACATCTAAAGTATGAAAACAATTCTGTCATATAAGCGAATAATAATAAAGAATTTCATTACCTCTACAGCTGGAGATTTGCTTCCGTAAAGGGGTAAGCTTCCTGACAAGACTGCGTAATGTAATTTAGTTATAGAGAATTTGCAATTTATGTACACTAGCTGTGACAGATTGCGCAGCTAGGTACATAGGTTTCCCACTTCTGGCAATTTGCACGTGCAGGGGTCAGAGTTTCGCTCAGGATTTCAAAAGAACTAGAGCCGAAAAAATATACCACCCGCGGGTGACGCTGTATGCGGCAATGAAACGCGAGTACATTTTGGACAACATATACATATTGATATAACTCATACACAATTCCGTGACACTGTATAATGGCAGGAGTTCTAATCTGAAATCATGGTTCAACACTGGCTCCCCCTCCATGACTTCAGTAGCTTCCATTATTTTTCTCCTTAGGGTATTATTCTCTTTACCGAGTACTCTGATGTTATCCCAGAAAAGGTATGCCCTCATTCTTCGCAATATTCACCAGTTGCTGTCAGGGATTTTCTGTTTGTGCACAAGTGACGTGCTTTAACTCTGGTTTCAAGGCTTCTAGCAGTCTCACCAATGTAGTCTTTTTCACAGTTATCACACTGGAAATTAAGGATGATTGAGCACTTATTCAAAGGAGTTTGGTTTTTGAGTTGTCCCAAGATTGAATGGATGGTGTTATATGGTTTGTGGATGACATTAGCTCAGTGCATATGGAAAAAAAATATGGTAGTCTTTTGGAGAGCCCACCACTGTATGGCAAAGGGACAGTTAGACATCTTTCAGCTGTGATAATTGTGGAAAAACTACATTGGGGAGAAGTTGCATAATTTTGTGATAAATAATATTAAAAAGGGATTTTTTGGTGAATATCAAAATTGTGGTCTGAGGTTGTGAAATTTGAGTCAGGGCTTGTGATTTTCTTGTTAAAGTTACCAATTCTGGGCCTTTACCTAAAAACATATTTATTTGAGAAGTATGTGTGGGAAAATGTCAAACTAAAGAGGCATTCATATAGGCAGTAAGAGGACACATACTAAAGCATTGCTGTCCAACTAAAAAGCAACAACTATATAGCTGCTCGAGCTCTGGCAGGCCATTTAAAATCAGCCTGCGGGCCGTGGGATGGACAGCACTGTACTAAAGGACACACGGTACTAATGGGTGAACAAATAATAGAGTACATACGGGTGTTGGTGGTCCATAATTGGTTAATAATGAAAATTAACATTTTAGTAAAAATATCTTTTGAGAGCTTATCCTATCTGTAATTTAAAAAAATATAGACAAAATTCTATTGATGCAATTTTAGTATTTTTACAGGCTTGACTTAGGATTACTCAGTAATGAAAGTAGCACCTGATTCATTTTGTGCAGAATCAATAACATTTCATGCACATGTAGATTAAAAAAATGCCGCGGGTCATATTGTGTTCTCCACACAGAAGCTTGCACCAACGATATTTGTGCATGGAGAAATGTAAGTCTGATCATCAGCACCCAGACATTTTAAGTTATTGAATTTTGATTATTATGATGGTGTTTCCATGTGTTTACTATGTGAGCTGAATTAGTACCATGACTCCTAAAGGAAGTCATTCAAATGTGAAGTGTGAGTCAGACTATAAAGGCATTACATATGGACCAATCTGAGTAAAATCAGATCTCCACTGTGCTAAATTGAATAATGAAAGTCAAAGTATGAAATCATACATGGGGATACATACTGTACACATATGAATGTTGTGATACCGGTAAAATGACTTTTGGAAATGGTTATTTGAAGAAGTCCACAAGGATGCTTAATGGAAAGAAAGCATACAAATGTGAAGTTTGTGATGAAATATTAATTGAGAATAGAAGTTTGACGGTACATATGAGGATTAACATATTGGAGAGAAACCATTTAATTGTGACATTTGTGGTAAACTGTTTATAGTTTTTGCATATTAAATTCCTGTTTGTTTGTATCCCCCTTACCGATTTCAATAATGAAAATCTTTAATATGGTAAAAAATGCACAGAGCTTAATCATTTCATTGATTGATTTATAATTTCTAACCTGACTGTGACTAGGGTGGCTCTAACACTGTCATCATCTGTGTATTTCTTACTTGAATGGAGTGTCCATACTAACACAGTGCCATATTGTGTACACTTTGGGTGAGTCTATTTTCTTCAGACAACAGAGTGACATGGTTCATCCTGTTTGGTAACTGCCCGATAACTCCTTAAATTACAATAGGGTTTGAGAGTTGAGAGTTATATCTCTTTAGACACATGTGCATAGAAAGTACATAGGTTTTAAATCCACATGAGAGGCAAATTATAGTTGTCATTCCTTTCCTTGATTCAACAATTTAAACATTGGAAGCAGACGATTAGTATTTACCTTCTGTATACAAATATGTGTATTCGTACATACACCCATTTGCTGAAAATGGACTTGTCCAAGAACTGGAAATGACTGGCGGGCATGGTCGTCTTTTGCACTTAAAACTTCCATTTGGTATGAAGCTTGCAGATAATAATTGTGTCACAATCTTCATGGTCATAATTAGGTTTGAAATTATACATCAAGGAATGAACTTAGTTTTGTGCCTTTTTTTTATACCTCATTTATGCTTTTCCTTTCTTAAGTCAGTAGTGGGATACAAACAAATGGTGAGGCATATTCGAACTTTAGTTAGACTAGAAATCTGTACCGCACATGAGGCAAAAAGTGCACATTACAAAGCTTTCTGAACCAAAATGATTTAAGTGTCAAGTTTGTGATAAAAGTGTTTAGTGAGAATGGAAATCTGAATTTGCAATTGAAGATACACACTGGAGAGAAACCATTCAGTTGTGGAGCTTGTGACAAAGTATTTCATTGGAGTAGTGCTGAAAAGACACTTTATGGAGAGAAACCACTCAAGTGTATAGTTTGCAATAAAAGGTATAGTCAGGGTTGATGTCTGAAAATGAACATTAGTACACATAGGGTGACACCCGTCTTAAGAACACAAAGTTTCCATTGTATGACTCCTGAAATGTTATCCTGTATATTAGGATCCAGGGTTGATTCATTAAATTCACAAACTGGTAAAAAAAACCACAAGTTGATCAGACTCACTTGATCCATTTGGACATAAGCAGGGGTCAGAATACTCTAATCTAATTTGTTGACTGTTCTTTTACTATGAGAATGCATCAAACATTATTTTCTAGGATTTTGATCTGATAGCCAGCATGTCATGGGGTTAAAAAAAGATAATAAAATCAGATACTAGAAACACCAAAAATGCACTGATTTGAGAAATAATTAAAGCAAGTGAACTTTAATTGAAATGATTTTGATATGAATTTTTTGCTTTTTTCTGTTTACAACATAATGCATGTAATGACATCACTCGGTTGTTCTTAATTGGACAGGTATGACAAATGGCCATCTTAATGCATACACAGAATGAAAATGAAAAGTATCAAGTATCAAAAGCAGAGGGTTATTGAACACTGCATAGTTTAGGTGATTTGTCATTGATTTAATCTAATCAATGCTCAAAAAATCAGGAACCATGCCCTGCCTGTATTGTACATAAGATTTACAGGTGTCAGCTGCGCTTGTGCAAAAGAAATACAATTTGCCAGAGAAAACTTGGATCACATTGATGAAATGCAGGTATTTATTTTCAAGATGTTGAAAAGTAGTAAATTATTAATATTGATCCCGGTGTATGGATCTTACCTTTATGAAAATGTTTTACCTTTCATACTTCTTTCAAAATCTGTAAACAGAGCATGTGACCTGTGAATGGGGAACAGTTTGCCTGTGTTACTTTTAACTAGTGCTCAGTGTGCAAGGAGCAGTTTTTATGTGCAAATTTAATAGGAAAATACAAAAATTCCTTGACAATGTTGACTGAATACAGTGCGACCCCACTATAGGACTCGCTGTTATAACACAGATTTGGATATAACACAATCATGGTGTGGCTCCCAAAATTTCATAGACATGTATTTTTCTCGTACACGAAAAAAATTCTTTCTTAAATGTACAAATAAAAACGTAAAAAGAGTATTATCATTTTGGGGAAGAGATCACGTATGAATAATACAAGACGATCGTGGTGTGACTCCTGAAATTTTATATGTATTTTTCATGTACTTGAAAACAGTTTTTTCTTCATAAAAGTACGAAAAATAACGTGTAAAATATTTATTCAGGGATCGTGCAGGGCTTCACCTATGTCTTGAATTGCGATTTTTTCCCTTATTGGTGGCAAAATATACCATCTGGCAATTTTGTTGTTGTTATTATTGGCAACATTTTTGGATGTTTAAACTTGTATATGCGACCATTGGTTTGGAGTGGAGAAATTCAGAGGCCCCATGAAAGAAAGCTGCAAACTTGATATAAAATGCACTGAAATTTATCTATTGTTACATAAACAAATTCTTTGTCCGTATTGACAAACCATCTTAACAGTGCATTGTTATATCATAATCCTCTTATGTTGATATCTAGTATGAGTATTGTATATTGTGAGATTTCCGCTTTTTTGTTGTTGACATTTCTGATGGCAGTGATCAACCGGATGTGTTGTTATCTCATAATCTGTTTTTTGTTGGATTTTCAGCCGCTCAAAAGTAATTAATGTATTTACATAGACTGACATTTGTAGGTGGATGAAAAGTAAAATTCCTCTTTTTTTAACTCAGATTTAAATTTAAATCCTTCAGAACACTCACATTTTCTGTAGTAATACCTGTCATCAGACCAGAACACCTGCATATCTATCGTCCATTTACCCATTTTAAAATTTCTGATGCGTGCATGGAAGGCAGCATCACTCCACTACCACAAATGTAAAAAAATAAAAATTTAAAGAATCTTACTTCTTTGTCTGTTCAGGAGGTAGGGAGGAACTGTGTCTAAAAATGGACTGAACAACTGCCAATTCTTTTTTTTAAAAATGTACCCAGATAAAATACTTTGCTGAAATTTCAGAGAAAACCTGTTATGTTTGAAGCACCGATTGTTACGAAAATCTACTTAGCAAATGAAAACAAAACCAGTCTCAATCATGCAATACAATTATCTGATGTTGCCGCAACTACAAGAAATGGGCATTTGTGTGGTTCTCCAAAGCTGGTCTGTAGTGGTGACTGCAATAACTCATGCACCCTTCATCAAAGAAAGCTGACTACAATCTTTAATACAAAGAAATAACCTTTCTTCAAAGGAAGTCAGTACCACACTTAATTAAAAGCAATGGAATCTGATGGATTGCTTCAGTTTCCAACGTGACTGGAACACGTTTACTATGCGATGAAAGTTTCCTTTTTGTAGGAATAAAGTTTATGCGTATGAACGCTACCAATGGTGGATTAAAACGCAAACTAACTTTTAACTCATGGTACATGGTCATGACGCACCCTGATAATCTTGCACCCAAGTCAAGGTGCTCACTAATCAAATTATGTCGCACCCAATGCTCAAGTTAAGTTCCGATATGTCTTATAATATAAAGGAATATACAATGAAATGGACGAAAACACCTTAGATAGATGCATAGAAGTTCATAACTAAAATAGTAGACATCATAATAAAATGATTGAAGGAATGCAAAAAGAGAAAAGATATATAAATAGAAGAATTGCGAAATAAAAGATGTAAATTACCACAATGAACAAAGGTTGTTATTTAATATGGTCTTTTATTTCCTGTTTTTATTATACCAAACAATAACACAATGACCTGCATAGCTGATAAATAAATGATCTTCCCAAATTAGAGGACAAAGCCTTCATTTGCTTTAACTATTAAATCTGGTTAAATATCTTATCTTTGAGTGTTATTTTGTACACATTTATATGAGCAGAGCAACATAGTTCAGAGCATACGGTACTGTTCAGCATATGCATCACATTGCACACATTAATATTCTTACATTTGGTGCAAAACAAGCCCATTTAAATTGCTGCAAGCAGACAACTGGGAAATGGTCATGTTTCTGTCATTGAAATTGTCACAATAAGTAAATAATTTTGCTTGCATTTCTTAGTATATTTTTCTCTGTTGTCTCCTAAGTTTCCCTTCAGACAAGAGCCACAGCTGAATATTTACAAACTGGGCCTCCTTACATAATTAGCCAATAACATGTACAGTGGAAATGTTCCCCTCTTTGCAACTGAATTGAGCCTGTGATGCCACCCCTCAACATCGTTTAGTCCTTACTGGCTGCATATATACAGTCCAACGAGCAAGGGTGAATAATGAATTTGGGATCCATTGCATGTCTATGTAGCTACATAGATCAGATAAGTGTCTGTTATTGGTGGTTTTCTCTTTCAGTGCAAGCAATGTTGGCTGTATGTATTCCTGTGGTCAAAATGGCAGAGCCATTAATTTCCGGATGAAACTATGAATGGACTTGTTAATTTTATAAGGTTTATGAAGGCCAGTCTACCTGCACTGCCTCCAAATAGCTGGAGTCCAATGAAAGACACATTCTTGCAACTGAACTTCTGGAAAAATCGACATCACTCTTTCCCACATAGCTGCTTCAAAGTTGGCTACCACTTGTTTCATTTTTGGTTCAGTGTGAATCATATTTTTAATAGCTTTTAGCACCTTTTTATAATCCTTCTTCCTTTTCCCTGACATCAGCGCAAAAGCTAGGGGAACTTGTTTTATTTCTCCGTCATTTTATGAAGGTATGTACACTAAATAATTGGGTAAATGGTAGTTTGATGATATAGAATGTGGCATCTATATGCTGTGTTTTTGCCTTTTGCCTTTGGGAAGATTTCCAACATTAGGTGTAACAAAAAGTAAATGGAGTCGATCTGTGCACTTAATGTCTTTCTGAAGAAATAGCTATGGTATGTGCTCAAGCTATAGATCAAATTCCAGATTGGTAGAATCCACCTGATGTCTTTGACTGCTCTAGCTAAACAATCAGGCTTAGGAATGGGTTCATTCACAGGTAGTAAGTTCACAACACATTCATTGATAATTGTTTTAGCTGTTATGTAGACTTCATTGATAGCATGTTTTTCTACTTCAGAATTTATTTTATGAAATATCTTAAAGGTTTCATAGGATGACAATGTCCGTATGTTCCTTGGAAATAATTACCAGCACCTCTCTCTAACTGTAGCTTTACACTTGATATGCTTGTTTCTCACTACACATTGCCGGTATGTAGCAGAGGCATTTTGGCGCTTAACATTGTAGGAAAAGCTGTTGCTGTCAGCTAACTTATCTTTCATTCTTTCAGATGATTGAGCTATAATTTCGTAAGTTACTGCCTGCATCATTGTCAGTTGCATCCAAATTTGAGGCTACTGTGGACAGTCTTATATCTAAACATGAGGCTTCGTCCTCCTCAGGGTCCATTGGTTGTTTGTGTTCAACATGAACATGATAAATCCTGTCTAAAAGTAGATCATTATTAATTGTGATAGAAGATCTATCATATAGACTCATGTCAGACTCCATATCATGATTTTTCTCAGTGTTCAGTCTGCTACCAGTTTCAGGGGTTCACCAATATCAGATGCATTCATATCTTCAGAATTACAATTATGACATGTCCAGTGTAAACTGAGTTGTCTCCTTACAGCCAATCTGTAGTCTTCTAATGAGATCCCATTAGCACAAGTTCTGTGTTGCCATTTATTGCAGCCATCACATTGGATTGCATGTTGTCTCTCCGTAACTTTTTTTCACAGTGTAAGCATGCAGTATTACTAGCCATTTTGGAAAGTAATGATTGGGGTGGAGTAATAATTTAACATTTTATACCTAATCATAGTGTCTTTATTGCTATTCAAGCATGAAACTAATTAATCAAATGTAAATGTCAACAGCAGCCCTGAAGTCCAACTTGAAGAAATCATTTGCTTCCTAATGCTGTGTTATGTAATGACTTTGATATTGCCGCCGCATTAACACAGACGCTGATTTGAGCATGCTTTGTTTTGGTTTGCTTGTTTTCACATACCTGCTCCATAGCCAAACACTTCAATAATACATACAGACACTTCATCAAACTGGAATGAAACCGACAAAGCCACAATACCGGATGCTCTGTAGCAAAACACCTGTTCATTGTGGCATAGCATTTAACAGATTTCATAGGCTTACAAAGCTTGACAACTGTAAGTCCATAAGATATGCCTTTTGCAAAGAAAAATCTTGCACAGTCATACGAAATACAACTTGCCATTGAGAAGCTATTTGATGTTATTAATTCAATAATCAAGATATATTATGTATATTTGATTTATATCTTAATTAATTTAATTATTTGTTTGTTAGTTTTACATTTTTTAAATTCCATTACATGTTATTGTAATGTAATTTTATTTGACATTTTTCAGAACTTAGTTTGACCTGTTTTTTCATAAACACCTAATAATAGAAACACTGTTTCTATTTTCAGACATAGTTTCCGACCTTGATTCAGAAATCAGTGAGTGAAGCAAACAATTTTCTTTTTTATTTTATTCTCAGAGTAAAATGATTGGTTTTTGTCAAGGTCATACTGGAAGTACATGTTGTTAGAAAGGTAAAAGGTTTCGAAGTTGTTCTAGAAACATGATCACATCACCCTCATGTGAGCATCTGTGTTGCGTTTTAGAAAGTCTTGTATTCATGTTAAGATAAGAATTGGCCAGTTGGGCTTATAAACACTTCGACGTTAAGGTCGTTTCTTCTGTTGTGACCAGTTTTAGTTATATTTTAATTTTTCTCAAAAAATTATTTGGATTCTAAGTAATTTCCCTTAAAATTACTTGTGCTCAATATTAATTCTTGGACAAAGACATTTTTGAAATTTTATTTGGAACTCAGAACTGGAATATTATTTTTGTGGTTCAACAAGGAACTGTTGATACAACAACACTTTGAAGGTTGCAACTGATGTCATCGCCCTCCATCTTTTATTTTTTATCAGGATTCCAACTCAGATTCATTTAGGACCTTTTATTTCTAGGACTTCTAATTTTTAATTCTTTTTGGATTTGATTCATAGAACCGTAAGTTCTTTTTCTCATTTTTACCTTGTTTTTCTTGGGGAAAAAATTATTTGTTAAATTTTACAAAGCTTGTTGTCTTCACTTTTTCTTGTTACTGTTTATGAAAGCCTAAACACGTAACAATATACTGATTAAAACATTTTAAAAAAAGTTTCATGACTATGCATGCACTAATGTTAGAGTAACTGAACTAAATGCTGAAACAAAATGTAATTAGTGGAGTGTGAAATGTGATCTATTTTGGCCCCATTAATCATATAACAAAACTTAATTAGTGAATTAACACATTTAATTAATAAAGGCCAGTGCTATGGAAACATGACATGGTAACAATCATTTCATATAATGATGTATTACAGATGGGTTCGACTCGACTATATATTACGGTATGACATAACTTTATATTTGGATGCGATATAACTTTGCTGTTGGTCGATTTAGCGGGTGTGACATTGCAGGGTGCGAGATGACTTTGATTCCTTGGGACATACTGAAAAGTAAATGTTCTTCATCATTTGTTATGTGATTGTGCTATTTTTTCCCACTTAATACAGATCTATAGGACCTATGACAAAATTATTGAATATTTTAAATCTCTATGCATATTTTCAATGGAATTACTTGTATTGTGCAGTCAATGTATGTGATTAAATTCGTGAGTGAGTACACAGTGTTGATACTCTATTCATGCTATACGTTAGACATGTATGTATAAACATTATACATGTATATGTACCAATGCATGGTTCTCTGAATAAAGTAAAATATTACGTATACCTTCTCTGTTTTCACTACAGGTCTATTCTCATTTGATATGCATCGATTTAAGATGGTAACTGTGCCAATGAAGCATGTATTTTTGCACCCGCATTTATTACCTACCCCCCCATTTTTTGGGGGTACATGCGTCATTTTCTTTAGCTAACTAACCTGGTTGCTTATGACATGGTTCAGTCTATAATACAGTCAGGTTCTATGGCTCCCAACTACTGTGTTAAGGTAGGGTCACACTGTACTAAGAATGGAATTCACAGTTGCAGAATCATGACTGACTATGAGACCTGCCCTTAGTTATCAATGGTAGAACTTTTCTAGTCTGGAAGCTGATATTTGTGGAATATGTTTTAAAAAGAAGTTCACAAAGAGGAATGTCACCAGAAATGTATAATGTACTTTAAAAATAATTTTAGCCTGATACAAAGACAAAAATTCCTGACCTGGTAATTTGTTGTTCTAGTGATGCTGATATAAAGGGGGGTGGTAACTTAGAAACGGGGCAAAAATGGACAAAGGAAGGAAATATAATGAGGTAATGTATATTAATTACTTGCCTATACATAAAGAACAAGAAATTAATAACAGATGTGGTTCACTACACCAATAAAAAAAAATAGTTTTTCTTAAGGGTGCAAGGGACTGCTTTTATGCACAAATTTAATGTTGCATACACTGCCTAATACAAAAATTCATTAAAAAACAATACATGAGCGAGATCAAAATGATCCATATTTTTGAAGAGATACAATAAAGCCAAACATAAGAATATCATTCACTTGTCTGGATAAATCAGTTGGAACTCACAGAATAAAAAGTCGATTTCTCCACCCCCAAGTTTAAACATGCATTTTTCATGGACATTTTTGAGAACACGTGATGCACACTTTGCAAACACAAGTCGCTTTCCTGGGTGATAATTTTTAAAAACATTGTATATTTGAAAGCTTGATACAATTCAAAATAGTTGTCATCCAGGCAGTTTATTGAGATATTCTACATGCCTTGAACTAACGTGTCTACTGCTATAAGTGGCTTTCTCTGCTTCCTAGCCGACTATTGGTATTTCACTGATTACATACTGTGCAGTGACTGCATGACATATACATGCCTCAAATCAATTTCAAGAACACAAGCTAGAAAGACCAAATTCACAAATATATACATATCTTTAATTATTACACAATAACAGATTAAAAAGTAACACCATAGCCTTATAGTTAAGAAATTTGACAGGATGCCAGATTACAAAACTGTTCCCTGCCACCTCATTAGACCTTAACATATATGTCATTCAAAAATAACATTTTGGATATTTATGCGCAGAACAGGAACCATACTGAAACCGTCTGGGTTGTGTTGGACCAGCAGTCACTGAAATTGTCTGTGTTGTATAGCCACATAGTAGTTTTAAGACAAGCAGCGTGCATACACAACAAGCTGTTAATTGATTACTTTATTGGTTTAATCTAGAAAGTTTAGGCCAAATGCTTGATGTCTTTTTAGGGGTATATAAGTACTGAAGCAATCAAATGTGGTCATGTTCATATTTGAGTCTTTGATTAAAAAGTGTCCATTCTGTGGTGTTGTGGAGATAAAAAAAGAAAGACAGAATAAAATAATTTTGGCAAAAATACTTGAGTAAGTATTTTGATTTTTTTAAATGTTCATGTTTAATTGCTATTGCATTGTTCATGTTATAGTTTAGCGAATAATAATATTGCTGTAAATTGCTCAACCTTACAATAGTATAATGCAACACTGGTTACATATATTAAATGGCATCTATCAACAACATCAATATTGTAAACAGTAACTCTCCCTAACACTGTCAGCTTGTTGGAATTTCAATGCAAATGGAAGTTCATGATGTTGTTGTTGTGGGGTTTAACGCCATTTTTCAACACAGGATAGGCTGTACATGGCAGCCAGTATTAATGGTGGAGGAATAACCCGGAAAACCCGGAAAGAACCACAAACCCACGAGAAGCTACTGGCAAGCTTTCTCACATAACCACATTGGCTGAATCCGAGACTCAAACCCACACAGACAGAGGTGAGATGGCAGTGATCTGTAGCAGAGAGTGCTTTAGACCACTCGGCCACTCGGGGCCCCTCCTACATTAAGTAAGGAAGAAGACTGCTCATTGTGGTTTAATTGTTTCTGTAAAAACTGTTGTACTTGCAATCTTTGGTTTCAATAATTCTAAAAATATTAGATTAGCTTATGGTCTAGTAAGTTTTTTTTAATGAATTGGCATAGATATGCCGAACATCAGTCCTATAACGTTTTTGGAACTTAAAAACTGTCTTGAATCTTCTATTACTCATTTCACTAGAAGTGCTAAAAATCAGGGACAGAAAGACATCAGCTTGTAGGAGATGGTCATAATTTGCATCAGACCTGGCCAGATTTTAAGATAAAAATTTGATCTCGCTGGTTTAGGTTCTTTACCCTCTGTCTTTCTGGGTTTCAGTAATACAATAAAAATAAAAGACCCCAAACTGACTGTTGTATTATGGTTGACAAAAATGGGATGAGAGGGTTGGGTGGGTAGGGAAACTCAACCAAATGTGAGTGGAGAAACCCAACCTGGTAAAAACCCTCCTGTCAGTTTCCCTACTCATCTATCCCAAATGGACAATTTCGATTTTGAACGATAAGCTCTGCACACTTAATTATTGTCGTTGTGGCTCAAAAGCTATTGCAAAAATGGCAGATCCAGTAGCATCAACAGCAGATTCACTGAAAAATATTTTCGACAATATTTCTGAAAAATTCTAACCTGATTGCAAGATTCTTTTAGATCATGCATTAAAGAAAAGCTTAAATTACTGTACAAAATACTATTTTGATGAAATTAGTATTTTCAGTGGCGAAAATCAGGTCAAAGTTACAACATATTGCTGGCGATCTATGTGGAAGAACGAACATCCTGACAAACTAGAAGATAACATTTTGCATCAAAATGACAAAATAACAAAATCTTTCTATTCTTACAAAGTTATGCTTACATATTAATTTTCAGATTTTCTGGTATGGCTTCAGTACTTTTAAACTTTTTTAAAATAAAGCTTTCGTTGTATGCCTGTTACATATATATATCATATATAATTGTCACATAAGAATAAAACAAGTATTTCTATATCTACAATTAATAATTTCATTATGTTTAGGAAAACAAATATTAAAGTTAAATAAATCAATAAATACTTTATACCAAATTGTCTGAGTGATTGAAGGAAATGCTTTATGTTGTTTATGCTGTGGTAACATGTCTCCGCAGTTGGACGATTGTTGTTGTTGTACGGTTTAATGCCATTTTTCAGCACACAATAGGCTATACATGGCAGCCAGTATTAATGGTGGAGGAAGAACCCGGGAAATCCCCAGAAAGAACCACCGACCCATAAGAAGCTACTGGCAAGCTTTCTCACTTAACCACATTGGCCGAAACCGAGACTCAAACCCACGCAGACAGTGGTGAGATGGCAGTGATTCGTAACAGACAGCACTTCACACCACTCAGCCCCCCCACCCGCAGTTGGACAGATGAAACATTTCATAATGGTATCATGTAAAATGATCATTTATCATAATCTCTTACAAAAAGAAGGAATAATAATGGCAATTTAAAAAAACACAGCCTGCACGCTGACAGGATATATTATTTTAATTATTTTATTTCACTCTTCATAAAGTTAAAATACTTTTTGAAAACCTTCCATAATAAAAACTTTTGGAAATACCTAAATTTATAATTTTGAAACAATTGATGTCAAAATCCAACTTTGTAAATTTATATATGATTAGGATCTGGGGCAATCCAGAATTTAAAGTTTAGGTTGGTGTTTTGTCAACTTGACACCAGTTATAAGTCAATGCTCAAGTTTGAAAATTTGAATAAAATCAGCACTATTGAAGCATGATGCAGGATTCCAGTATTCCAAATTCAAATTTTAAAAGAAAAACAAACCAAGGTAATAAAAGTTCAAAAATAAACAACACATATACACAAACTTTTTATATTGCATGCAATATTATGGCTCCAATAAGATATACAATTTGAACATAAACATACAGTTAACATAAAACTGTATTTAACATTTTCATGCACACAACAAATACTATATTTAAAAATAATTTTGTGTATTTATATATGTGGTATGATTATAAATAATGCATCACTTCCAACGCAGACAGTTTTCCATGTTTGTGTTTGGTTTGAGAAATTGTTTGTTAAAACTCCCTCTTGCATCTTTTCATAATAATGACAATCTACTTCTCATGTGCCCAAAGCACCATGGCAAATCATTTTTCTGATAAATTTTCAGTGATTTTCTGCATAAACTTTCAAATACCGGTACTTCTGCAGTATAATATGAGTAATCATACGTGATCAAATGTTTGTGAGCAAATATGGTGGATAGCAATGTGTAACTAAGCAGTGAAATCGAGACCTACTTTTGAATGGCCACTGTGGCCAGTTTGATTGACAGGTTCAGAGCTGTCCATTCTTTCCATTGTCTCCTTTTATGTCTCTGGGTCTTAAACTATGTAACAGTAAGAACAACACTTTTAGTAAAATCAACAAATAATTTATTTCTGTAAGTTACAAAGTATAACCTTGAGAGACAAACAGTACGGAATGAAATAATCCTAAATATCCTATCAAATGTCCAGAAGTATAGAATGTTCTGAATTGATTCCAGTGATACAATCTAGAATCTCTTTGAATGGGTTGAGCGCACTGGTGGCCTAAGTGGTTGGAGCATCTGCCTCAGATTCTGGAGGTCATGGGATCAAACCCCGGCCGAGTCATCCCAAAGATTTATAAAATGGTATTAGCTGCTACCTTCCTTGGTGCTCAGTATTAAGAGGTTAGGACTGGTCAGGAAGGTATCAGGATAGTTTTTTCTGGGTGGGACCTGGTGCTACATGTCTACAACATGATGCCCCAGTGCTGGACATCACAATAAAGTGCCACACTGCAGACATTGTAGCGATATGACTGGAAAATTGTTAAAGCTGTGTTAAAAATCCAAATGACACATACACTCTTTGAATGGGATCTCAATAATTCTGACATAATGTTTCAATCCAAAGTCAATGAGCACTTAGTATCAATGAACAGTTTAAAAAAATAGTTCTACTTGATCACAACACAACCGTAAAGGATTCCAACAGACTGATCTTAAAACAGGAATGAATTAGTTGTTCACTAAGTCACAATTTATGCTCATTTTCATTTGATCTAGGTGTTAATCATTCTAATGGAAAATTTCAATCAGATTTTAAATTAATCTGTTTCTAGAATATTCTGAGCTCAAAAAGCTGTCAACGTCTTATTTACAACTTACACTTATGGACAAATGTTAGCTATGTAAACATGTTGTTTACAAGTAACCAATATCTTAAAGTACAATCAGCAACCACGGACAAATGTTAAGCACACAATATACACATAAATGAAACCTGCCATCATGAAGAAAAAGATATGTATATCTATATTGTGTGCTTAATTTTTGTGTGTGATTGAGGGTTGTGGGTGTTTGTTTTTTTTGCATACTTTTGTCTTCATAAAGTTACAACTACATGGTCTTAAACTATTTAACAGAAAGAAGTGAAACCAATAAGCTTAGTAAACTTAAAAAACAAAACAATTTATTTCCCTAGAATTGAAAGTGAAAGTTTAAGAAGAACTTACAGTATTGTGAATTAAATCCCTCAAATTCTTAGTTCTCTCACAAATTCAAAAGCATAAAATGTTCTAAATGAATTCCAAGTATTGGGAGCTTGTCTGGGATATTTAAAACATTCAGAGATATTAAATATTGTATTTAAAATTTAAATTTACTTTGTTTCATAATTTTCATTTTCATTGTTCCTGGTAATGATATTAATTTTACACTTTAAGAAATCTTTAGTGACTCCAACAAGCATTTACAATGCCATCTAAAGTAGTGAACTTGGTTTTATAGCCTAAATAGAAGGGATGAGGTGATTGAGCTTGCCATACATCATGATCTTTTGAAAGTAAGAGAATCTTTAACAGACAAGAAAAAAAGGTAATATTTTGACTGAATATTTGGTGGGAAATTAAATTTTGTATGTTAGTCATTTGGGCTGAGTAGTAAGTCTGTCTCTGTTTGGATAGGGAATTAAAACAATTACAGTTTGAAAACAAGAGGGAAATGGAATTAAGAAGGCTCATGGCTAGTTTGGAATTTGAGGGAGAAGTGACTCCTTTTGAACAGAACAGGGAGAAGTGAGAGCTGAACAGGCAGACATGGAAGCAAAGCAAGATACAGGATATTAGCAGAATGTAAATTAAAAAATGAGAACTCGAAAACAAATGTTAATATAAGATTATTTAACTCTTTGTTACATGTAATATGTTATCTTCAACCTTGATTTGTGTTTCATTCTAGGAACTCCATATGTGGGTGTTGATGGTGGATATGCCTATCTGAATTGGACAATTAGCAATTTGGCAAATGATAGCACTCGACAAATCCGAAATCCAGCAGATAATGGATCACTGATGGTTTTTGACATCAGAAAGGTTATTCCCTTTATTATTGACAAAAGAGCTACGTTTACAGGTGACTTGTCACGGGGCATTGTATCTTTCACCTTGTCAAATGTTACACTGTCTGATGCAGGGAGGTATTCATTTACACTTCTAACTGGAAGTGGAAATCTGATTCTGGGTGGTCAAGTACTTGTCGTAACAGGTATGTTTATGATGGTTACTGCATAATTACATTACATATTTGTTATCTTTTATCACCATGGCAATAGTGCTGTGAGGGAGAGGTGTTTTTCATTGTTCTTGTTGGTTTCTGTATTTGTTCCTTTATTTTTTGTGTACCAAATTCATTGCACAAGACCTGTCTTCAACTTTATTTCGCCTATACTCATCAGAATTGGTTGTGTAAAATGTGTCTTGATCAAGAAAGGAATACCTCACCCACAACAAAAAGAGGTCAGATGCTGGGAAGTATCAAAATACAGCTGCATTTTAAGTTTTCATGTACTTGCTGTAGCAGATATAATATGGTGGTTACTGCCTAATAACATTTGCTCTCCTTTTATCCTTATGACAACATTGCTGTGATGGATATCATGTGACTTTGTGCAGTCTTATGGTTTGAGAATAGATGGAAGCTGTTGCCAAGTCGTGCACTTTCTATCGCAATGGAATTATTGGTGGAATTTCTGCACATTCACCATGACTTTGCATTTGACTCCTCAAAGGTCTTGTTTACTAGTATCTATTAACATCTATTGTCTGGTATTTTGACATTAGCTGATTAACGATATTGTGCATTATTGACCCTAACAGGTCTATATCAACCTCATATATTTTTCTCCTGTAAAATTATTTTGAATAGTAGTCCTATGATACCAGGTGCAGTTTTCTGCTCCTTTTGTTGCTCTTTAGCCATCCAATAGCCAAATTCAATTGTACTTTTATATATACCACACCTCATATGCCACACCTCTCATTCTGTGCTATTGTTGGTTGTCATTTATTTTGCAAAACTATTTTTGTATAGATACAAAATTATTAAGATCTATCAGAACTTTTCCATTTTGGGAATGCATACTTCTTGCCATTCATTCATTTGCTTTTCATAGTAGGTTCAGTCTTTTAAAATTTATCATGTTTGTCATATATAGATATGCCCTATTTCATAGAAAATCCCTTGTATGTTCTCACCTTTTGGAACTTCTGATTTGTACATACTGGATTACCCAAAATGAGTTTATTTTGAGAATTGATTTTGGTGTGAATTGAGCATGTAGCCATTGGTAAAGCTAGAATTAAAATTGAAATTCTTGCACTTTGATTTCATTTTAATTTCAGATGTGCCAGAAAAGTCAGTTGTTAGATAGTCATGGAAATTGATCCAAACATTAGTTCGCTTTCCCAGTTAAGTGCTTCTTTGGGAGTCATGTTGATAGAAATATGAAAAGTGTTGTTGTAACCTTTTACTTTTTTGTGTAGTTGATCAACCCATGAACAGGTTCATTCCAGGTGCAAACATTCTAGACTTTTCAGTTTCATTAAATTTCTTCAGAGGCCATTTTTTCTGAATTAGAGTAGCTATAAGCCTTCTTTTTCCATTAACATGCTTTATCTTTATAACATTCTCTACCTTCATCAGACTGAATCTCTTGGGGTTTTCATTAATTTAAATGCCTCAAATGTATCACTTCCTTGGTTAGATGTACCTTTCTTAGCCCCAAACAAACACGTAGCGATCATAATAGATTGCTATCATCACAGGTCTGCATAAGAACCAGGTCTACATGCATTTGATAGCAAATGGAAATTGTTTTCATAGATGCTGAGCTGCAAGTAATTGTATATGCCATCAAAATTTAGTATGAATTCTGTGAGATATTTATGTCTTTACACCGAGCACTTGTTTATAACATGCTATATCTTTTTTAATTATGCATTAATTCAAATAAAATTACTTTTGATAGATCTATATGTACAGTTTGCGATTTGATCTATTATTAACTAGTATAGTAATACTTCTGAAATGTGTCATAGCTAAATCATTTTCCTTCCACATTTGCATATTGTACTATTTTTTGTTTTCAGCAAGCCCAGTTATTTTAGGGATTATACCACTTTCTTTAACTGCTGTGGTTGGACAAGAGTACAAGCTGAACTGCTCTACAGAGTCTAGAAGTGCTCCATTAGACCATAACCTGACTATGTACTCTGAATGGAAGAAAAATGGAATGAACATAACCATGGGATCAGGGTACAGTGTAAATGGAACGATACTGACTATTAGCAGCCTTAGCAGGAATGACAATGGGGACACTGTTACATGTAGAGCTTTTGAGGACCAGCGTAGAATTTCAACCGAGAGCAGTGCATTTGTACTAAATGTTTTATGTGAGTAGCAGATTGTTTTGCCACATTATCTCTGATCATCATTGTATCTTCCAAATTGGTCAAGAAAGCTGTAGTAAAAAACCGTAAGATGTTGGATATCTGTTTTGTCTTATTAGCAAGTTTTATTATTCCTGTCCTTCTTATTGGAACCATCATGAGATGCATAAGTATGCACATCAGTGATTATGGAAAATCCATGATCCGACAGTAAATAATCCTTTCATGTCTTTCCATCACGTACCAGATGTATTGGTTATCGTGGATTATACATCTTGGCTTGTAGTAGACAGACTGCTGTAATGCTTTTTTATTTAACTTAATATATTCCATTTTGGTGGCTTTAATTTTGTACATTTTAAAAATATTTAGAGTAGACAATAAGTAATAGGAAAAACACACCATTGCAGATTAGTCCAATTAATTATAAATTCTTATTAACTACAAAATTAGTTGATATGCTGCTAATTACCTACTTACTTATTCTGAATAAAGAGAGGAATCCAAGCTATTTATACATTTTGTCAGACATGTTCCAAAATGAAGATAATTACAGTCCCTTTTAAAAAGTGCATAGCCTCAAATAACATTGCCTGTTTATGAATTAGAGGTAATGCGAATCAAATGCTATGGTGCATTCTTTCTCTTTTGCATACAACAAACACATGTTATTGCAAAGAAAGTTTTACATGTATTTACTGCTGTCATTTTCTTGAAAGTTGGTCTTGGAAATAGTATGGAAATAAAAGGGAAACTATATGACAGTTCTTTTCAGAAAAGAGGAGAGTGTAACATAATATTTACTGAAAAAATTTAAAAATTATTTTAACTGAATTAATGTCAACACTGACATGCACAGGTAATACTTTCATGACTAATATTTTTGGAGAACAATATGACAATGAACATTGTAAAATTCTTCGAGTATTGTTGAAAGTTTTGGTAAGTTAGCAATTTTTTTTTGTGGAAAAGTAACAGTTTAACTATTATTCATGCACACAATTATGATACATGTACTTGGTGTTTGGACAACAAATCTCCAAAATGTCATTGTAATTTTAATGTTTGTATATTTGACCACTGGTCCCTAACAGGTACTGATGTGGAGATGCTGACAAATCATGTGATACTTTGCTAAATAAATATGTCATGGCATATCCCCATGCTTTTTCTTAGATATGCTCTTTGCTCCTCCCTCTCCCCACACACATAAATTGTAATTGTATACTTGACCACTGACCCTCTCCCAGTAACCATCATTGAAACGATAACGAATCATGATACTTCTGACATGTGGTCACCACACTGGAAATATATGTGCCAAACTTGATGACCTACCTACCAACAGTTTAGGAGGCGAGGAGGCTCAGCCACCCACCCCACACACTTCTTGAAGCATTGGGTTAAAGGCTGACTTCTTACATAACCCATATTCATTTTATGAGATGTTAGTTTGAATTTATTTAGAATACTTAGAACCTGAGAACAACAGATTAAGACATAACATAAGTAAATTTCATTATCAGTAGCCAAGAAATAACATATTATATGTAAGAAGAGAACACTCCTTATCTTGGATGTAACAGTGCACACCAAAAATGCCAGTGTAAGAGTAATAACCCTACAATACTGCAAGGATGGGAGAAATTTCCTTCGACATTAATGTTTGTACATGATGATCATTCACAAAAATATAAACATCTGTCAACTGAATAACCACAATTTGAGTGTCAGCAACTTAAACTTAATAGTCCTCAGACTGTTGAGAGTATTAAAAATACTAGTTGGGAAATTTACAAACCTTGTGGTAATGACTTGCTGGTAATTTACAAACCTTGTGGTAATGACTTGCTGGTAATTTACAAACCTTGTGGTAATGACTTGCTGGTAATTACAAACCTTGTGGTAATGACTTGCTGGTAATTACAAACCTTGTGGTAATGACTTGCTGGTAATTTACAAACCTTGTGGTAATGACTTGCTGGTAATTTACAAACCTTGTGGTAATGACTTGCTGGTAATTACAAACCTTGTGGTAATGACTTGCTGGTAATTACAAACCTTGTGGTAATGACTTGCTGGTAATTTACAAACCTTGTGGTAATGACTTGCTGGTAATTACAAACTTTGTGGTAATGACTTGTTGGTAATTTACAAACCTTGTAGTAATGACTTGCTGGTAATTTCAAACCTTGTGGTAATGACTTGCTGGTAATTTACAAACCTTGTGGTAATGACTTGCTGGTAATTTACAAACCTTGTGGTAATGACTTGCTGGTAATTTACAAACCTTGTGGTAATGACTTGCTGGTAATTTCAAACTTGTGGTAGTGACTTGCTGGTAATTACAAACCTTGTGGTAATGACTTGCTGGTAATTTACAAACATTGTGGTAATGACTTGCTGGTAATTACAAACCTTGTGGTAATGACTTGTTGGTAATTTACAAACCTTGTAGTAATGACTTGCTGGTAATTTCAAACCTTGTGGTAATGACTTGCTGGTAATTTCAAACCTTGTGGCAATGACTTGCTGGTAATTTACAAACCTTGTGGTAATGACTTGCTGGTAATTTACAAACCATGTGGTAATGACTTGCTGGTAATTTCAAGTCCCGTATTTGATTTAATCAACAGTAAATCATCATTGGAACTAGAGTAACCATTGTGCACAGAATGAGGACTCAGTTTCTTTTTTGTTGTTTTTTGGTATTTTTTTGATTAACCTCACTTAAAAAGTGACAAAACTAATAAAAATAATAGTACATCTATATACTTAATTGTCACCTGAAACTGCTTGCCTAAAATTTTAAACACATTAAGTTCCATGGAATACATTTTGCACATTTCTGTTATATGACTATGGAACTTTACTTGGTGATGTATTGTCATTGGCATATTATGTAAGGAGATCCTTAAGGGTTGAAAGGATTTATTAAAATCATATATAAATTTGTCAATAGCTGTTGTCTTCTCTCATACCATACAAGTAGGATGTAGTAATTGGCTTTTGATTCTGAAAGTTTTAAAGTTAATATATTTATCCTGCTTTTTTCCATTTTTCAGATGGACCAGACAATGTTCAGGTAACTCCATCTGATGTACTGACTGTTGATGAAGGAGGAAGCATAAATATAACCTGTATTGGAGAATGTAATCCCCCATGTAGCTTTTATTATTGGATGAAGGACTCTCTGCCTACAATAGTTGGATCTTTTCAGTCATATTTGATACCTGCCATTAGTCGGAACCATGCTGGTGTCTACACATGTACTGTTATTAATGTAAACATTTCAAAGAATGCCACAGCACAGATAACAGTCAGAGTTAATTGTAAGTACAGTGAGTTTATGTTAAAACAATTTGATCTTTTATTATTTCAGTGTTACACAAATTTGTACTTCTTTGACTCATCAACAGTATCATCACTAATATCATCACCATAATCAGTTTTTGGGAGCACTTAGTGTTTTATCATTGATTATACTTTTCAGTGTTTGTGCATTCATCATAGTAACTTGTCAGCCTACAACCCTTATCAAGACTTGTGTGTCACTAATTATCTTCACCATATTCTGCACTGGAATGATCTTTGTAGCTGGACAAATATTGGATTTAGTGTATAGAAATGAGATGTAGAGCCTACTATGCAGAGATCTTCCAGGCATGTGTGATTGTCTGTACTGCCAAAATAATAAGTACCCATATGGACTCTCCTGTAATAATAAAATGAAAAAAATGAGAATTGTGTTCCTGTTCTATTTTAGAAAAACTAGAACCATGTTGATATCTGTATATAGGGTCTTATTTGGTATGTCAGTGTCCTCAAAATAGTCCATAGTCATTACTGTGACATTTATTCTCAAAATGATCAACTAATTACTATGAATTTATCTTGTGAAATACACTGATCTCAAGTTTAGTTTGATCATCCACTGTAGCAGTGTAGCACAAATTCATATGTACATAAGTTATGTACATGTAAATTACTTGGGTAATGAAGAACCCTGTTGATTTCAGTGTCAAAGGTAAAAATCACATGAATGAAAGAAGAAAATGGTTTCTGCATAATAACTTAATTTCACCAAGATTTATAATTACCTGCCAATGTGGATGACTAGTACATGTGGTAAGGAACCCAAACCAAAATTGCCAGCTCATCACAGAGTGTTACAGTCCAAGTTAGTATGTACAACCAGTGGCAAGCCTGGGGAAGTCGAGTCTAGGGAAGTCTGCATTGAATCAACTGGCAAGCTTGTATGATTTTTTATTGCACTTACACAAACCACATACAAAATATTGAAAGCTTGTGCAAGCTTAGAAAACAATTGCTGCAAGCCTGTACACTCCTAAATATTGTAATGTAATTGTATAATCCTAAATTATATAATGACCTAAGTTTGCATGGACAGACGACAAGATTGCTAAAGACATAGATAGAAAACAGAAGTTTTGTGCAAGCAATCATTTACTACACGTATATGTCATACAAGTGCAAATACCTGATAAATTAAACAAATTTGAGTTTTTGAAAAGTATGCCCAGCCCAACCCCAACCTACCCTCATCTTGACAGGAAATCTTGTCCTTATTTGTCATCACTTTATTAGAGTACATGCAGATGGCTGTCTACAGTTCATTCAAACATTCTGCTATGAATCTATGGTCTTAAACTAAGTAATAGACAAAAGCAGAACCAACAAGTTTTGTAAAATTCATCAAATAATTTATTTCCATAGAATACAGAGTAAAAATTTACAAAGAACTTAGTATTGTGAATTAAATCCCAAACAGTCCTAAACATTTTTTTCACATATTCAAATGCATAGAGTGTTCCAAATGAATTCCAGTGATGGTTGAATGAATTCCAATCTTGAATGTGCAACAGGCTTGATGTGTCACAGTGATATAGTCCTGAATGTCTTTGAATGAATTCACAATAATTGCAAAGTAGTGATTTCATCCTAAAGTCAATGAGTACTATGTAATTCCAATGAATATTTTAAATATATAAATCCTCTGAAATAGTCTGTCATCATAATGGAAATGCAAATCAAGTTTGTAAATAAGGTCAGGTCTTTTTACAGAAATTTTAGCAGCAAGCCTGTCAAAAACTAGATGTTCTATAGAATTTCCAAATGGAAAACCAATGTATTCAAGTAAAATCCAAGTAAGCAAGTTTAGAAATGTATCTTAAAGTTTATTCTATACTGATGGACATAATTTATATATGTAATACGTTGTTTACAAAATGACCCTTACAATCTATAATCATAGACAAAAATAAAAAGTTAACACACAGTGTAGATATACATAACAATACACTTCATCAGCTATAGCTTCCACCTACCCCCTCCTCCGACAACTTGTTCCCCATACTGTTTTTAAAAACTAAAACACCACCGATATATATATATATATATATATATATATATATATATATATTACCCTATTGACATGATTAATACTGCTTTCCAGAAAGAATCTTCCCTTACACAACTTGAATCTTTAAAATGTAAAATAAAAAATAGAAATGAAGATATCTTTCCGTTTGTTACTGAATATAATCCAAAAGTAAGGTCTGTCAATCCAAGTTTGCCTAATATAGGTAAGATTATTAATAAATATTTGGATTTATTAAAATTATCATGTAAAGCAAGTTTTAAATCACTACACGAAAGCAATACCACACTTGCTTATAAAAGAACTAAAAATCTTAAAGATTTCCTAATTAATTCTATACTCGATTTTCATGTATGTGCATATGTTTTGTGTGGTGTGTTATCAAAGTTGATTTCATGTATGTGTGTATGTTTTGTGTGGTGTGTTATTAAAGTTTATTTTCATGTATGTGTGTATGTTTTGTGTGGTGTGTTATCAAGGTTGATTTTCATGTATGCATGTCTGTTTTGTGTGGTGTGTTATCAAAGTTGATTTTCATGTATGCATGTCTGTTTGTGTGGTGTGTTATCAGAGTTGATTTTCATGTATGCATGTCTGTTTTGTGTGGTGTGTTATCAAAGTTGATTTTCATGTATGCATGTATGTCTGTTTGTGTGGTGTGTTTTCAAAGTTGATTTTCATGTATGCATGTCTGTTTGTGTGGTGTGCTATCAAGTTGATTTTCATGTATGCATGTCTGTTTGTGTGGTGTGTTATCAAAGTTGATTTTCATGTATGCATGTCTGTTTGTGTGGTGTGTTATCAGAGTTGATTTTCATGTATGCATGTCTGTTTTGTGTTATCAGAGTTTGACAGACCTTATTTTTGTGTATGAGTAACAATATTTTTCTGTTATGTATCTGTTGTTGTTTTTTGTTTGATTTTATAACAGTTCTGTCTGGCACAGCAGAAACAATTTTTTTCCCCCTTGAAAAGTAGTTTCTAGCACTGGACACCATAACTGAGAAAGCCAAAAGGGAATAAGAAAAGAAAGGTTAGCAAATTAGCTAGATTTTTCTGCCTCATGGGCATGAATAATTTGTTTTCACTTATCAGTATACAGTACTTATAAAGGCTGAAATTTTACTTACTATATTCTATATGCAAAGTAAACTTAACTTGGACGTGACCTATAAATCAAACACATGTCAGAATAAACCTTTCCAATGCCATGCAGAGACTAACACTTGCACTGCAGTCATACTAATGCCATACAAATTTGCTTTAAGTTTAAATTCCTTTATTGAAGAGCTGAGCAAAACAAAGTAACTTAGTTTTGGTGAAGTTCATTGAAAATGCATTTCAGATCCACCAACTGTTAGCATTGAAAGCAGGAATGGAAGCTTTAGTGAGACAGGGTTTATGATAAACTGCACAGCTCATGGAATACCTGAAAGATACATCTTCAGCCTTATTCACAGTTCTCTCTTCTCTGGCATCAAGATCCGACACCTTGTCAACAATCAGCCAGTCTCCACAGGGGTCTTAGTTCACTGGTTTAGGAACCCTTCTTATATGGACACAGGAGTTTACACTTGTATTGTTAGGAATGGAATACCAGACTATAGAGATGGATCACTGGATAAGAATGTATCTGAGACTGTCTGGATTAGAGGTCAGTTTCCTGTTGATCCTTATATTTGTAAGCATTTGTAAGCATTGGTATCAAACTCAATGCCATTAGCATGTTTTCTCAGATATTGTTGGTGAAATGGTTGCCTTGTAACACAAGATTTATTTCCAGTGTACTCAAGCTAGTATGTATATAATTATGTGTAGGGTTTAATGGCATGTCAGCACAATACAGGCTCTGGTGTCAATCAAAATGCACATTCTAGAAATGTAAAGATAAAAAATGCCCAGCAACTTCAGGAAGATAAACCCATCCAAATAAATGTAAACATATAGTTCAACAAGATAAAAAATAAAATCATCATAGATAACCCTCCTGTAAGCCTTCAGTCAATACATTTAATCCCATGTAACACAGTAGACAGTTTTGAAATGTAAGAAAGAAATAAAAAACTTTCAACTTTGTTGATTGAAAAATTTATTAATACTTTTGAATCACATTGTCTTTAAGAGTTAAAAGGATTGATTAAAATAAGACTTCACATTTTTTGTGTCACAAAAGAGAAACACAGAGAACACATTATTACAGAACCTTGTAAACTTTACAAAATGGCAATATTTAAATCTTTAAAACTGAAACCTTGCATTTCCACATAAATAGATCTAAACAGTTTTTTATTCTTCTCCCACGAAACATTGTGGTTGAGTTGTATACATCTGGCAACTCACCATCACAACCTCTAGGAAATATGCACTGCAGAGAGATTGGTAGCCATTAGAGTGATTGACATTTTGTCGAGTTAATGGGTGACAAACATCCATGACTCACAGTTGGATAACAGACTCATATTAATGTTTACAATGTTTAGCAAATCATTCCAAAAATTGTTTTAGTGGTTACTGCATTTATGTTTAGAAAAAGTTGGTCTGCTTCTGTGCATGACATCATTTGCTTTTATCACTGATTTCAGATTCTATTTTAACAGTATTTCTAATTCAGTTCATACAATATAGCCTACCAGATTTTAATCATGATCACTGGAAAGTAGATTTTGCTTAAAGTTTTGATAATTTCTAACTAAAAAAAAATCTAACTAAAGTACTCACTGAATAAATGAAAGACACCTTCAAATCTTAGAACTGAAAAGTAATGTAATGAGATGCAATATTTTTTGATAATATGACCAAGGTGCCAGCTAGGTATATTTTTAAACAATTTGTGGATCATAGCTTGTTCTCAGATATGCAGATTATCAAAACCTTGTGTACATTCTGTGCTATTCGTTGAGTAGCAAGGAATCATACAGTCATAACTATTGTTTAAAATAGTGTTATTAATCTTTCAGTGGAAAGATGTTTGTAAATATTATTCAGAGAGTATATTGCTATTTCTTTAAAATTCATAAGCCAATGTCATGACAATGTAATATGAGAGTTGATGTACATAATTAACAGCTTGTTTAATGCCTCCTTAAACTGGAATTGACCCATGGCACAAAGCAATGGTCTCAGATCACTGATACTATAGAGAAACACTATTAAGTGAGTCATTATCATACCACTTTAATTATAGTCATACAATTAAAAGCATATCACTGCAAATACTCTGTCACATTGGTAGAGCATTTAATTGTTTCTTGAACTCATTTCTTGTTAAAAGCAATAGGAATACCCAATACCTTAAACTTATTTCTACTATCAACTCTGTCGATAGAATTTGACCAAATTATAATGCCATTCACAATCTTCAGAACCTTGTAATTTTTTGTTTCTTTTAAATGTTAATTCAAGTATAAAAAAAAATCGGACCATTTGTGACTAAGTTTGTTTGGATTAAGTCTGGTACTAGGATCTTTCATTGGATGCAATCTCATTCTAACTGAGGTCTTTCTGTTACAGATTTATTTTACAATATTGCCTTTATACTTTACCAGTGTCATGCAGTATCTCACAAATTTTAAAATATGTTTGGAGTCCAGAACATATTAATTCTAAGAAACTATATGCATGGATGGATGGGCTGCTTGCACTTTCTTTATATTTGCATGCATTGGGTAGGAGCTCTAGCTCTGCAATACAGTCACAGGAAATGTTTTTAAATTAAATTGCTGACAAGTCAGTTTATTTTTATAATTTTTTAAAATACATTTTCTTATGTGCTTCTGTAGCAGTCAGTTTTCTTCTTAATATGTTGTCAGTGACCTCCCTTTATGTGATTTAAAAAATATATAAAAGATATTAAATTTTCTTGTTGCAAGGTAATATTTTCAATGAATGCAATGTTCAACAGATCAAATTTAGTTGTGATGCATTAAATGGTTTAGAATTACTTAAGCAGAGGACAGTGTAGACAATCAAGGGGAAACAACTCCTGCAATTAAATTCAGTTCATTTTGATTAAGTGAGTATCCCTCTACATTTGTATGTGATTAATTATATTTGAGCCCAATTAATTTTGTTCACTGTCTGGGACTTTTTAAGAGTGTGAGTATGTCATTATTCAAAGTGCCAGATTAAATTTATGATTGCCATTTGCCATTAGTTGGTTACTGATATATATTCTTGGTCAATCATGACATCGTTATAATGATTATATTCAGATAACAGTAAAAGTTAGACTAAAACTTTAACATTAATCTGTTTTGTAGTTTCTTTGGAATATCTCAGCAAATTTAACTGAAAATGTATCAAAACTCTTTTGTAAATCCCAAATCTTTAGATCAAGATTTTGATTAAAAAATTATATAATAATAGTTTTAAATGGTTAAAAAGTATCATTTAAACCCATTTATTGGTAACTTTTGCCAGGTTTTGAAAAACAACAACCATAATGAAATACTTGGTTATATATATATATATATATATATATATATATATATATATATATATATATATATATATATATATATAACTTAGCTTTAAGTGGATATTTGAGATAGCCTTTTAGGCTATAATAAATATAAACAACCATAATGAAATACTCGGTACTAAACACAAACATGACCTATATATATATATATATATCTTGGCATTAGGTGGAAATTTCAGATAACCTTGTAGTCAGGGTCATTCTGAAGCATTAAGTACACTGTAAGCTAAATTTAATTATAATGCATTCCATGCTTTAGATCTTCTCAGACAGAGTACACTATATACATAAATTCAAGAGGAGGCAACTCCTGCAATTGTTTATTTCTTCTTAATTGGGTATCGCCTCTGCAGGTGTCTGTGACAATATATTTGAGTCTGATTAGTTAATTTTCCTATTTGGAAATTTTAAAAGTGGAAATCATCCTCATATAATTTGTTGGCTAGCATATGCATGAACCATTAGCAGTTTCAGTCTATGATTTGCAAGCAAACAGTTACAAAATTTCTCTCTGAATTTTGAATTTTGCAAACATTTCTTGCACTGTATAATCGCAATTCAAACTCACAAAACAATGAGAGAGATGTTAGCTTTGTAAGACCTTTTAATCATATTTACATTGTAGTTGAGATTTTTCAGTAACAATTTTAATGGAAATATTTATTTATTGCTTCTAGGTCCTCCTAATGTAACATCTAGTGGTACTGATTTTTATGCAGACAAGGGACATTCTGGAAGACTTGTTATTGAATTTTACAACAGCCTGCTAGATGCTAATGTTACATGGAATAAACAAAGGAATCAGTCACTGGAGAAACTTGACAGTTCTGACAAGTATAGCCTGTCTGTAGCCAGTACGACGGTTGCAGTGAAATTTTACTCAGTCTTTATCCAACAACCAGGATTCACAACAACTCTAGAGATAAATAATGTGACAGAGGAAGACTTTGGATCATACCAGGTCAATTTGCAGAATTCTGCTGGAAATTTGTCTAATTTGACATTAAACCTGAGGCCCAGAGGTAAATTTCAGACTAGATTATATATTCAGATTTCTCAGACAAGATTATAAATTCAGATTTCTCGATATGATACACTATTTTCTAGCCCACATCCCAAACTCTGTACAAGTTTTCCTTGATTTAGATAAATAACATGGTCTAGGGTTGAATCGTCTATGCACTTTCACCGTGACATTTTTATTCATTTGACTTCATTGATGTTCATCAGGGCAAAGTTCAACTTGCAAACAGAAAGCTTCCTGGCATCAAGGCTGCTCAAATATGCACCGATATCAAATTCAGCAGCTTTTCACAGAATAAACTTGACATCTTCATAAACCCACTTAAGAATTTGACTAAATTTTCCAACTGTTAATTAATGGATGATTCACCATAATTATAATATTAATAAATACTTATTATATGGCTGCTGGTACCAGGGATGGTGTCAGTTATTTTTAAATGTAATCATCTAAATTCCAATTATGTTTAAAGGTTTTGATTTAAATTGCAATTACTTACATTTAAAGAGTAATTGATTAAATTAGATTATTTGTTGGAATGGGATAATTTCTTCTTTTTGTATATTTTGGATAACATGTCTCAGTTAAATCAATAATTTCAGTTTATATGTTGGAAATTTTAAAGGAAATTCCAATGTCTTTGTGACTGATATTTTTTACATTTGAAAGTGAAATTGCTTAACGATAGTAAACACTTAAAAAGTGTATGTTCTTTAATATTACACTCAGCTGTAGTTTCCTTTCTGTTTATATAATTGAAATTAACTTTTAAAATTCAAAGTGGGCATTTATGTAATTGTAATCAACAAGTTAATTAATATAGGATGACATTTCATCCAAGTTATCTCTTGGCCAGCTGTTATTCCAGTTCGTAATTAGACAGATCTCAAGCAGACAGGCAGTTTTAGGGGTCCTTGTGAGTCTTGAAAGGTTACCTCACTAAAGGTCATTTGAACCAATGGTATGGCAGGCATCATGCATTAGGCGGCATCTTTTACCTGTCCTTAACACTTGTTGGTGAACACATTGGGGCTTCATTTTTGGTCGTCTTTAGATCAGATTGGTATGTAAGCATGCATAATAATGAGGTGATAATCTGACATCCTGAACACACTAGAGGCTATATTTCTGATTAGATTTATTCTTGGATACTTTGATTATGAGTGATATCCTTGCATATTAATGAGGTGATCATATCTCTGAATACTCTGGTGACTAAATATTTTAATAGAATTTGATCAGACTTGCTGTATAGGCTTGGATCATAAATGTTTTAGTCTAGGAGCATAAACTATATAATTAGACAAGGTAAAGCCCAAAAAGCATTCAGTTTTCCAAAATATAAATTTATTTCCCTAAAATATAAAATCAAACAAAGTGATTGAATTTAAAATAACTTACAGCGTATTATCCTACATTGTACTCTCAATTTCATATTAACCTAGAAATTATCCAAAGTTTTTCTGAATGAAGGTTCTAATGTGTTTTTGTGCTATGCATACACCAATGAAGAACCATGGTTCTAATAATCCAAAAATATTTTACTTCAAGGTAAATTCCATGCAAATAGAATACCACCAAAGTCCTTGCATTGTCCAAATAGAATACCACCAAAGTCCTTGCATTGTCCAAATAGAATATCACCAAAGTCCTTGCATTGTCCAAATAGAATACCACCAAAGTCCTTGCATTGTCCAAATAGAATACCACCAAAGTCCTTGCATTGTCCAAATAGAATACCACCAAAGCCCTTGCATGTTTCATATCATGTAATTGGAATAGTTTCACAATAGTACAACAGTGTACTGTCTATTTAGAATGTTTTCTTTTCTGCAGCTTCCATGAACAAATTATAAATAAATCTTACTTCCCCTTACAACTCTTATCTGACACCTGAGTATGCATACTTTATTCAAGTATATAGTCACTATGTATACATCTAATCAACAAAGTTTGAGTCAAAGAAATGATTCTTGACATTAAAATCATTATGTTGTAAAATAACTTTACCAGTCATTGTCTGACCTCTTCTAATCTTTGAGCCAATCAACAACTAGGGCATCCATGCTATTTCTACAGAAAAAAACATACTCATATGATTGTGTCATCACCTCCATTAAAGCATGGTGTACTTTGAGCAAAATAGTTGTTGACTTGATCTTGGCAATCAGCCATTGATTTATGAAATAAATTTAACCAAATATAAATGTCATGAACCAAAATGACTTAAATAAATCTACGTAACAAATTAATACGTGATACAGATATTTGCAACATAAGGGTCTCAGATGAGTTTGATTATGAATACAGTTTGTATGTTAATGAGAATCCAAGCTGACCAGATATTGGGAATCAAACTTGAAACTTACTGGAGAGGAGTCAAGTGTTTTAACCACTGAGCTGCAGCATAACCCTTGCAAGAGAATATCAGAGATTTCTAAGTTATGACATCACGGGCCATTTTGCAGGGGTCAGGATTAAGGTTGTTGTAGCAATCCCTGCTAGCTGCACAGATTAACTTGTGTTGTATGCCAAGTGTGTGTTGACGGTAAGGCTGTGAACAATTTCCATGTTACGGACCAAAGGGTTATGTCCCCTGGTGGAATGAAAAATGCGGGTTGTGTAAATGACTTGCCCATCATTAGGCAGAGAAAATAAATATATCTGGTCTAAAAGGGAAGACAAATGAGATCAGCATTGTGTAGCAAATATATGCTCCAGAGGAGCTGCAATTGCTCAGTGGTTTGCATGCTTGAATCCTGCAATGGTATTCCCTTGGGCAAGAAACTTTACTCCAGTGGCCTTGGCGCTAAATAACTAGTGTGTGCCACTGTCATAAAAGCTTAAGCACCAAACAATTAGCATTTTACTTTCCCTGCTACAATTTCAGTATGTGTGAATTTAGATTCTTGAATTGATGTAACTTTTTGTGTCACTTTTACTGTGAAAGATATCAGACCCGCTTGGCATTCTTGTTTCATTGTGTCACCAGATTTTACTGTGATGAATCCGATGATAAATGCAAGCACAAAACTTGATTGTGTCTGTAAACAAAGATAAGATATATTCAAAATCACTTTGAAATCATATTTGGTTTAAAATTCAAGTATCTTTTTTCCTAGTAAATTTCTCTAGCTCGTACATATGTATTTTGTTCATATCCAATCTTCGCAGTGAAGAGTGCCAAATAATGGCATTGTTATCCCTATATCCAGTCATCAAAAATTTGTGTTGAAGTTTGCATAAGATTGATTTACCCATCTTGAGTCAGCGTAATATGTTCTGATTTTATCATCAGTGTGACTTTTGCCAAATGGTGATTCTAGACAATAACTCAAGTTGACCACCGGGACCCCGTGTGGCCGAGTGGTCTAAAGCACTCTCCGTTACGGATCACTGCCATCTCACCTCTGTCCTGCGTGGGTTTGAGTCTCAGATTCAGCCAATGTGGGTATGTGAGAAAGCTTGCCAGTAGCTTCTCATGTGTCGGTGGTTCTTTCCGAGGCTTTCCCAGGTTCTTCCTCCACCATTAATACTGGCCGCCATGTATAGCCTATTGTGTGCTGAAAAATCGCGTTAAACCCTAAAACAACAACCACAACAACAAGTTGACCACCATCTACATTGGCAATGACTTGTACTATAATAAGGAAAAATCAATTTTGTGATCGAAAGGTCAAAGTTCATTGTCACTTTTACTGAAAGAACAAAAATGTATTTAAACAAAAACTCCAGTTATTTGCCAAATACAGTTAACAAACCTTATGGATGGCTTTCAGTTGGGGTATGGAAGAACTATATTGATTTGGGGATTATAAGGTCAAGGTCACTGAATGTAAGAACAAGAATGTTTTTTTTCTTCTGCACAGTAAGTTTAATTTGTCCACCATCAACAATAAATATAATTTACAGATGGCTTTTACTTGGGGTCAGGACGAAACCTATCCATTTTGGGGTCAAAATGTCTAAAGTCACATTTACTTTGTCTACAAGAGGAAAGTTGTATCTGCATAAATACAGTTAAAATACTTGGTGGAATGGATTGCACTTGGGAAAGGAAGAAACAACTGTTGATTGTGGAGTCAATATTTCAATGGGGAAGATAACCGTGAATGAAAGAATATAAATGGTTTCAGTACAAAAACATTGACTTTATATCATATAGCTGGAGCAATGTTAGTGGATGGCTTGCACTTGAGGTAAGGAAGAAATCTATTAAATCAAGCATCAAAAGTCCAATGGTCAAAGTCACTGACTGAAATAAGAAAATGATTTTTAAATTTTTTGGGTCGGCTTGCACTTAAGGTATGGAAAACAGGAAAAAGTGGGATAAGAAAATATTGTTTCTGCCTATTAAGTTTTGTTCAGGTTTTGTTACCCAGAATTCAAAGTTATTGAGACATGTTGGTCAAAAGTTTTAAGAGGCAACAACTGTACCCAGCCTGCACCTACACAGAGAATGGTTGATGACCACAAGCCTTACCCAGAATTCAAAGTTATTGAGACATGTTGGTCAACAGTTTTAAGAGGCAATAACTGTACCTGGCCTGCATCAACACAGAGAATGGGGAAGGTGTATCATGTACCATTTACAGTATTCATATTTCATGTGCTAAGATTTCTTACACCATTACATAGATTCTTATGTTAATATTTTTGAAGCTAAAGCAGTTCATTCACTGGCATACACATGTGCCCCTTTGACTTTGTTATCAAGGTTATGATTGTATAAAACTGATTATGGCTTGGTCTATGGTTTTGATTTGTTTGTATTTCTTGAACTCAATAGATTTTTGTGCTACTTGGAATTAACCATTATAAAAGTAAGCTCATTAATTATATAACGCATTTGTTCCTTGACCATATGACTGCACTGAGGGTCTGATAAAAAAAAAAAATAATTCTTTGCATATATTGGTTGAATGGTTTTCTTCATACTTGGGGATGAATCAGACTCAAGCAATTCATTATACAGCATGTGTTTTGGGGTTAATAGGAAACTTATAGAAAATGTGTGCTGAAGTTTTTACTATAATTATTTTTTATTTGCTTATGGTCAAGTTATTATGATATACGTACACAACCTTTTGACATTTGGATCAAATTTATTTATTGTATGAATGAAGACCTTGCATGAGCCACTATAGAGCCAGGAGTGGGTACTGAGAAGATAGATGATCTGCATCATTTATGTTGTCCATCAAAACAGTTGATATTAGACAAGTTGTATGTTTTAAACACTTGGCTGACGATATGGACAGGACTTTGTCAAATTACTGATATACTTCTGTTTTCAGGGTAAATGGGTTTGTTATTAAAAACACTTTACTACACCTCCTGTTCCAAATGCTTAAATAAATCTGAATCAAACTAATGTATTACTGGAATTAACTGTAAATAAAATATAAGTATTACTGGAATTAACTGTAAATAAAATATAAGTATTACTGGAATGAACTGTAAATAAAATGGAAGTATTACTGGAATTAACTGTAAATAAAATGTAAGTATTACTGGAATTAACTGTAAATAAAATGTAAGTATTACTGGAATGAACTGTAAATAAAATGTAAGTATTACTGGAATGAACTGTAAATAAAATATAAGTATTACTGGAATGAACTGTAAATAAAATGTAAGTATTACTGGAATTAACTGTAAATAAAATGTAAGTATTACTGGAATTAACTGTAAATAAAATGTATGTATTACTGGAATTAACTGTAAATAAAATGTAAGTATTACTGGAATGAACTGTAAATAAAATGTAAGTATTACTGGAATGAACTGTAAATAAAATGTAAGTATTACTGGAATTAACTGTAAATAAAAGTATTACTGGAATGAACTGTAAATAAAATGTAAGTATTACTGGAATTAACTGTAAATAAAATATAAGTATTACTGGAATGAACTGTAAATAAAATATAAGTATTACTGGAATGAACTGTAAATAAAATGTAAGTATTACTGGAATGAACTGTAAATAAAATATAAGTATTACTGGAATGAACTGTAAATAAAATGTAAGTATTACTGGAATGAACTGTAAATAAAATATAAGTATTACTGGAATGAACTGTAAATAAAATGTAAGTATTACTGGAATTAACTGTAAATAAAATGTAAGTATTACTGGAATTAACTGTAAATAAAATGTAAGTATTACTGGAATTAACTGTAAATAAAATGTAAGTATTACTGGAATTAACTGTAAATAAAATGTAAGTATTACTGGAATTAACTGTAAATAAAATGTAAGTATTACTGGAATTAACTGTAAATAAAATGTAAGTATTACTGGAATGAACTGTAAATAAAATATAAGTATTACTGGAATTAACTGTAAATAAAATATAAGTATTACTGGAATTAACTGTAAATAAAATATAAGTATTACTGGAATTAACTGTAAATAAAATATAAGTATTACTGGAATTAACTGTAAATAAAATATAAGTATTACTGGAATTAACTGTAAATAAAATATAAGTATTACTGGAATTAACTGTAAATAAAATATAAGTATTACTGGAATTAACTGTAAATAAAATATAAGTATTACTGGAATTAACTGTAAATAAAATGTAAGTATTACTGGAATTAACTGTAAATAAAATGTAAGTATTACTGGAATGAACTGTAAATAAAATGTAAGTATTACTGGAATGAACTGTAAATAAAATATAAGTTTTACTGGAATTAACTGTAAATAAAATATAAGTTTTACTGGAATTAACTGTAAATAAAATATAAGTATTACTGGAATTAACAGCAGATAAAATATAAGTATTACTGGAATTAACTGTAAATAAAATATAAGTATTACTGGAATTAACTGCAAATAAAATATAAGTATTACTGGAATTAACTGTAAATAAAATATAAGTATTACTGGAATTAACTGTAAATAAAATATAAGTATTACTGGAATTAACTGTAAATAAAATATAAGTATTACTGGAATTAACTGTAAATAAAATATAAGTATTACTGGAATTAACTGTAAATAAAATATAAGTATTACTGGAATTAACTGTAAATAAAATGTAAGTATTACTGGAATGAACTGTAAATAAAATGTAAGTATTACTGGAATTAACTGTAAATAAAATGTAAGTATTACTGGAATTAACTGTAAATAAAATATAAGTTTTACTGGAATTAACTGTAAATAAAATATAAGTTTTACTGGAATTAACTGTAAATAAAATATAAGTATTACTGGAATTAACAGTAAATAAAATATAAGTATTACTGGAATTAACTGTAAATAACAGTAAATAAAATATAAGTATTACTGGAATTAACTGTAAATAAAATATAAGTATTACTGGAATTAACTGTAAATAAAATATAAGTTTTACTGGAATTAACTGTAAATAAAATATAAGTATTACTGGAATTAACAGTAAATAAAATATAAGTATTACTGGAATGAACTGTAAATAAAATTGTATCCTAGAATCTGAGAAGTTACATTCTTAGTAAGATATTAAACCATGTTCTTGAAAAATATACCATGCAGCTACAAAACACTTTCATGAACATCCTTTCAATATTAAAACATGTATGTACCTATGGAAAGTTTTACTCTGACTTGATACAAGCATTATGATTGTGGACTGGACCTCAAATTTAGCACCTTTTTCACTCAGTTTTCCACAGATTTCACGTTTAATAGCTAACATAATACAACTCTTGAACATCTAGGTCGTCCAGATGTTCCAAATGGTGTCCATATTGTACCAAACAGCGTTACTTCAAGTTCTGTGAATATAGAATGGGTGTCTGGTTTTCATGGAGGGTCAGATCAAACATTTGCCATTGAGTACAAAACCCATATGGATGAAGGCTGGAATAAGTATTCCCATGATGTGTTTGGTGGAATGAAAGAGAATAAATACATGAACATCACTGTAGAGGATTTGCATCAAAACACTTTGTACTTCTTCAGACTATATGCATGGAATATGTTAGGCAGAAGTGAATACTCTACAATCATCAATACTACAACCTATGCAGGTAAGACTTGTATATATATTTGTCACCCACACCATGTCATAGAATAATCTATGTGATTTGCTAACCTTACTTTTATTATCTCAGTCTGTTCATCTCAATCATAGTGTTTACAAGCTGGGACCTACTGGAGTAAAATTTGTATAAAAAAAACCTTATTGTCTTATGCTGTATCTGATGGAGTTGTAATAAAATCTGACAAACAACACACACACACACACATATAGGGGCCCCAAGTGACCACACAGTCTAAAGCGCTCTCTGTTACGGATCACTGCCATCTCACCTCTGTCTGCCTGGGTTCAAGTCTAGGAACCGGCCAATGTGGGTATGTGAGAAAACTTGCCAGTAGCTTCTCGTAGGTTGGTGGTTCTTCCCGTGGTTTTCCTAGGTTCTAACTCCACCATTAATACTGGCTGCCATGCATAACCTATCGTGTGCTGAGAAATGGTGTTAAACCCCACAACAACACACACACACACACACATGTATGTATGTATATATATATATATATATAACCAAAAGAACTTCACTCATACATTAACTTATGGTCTCTCTAACTTAGATTGCACACCATACAAAATATTTTGAAGAGACAGACAAACATGTAAAGTCAAGCTATTCGGTGTAGATTCTTGGCTGGTCGTTTAGGACTAAATAAAACCTACCACAACATTATACATCATTTTTATTGGCCAAAAATTAACAGTGATGTTCATAAATAGTGTAGACCTTGTTTTATTTTTTAATTGGTCAGTTTTACTTCTTTTGAACAACTTTTTGGACATTTTGTCAATGGACATTTCTCTTAACAAAGGACTGTGACTTTAATCTTTCATATTATTCTCTGATTGTGAATAGGTAAGATATAATCTTCTGTCTACTCACTCAAAAGGGGCCCCGAGTGGCCGAGTGGTCTACAGTGCTCTCCGTTATGGATCACTGCCATCTCACCTCTGCCTGACTGGGTTCAAGTCTAGGATTCGGCTAATGTGGGTATGTGAGAAAGCTTGCCACCATGCATAGCCTATCATGTGCTGAAAAATGGTGTTAAACCCCACAAGAACAACAATAACAACTCACTCAAAAAATACGATTAAAGAAGGTAGAAACTATAAATTAAGAATTTCTCAACCTGTTGATAAAGTTCATTCTCTCTTGCCAATACTTCAAAATCTTCTTCAGGTTAGACATTATGATCCATATAAAGTTAAAAAGAAAGTAATTTAAATTTTGTCAAAACTCCTGGGAGGTGGATACAGAAATAACTATGCCACCATTCATGTAAATATGCTAAAGGAGAATGTTGATTGAGAAAGCTTTGTAAAACATTCAGTAGCTTAAGGTTGTTCCTGTCCAATGCATTGGAAATGTAAATGGTGACATACAACCAGTTTGTAGTGATGTTGGTTCAACAACTCGTCATACTTCTGAAATATTAAAGAATCTGGACAGTACACTTTCACATCTACCACCACAGGAAAAAGAATGAGTTAAAGCAGCTGATATGTGAACATGGGCACTTGTTCCCAGATAGTCCCACAGGAACAAACAAAATCTACCATGATGTTGAAATTTTAGATTTCAAGCCTTTAAAACAGCACCCTTACGAAATGAATCTCCTCAAGCAAGAATGTTTGAAAAAAGAGGTTTAATATTTGTTGGAGATTGAATTTATTGAACCAAGTAAAAGTAACTGGAGTTTGCTGTGTATTCTTGTGCTGAAATCAGATAATTCTTTCCGCACGAGCAATGACTACAGAAAACTGAACAGTGTCATCAAAACAAGAATTGGTGACAACATAGATTTGGAGGTGCTAAATATTTCACCAAGTCGGACCTGTTTAGTGTTAAAAGGATTCTGGCACATTCCACTTACAGATAGAGCAAAGAGAAATTTGGGCTTAGCAACTCCAGATGGACTCTATCAATACAAAGTGATGCCATTAGATGTGAAAATTGTCCCTCTTCCTTCCAGTATTTAATGAACTGATAACATCTGATATAGATGGGTGGTATATATACATCATTATGTCAGTGATTCTTTGAAGGTCACACGATCACCTGGAAACTATCCAGAAATATTTTGTTCACTTGAGTGAGGGAGATTTGAAAATTAATCAAGTAAAGTAAATTTTGCTGAGTTTGTTTAACATTTTATCAAGAGACATGCTTAAGTTAAGCCTGTAGAAGATAAGGTCAGATTTATCTCTGAATTCCCTGTACCTATCAGTGAAGAGCAATTGATGTGATGTTTGGGTATGACTGGATATTATTGGAAATTTTGCTAAGATTGTTTCCATAATTGCCAAGCCACATACCAATTTAGTAAGAATGCTAAATTATATTTTTCTGACAAATGACAAGGGGCATATGAAAAATTAAAGGCCATACTCAAAAGTGCACCAATTTTTTTGGCTCCTGACTTTGGCTAATCATTTAAGGTGTCTGTTGATGCAATTGATGTTTAGGCTGGTTGCATATTAATTCAGGAAGATAAAAATGGCAGGGATCATCATGTGTGCTATTTTTCTAAAAAGTTAAACAAGCACGAGAGAAATTATTCCACTATTGAAAAGGTGTTTGGCTTTAATTTTGGCTTTACAACATTGCAAAGTGTATATTGATTCAATTAAGAAAACTAAAACAATACACACACACACAGACACACATTATCTATCTTTGCTCCTCTTCTCCTAGTTCAGCTCTCACTTCTCGCTGTTGTGCCCAAAAGGAGAAGTCACTTCTCTCTAAAGTTCAAGTCTAGTTTGGCCCCTGCTTCCATGATTTAACTAGAGCACAGTAAGAACCATCAGATGACTGACCATCGGAGGTGGAGATTCTCTTTGGAGGACTCATGCCCTCTGTGGCTACTCAGGATTATAGTGACCATCAACACCAGTCCCTTGTATCCACTTCTGGCTATTCCAAACTAGACGGTAAACAAAATATGTCTGACCACCCTTTGGGTCCATTGGTTAAATTCTTTAAAGTTCCTGTCAAACCAAGGAACACATTTCAAAGCTCCCTCATATCAGTCTTCTGTAATGGCTCAAAGAGAAAGTTAGCAGGCCCTTCCCCCATTCCTAAGGCTGTGTTTGGTATATGTGTGACTTGTAAACATAACTTACTTATTTCCTATGTACACGAATCATATGATTTTAAGAGTCTTTTGTATAGAACTTAATAAATTTCCAAGAAATACTGAAATTCTAGAAAAAAGCATAAAGGCTATGTAGATCTCATATTGATCTGTCATTATTGTATTGTAAGTTCCTTTTGGTTGCATGTTTTGGTTGATCATAAAGAAGTGCACTGACATACATAATGTTATCCTGTGATGAAATAATAGAGTGGATTTATCTCGTGATGAAGTTCATAGTGTTGTGTTGACAATATCTAGATTTAGAATATGTATATGACCTATAAAATTAAAATATTTCAGAAAATAGCAGATACTCTGGAAATCAAACATTACTGTTGTCATTTATTATGATTATGAAGGGAAAAGCAAGATTTTTCAGCATTTATTCCATTTGTTTATATATATATATATATATATATATATATATATATAGAGAGAGAGAGAGAGAGAGAGAGAGGGAGAGAGAGAGAGAGGTCTCATCATTTCTGCATATTCGGTTTTGTCATGCAAAGCATTTATTATCATAGAATTTTTTTTATGTCACTATTCACCTTCCAGTAATTTAAAAAATTGAACCAACTCTTCAGCATGATCTGTCTCAGATTCAACTGTACAATGATTATCAGTACAATGGTATGAAATGTTAATGAAAGGTTTTTATTTTTTACAGACTTTTACAAATATTAAAAGTCAGAGTTAAAATGAAAGTACTATTTTCTAATTAATATTAAAATCGCTCAGTTAAATATGCAGCATATTAGTAGTTCATTGAGGTCATCAACTGGATATTTGTAGGTGTATTTTCCTTTATATATATATATAATACAAATAGTAATATACCTGATGATAATTTTTAATTCATATGCTGCAGAGATTCTAAACAAGGTCCATGGATAAACAATACCAATCACCATGAGTGCACATGCCAGTCCATATTCCATCATCACAAAGCATTCATCGCCAACACATGATTCTACTCAGTCTGTGTTATATGCACTGGTGCATAGCAGACACTCGCAGGGCAACCAAATAATTAATTCTCATAAATCTACACAGACATTCTTATGAAAGAGAATTACAATTATGTACCAAACAGAACGAAAAGTGTTATCCTTGGATTCTACAGGAGAATGCTTGATAATACTTAGCAGAATTAATATTAATACAAATAATAATATCATACATGTTAGAGAATTTTAATTTGTACTCTACAGAGATTCAAACCCAGGTAAGCTGGTAAACAGCACCCATCACCTTGCAGACACACAACAGTCTATATTCCATCATGACTAAGCACAGTAATCACCCAAATTGTATGCTGTTAAGCTGGCATTATATGCAGTCATGTTTAGCAGACACACTCGCATGGCAACCTAATAATTTCTTTCATAAGAATCCAGAATGGCTATGTAGAAAACTGAGAATTAATTACTAGGTCACCATGATTCTATCCCATCATCATTTTATTTTGAAACTTTCATTCTCTGTACAGTAGAACCTGTCTTGAAAGACCACCCATTCTGCCAGAAAAGTATGTTCTCTCAAGAATGTGGTCTCATAACACTATATTTTCAATAAATATGTGTATTCAATAAGGTCTCTCAAGAGACGTGGTCTCACAAACAGTGGTCTCTCAAGACAAGTTTTACTGTATCTTATATTCTACGAATCTATCATCTGTTCCTTTGTTAGATGCTCCATGATACTATTATCATAGAAATATGACTAATTGATTTAATATCCTTCCTCACTTTCCACATTCATATAATATAGATAATCTAAGAGCTTTTAGAGCAGATATGATATGTATTCTTAGTAAAAGAAATGTTGAACTATCTATACCAGGAATACGATTTATCTATACCAGTAATATGATTTATCTATACCAGTAATATGATTTATCTATACCAATAATTTGATTTATTGCCTTTAATATGTCCCCAAATACTAAATTAGCTCAAATATAATTCTTCACTTCCATAAGGAATTGTTATCCCTTCAAACAACTTTTTTATTTCTGTTGGAAAATGTGTAAAATGTGTATCTCCAGCTTTAATTGTACAGTTGTTTGCATAATGTTGGGTTTACCCATGAACAAGTGTTTTGTAATGGATAATTTATATTGTGAGAATGGTTATTGTTATACTGTCTGAGTGATAAGTGTTTATATATATATATATATTACTTGTTTCTTCCGGGATATGGTTTGTGAACATGTTTATTACATTAAGATCACATGCATATTATTATGGAAGACACTGAATATGCAAACAGTTGCTTCAGTTTAGTATTCAGAGGCGCTGTTTCTATCCCACTGAGCAGTGTATCTGGACTCATCTTTATTGTGATTTTCCCCATTGTATTTTTCAGGTATTGCTATTTGGACTTAGCTGGCTATGTAGCAATTCCATTTTGTTCTTGGGATAACATATGATTATTCATTGTCCTGCTACAGCTTAGATGTGTGTTATTTCCCACTTTCTGTCAGCTCTTTACTCTATACTTTCTCCTCCTGGTCATAGTATCATCTTTTTGTGCACTTAAGGCAGTATACCTGATGCAGATGCAAGTGCAAAGATGTGGATAATATGTTATACATAGTTTGTTGCACTCATTGACAAGATGACTGCTTGATACATCTTTGCCTTGATACTGTTGTCAAATATATTGTGTTACTATGACAACTTTCACAACAAGTCTCTTCCATTTATTTCACAGTTCATTCATACAAAAATATATAAGAACCAAAACTGGTATGTTTTTCAGTTCAAAACTATCTCAGTTTTACCTTATTTCCATTCAGTCTTTTATATATTCTTGCATATTTTGCTTTCTTTTTTTTTTCATTGTTTAGAATAATACTTCCTAAATAAAGGCTAAGATTTCACCATCACTTTCCTTGAGATAAATTTCTAATGTCCTCTTGTCTTTCATGAGTCTTCATTTCCTTTATTCACATTTTGTTCTATTCACTGATGGTGAGGTCAGTTGCTACATCATTAGATTTGTGTCCAGTTGAGTCACAGTTCGGTATGCATCTAGGCCACATTAAGTTGGCTGCCTCAGTGTGCTCGAGGGTAAAGCACATAGTTCCCATTTTCTCAGCATAATGTGGTCAAAAATATGTTAAAAGTACCATTATAAACAACAAGCAAAGAAAAGCCGCAACTGTGTTTATGACAGACAAGCTGTGTATGCATTCATATGTACAACTATATTTCTTCAACAGCCTGTGCACTAGATTTTTCCATACATTGAGAAATTTTAAGGACAGTTGCACTGATAAATAATGTGTTTATTAGTAAGATTAGCTTATCAGTTATAATAATTTACTTTAGAGTATAATTTAGAGTATGGTTTTCATTGTAGTAGTTCCCCTCCCCCCAACACCTCTCGCATGCAACTCATGTTTCATGGATCCTCTGATTTTAGTGTAAAAAGTTCAATACAAACAACAAGACTTCACCTTGAAACTGTATTTTATTAATAAGCATTCTTTGAGAACTATTGATCATGTTTTGTTTCAGTATTGTAGTATTTTCTTTAGTATTATATCGCATTTGTTGTTATTTCAGAGACTGGAAAACAGGCAGTAAATGATAGTGGAGCAGGTTCAGTCATTATTGGGAGTGTCCTTGGCACTTGCCTCCCTATAGCATTTATTGTTATATTGGTGCTACTTTATCGGAGAAGAAGACTATGCAATAAAGGTAAAAAAAAACGGAATAAAAAATGTTTGTTATCATGCATTATTTTTACTCGTAATTTTTTTGTTTTCATGTCTTAGATATGTTTTGTTTAGAGTCCTGTATAATGTAAATGATAGCTACCACCATTCCCTATCTCACAATTTGAAACATCCAGTTCATTTGCTATTAGGGTTGTCTTTTCCAATCCTCCTTTTTGTTTCTATTGGCCTTGGCAGTGGCACATCTATTTTGTAATGGTAGAATATGCGATTAAACAAGTGTGAATAGGCACGAAATACTATAGAACAAAGTGGTAAGTAATAGATATTTTATGTGTAACCTCATAAGAAGTTCATAATATATTTGCTCCCCTAAATTTTGTCCATATCTTTCAATTTCAGACAGGTAATTTGAAGTTCTCAAAAACTGTTCTGCAGATATTCAGTATATATATATTCTTTATGTACCCATGGAAAATCCTATTGAATGAAATGAAATCAAAACAAATTGGCACTATATTCCAAGTTTGAAAATTGGTAGCTTTTGTTAAATCCTTAACAAGACATTTTGTCTAAAATTATATTCATTGTTGGGTTTATTTACTTGTCAGTGATGCATAATGTACATCAAGACCAGAATATAAAATGTACTACATGGCATGATATCGATATAATAATAATAATAATCTAGAATGACAGGGTTCTGTACGATATAAAATGTACTGCATGGCACGATATCAATATAATAATAATCTAGAATGACAGTGTTCTGTACGATATAAAATGTACTGCATGGCACGATATCAATATAATAATAATCTAGAATGACAGGGTTCTGTACGATATAAAATGTACTGCATGGCATGATATCAATATAATAATAATATAGTATGACAGGGTTCTGTACGATATAAAATGTACTGCATGGCACGATATCAATATAATAATAATCTAGAATGACAGGGTTCTGTACGATATAAAATGTACTGCATGGCATGATATCGATATAATAATAATCTAGTATGACAGGGTTCTGTACGATATAAAATATACTGCATGGCACGATATCAATATAATAATAATCTAGTATGACAGGGTTCTGTACGATATAAAATGTGCTACATGGCACGATATCAATATAATAATAATATAGTATGACAGGGTTCTGTACGATATAAAATGTACTGCATGGCATGATATCGATATAATAATAATCTAGTATGACAGGGTTCTGTACGATATAAAATGTACTGCATGGCACGATATCAATATAATAATAATGTAGAATGACAGTATTCTGTACGATATAAAATGTACTGCATGGCACGATATCAATATAATAATAATCTAGAATGACAGTGTTCTGTACGATATAAAATATACTGCATGGCACGATATCAATATAATAATAATCTAGTATGACAGGGTTCTGTACGATATAAAATGTACTGCATGGCACGATATCAATATAATAATAATCTAGTATGACAGGGTTCTGTACGATATAAAATGTACTGCATGGCACGATATCAATATAATAATAATCTAGTATGACAGGGTTCTGTACGATATAAAATGTACTGCATGGCACGATATCAATATAATAATAATCTAGTATGACAGGGTTCTGTACGATATAAAATGTACTGCATGGCACGATATCAATATAATAATAATCTAGTATGACAGGGTTCTGTACGATATAAAATGTACTGCATGGCATGATATCAATATAATAATAATCTAGAATGACAGGGTTCTGTACGATATAAAATGTACTGCATGGCACGATATCAATATAATAATAATCTAGAATGACAGGGTTCTGTACGATATAAAATGTACTGCATGGCATGATATCAATATAATAATAATCTAGAATGACAGTGTTCTGTACGATATAAAATGTACTGCATGGCACGATATCAATATAATAATAATCTAGAATGACAGGGTTCTGTACGATATAAAATGTATTGCATGGCATGATATCAATATAATAATAATCTAGAATGACAGTGTTCTGTACGATATAAAATGTACTGCATGGCACGATATCAATATAATAATAATCTAGAATGACAGGGTTCTGTACGATATAAAATGTACTTCATATCATGATATCAGTATAATAATAATCTAGTATGACAGGGTTCTGTACGATATAAAATGTACTGCATGGCATGATATCAATATAATAATAATCTAGTATGACAGGGTTCTGTAAGAACCTGCAAAACTTGTGCAGGTAGCATTTGGTTTTGTTCTGTATAATTCATTCACAATGGGCATTGTAATAAATTATATGATTTCTTTCTACAATGATACTGTAATATACAGCTGTTTAATACCAGTTAGAGATAGGGAAACAGTTACCACTTTCATTTCATATTTCTTGTCATGACTGAATGAAACAATACAACATAATGATAAACATACTGCATCAAATTGGCTTACATTCATTGTTTCCCTTTCATGTGTAAAAGCCTGAAAACAGCCGATGGTGACCATGTAGATTTGTAAAATACAGTAATTCCTAAATAAGATTTATCATTCACTTAGAAAACTGCCAGCCTAATGATAATTCATAGGATCATAATGATGAAACAAGTCAACATTTTTGTTTTGATTTTCTGTTAGCAGTGATTATATCATTAAGCATTATTAACATTACCCGTGCCATTGGCAAATTTAGCTGGAGACAGTCCATGTGGGGGACTGATTAGTTGTACTGTTTGTGGACAGGTTATATGTTTGTGAAAATATAGGATATATAATAATAATAAAAAGGTTAACAATGGCTCCTTAAATCATATGCTGTCCAAAAGTTCAGGGCTCGACAAGCCCATAGTCTTGGGGATTAAATCTGGAATAATCTTGAGTAAAAACCATATACTTGATACTAAATTCCAAAATGAAAAGTGTATCATTTGCTATATGATAAGACTTACAATATAATTATTCTGTGTATCAAATTGAAGGCACAGAAGAGAGAAAACATGAAGGTCACAGTTTGTCATGGGCTATGTATGACTGATTAAATAACTGCTGAGGCTGGCATCTATCAAGAAACTACAGGGTGATAGATTCCATTTTAATGATTTCAAATGTGATGGCCAGTTAGATGTGAATTATATAGCTGGACAGAACCATCCTTGACTGTGTCAGGCACATTGTTAGAATTTACTATTTACCATATATGAATTTAACTCTTGACAACTGATATAATTTATCAGTTTAACTATAACATTCTTACAATATAAATAACAATTTTACAGTACAAATTTCAGTCATTTTGTAATTGATACAGGTGTATGACATGTTAGGTGATTAGAAATTGGTGCAGTATGAAAAAAATGCACTATATGAACGTTTTCTAGTGATTCTTTTTTCTTTGAATCAGTCAAACCTGATCTTGAGTAAGATTGGAGAAGTATTGTTATACAAATTATTACATAAAATTCAGAAATGCAAAAGATTTCAAGTTCTCAAAGTTGTACAGCAACCGCTGTGCTCATAATGAATGGGGAGATTACCTGGACTTCAGTCACGACTTGAAAAGCAAGCTGTCCATATTTTAATCTTGTGGACACAATATTACAATGTAAATTTAATGTTATTTTACCCATTGCATTTAAACCTACAGTAACAACATTTCTTTAGCCTTTTCATCAGAAAACCTAAATGATGTCTAGGTTGACCTAATGAAAAATAGTTCCACTCAGGCATGAAATATGACTCCTTCAAAACTGTCTTATTACTAGTCCTTCTGAATCAACATGGTAAAATACTATTTGTAAATCTTGTTTTACACACACCTTCTCTACAGATAATCCATAGAATTCATCAAAAGTGAACATTGTCTGAAATTTTTATTTTAATTTGTATTTGAATATATAAGACACTGATAGCTCAAGACAAGAATGATTTAAGGGGATGGTATCAGTTTTAAAGATAATTGTCTTCTTTCACAAATTAATGTAATTCACAACATTTGTACGGTGAAGTATTAATGTTTTAAACCCTAACCTGTTGAATACCATTCAACGTTACCACTGACGATGGCTCAAGTGCTCTCTGTGATATATATTTGAATTAAACCTGTATAAAAGCTGTGTGAGATTAGCATTTTTTTAAATTTTCACTCCCTTGTTGAAAAAGATATTCCTTTTTCAGGAAAATCATCAGGTCAGAGTGAAACGTGTCGGTATGTAAAGGAAAGTAATTTTGTTGTCTTTAATCATCTGTCATCCATCAGCCTGTTTCTTACTGCTATGCTTGCTCGACTACTTAGAGAATTGCCATGAATGTTTACACATACATTCATTCAATTGTCTAGTTGGTCCAAGTTGAAAATAGTGTCACTTGGACATGTTGTCTAGTTGGTCCAAAATGAAAATAGTGTCACTTGGACATGTTGTCTTGTTGGTCCAAAATGAAAATAGTGTCACTTGGACATCTTGTCTAGTTGGTCCAAAATGAAAATGGTATCACTTGGACATCTTGTCTAGTTGGTTCAAAATGAAAATGGTGTCACTTGGACATCTTGTCTAGTTGGCACAAAATGAAAGTAGTGTCACTTGGACATCTTGTCTAGTTGGTCCAAAATGAAAATAGTGTCACTTGGACATCTTGTCTAGTTGGTCCAAAATGAAAATAGTGTCACTTGGACATCTTGTCTAGTTGGTCCAAAATGAAAATAGTGTCACTTGGACATCTTGTCTAGTTGGTCCAAAATGAAAATAGTGTCACTTGGACATCTTGTCTAGTTGGTCCAAAATGAAAATGGTGTCACTTGGACATCTTGTCTAGTTGGTCCAAAATGAAAATGGTGTCACTTGGACATCTTGTCTAGTTGGTCCAAATGAAAATGGTGTCACTTGGACATCTTGTCTAGTTGGTCCAAAATGAAAATAGTGTCACTTGGACATCTTGTCTAGTTGGTCCAAAATGAAAATAGTGTCACTTGGACATCTTGTTTAGTTGGTCCAAATGAAAATAGTGTCACTTGGACATCTTGTTTAGTTGGTCCAAAATGAAAATAGTGTCACTTGGACATGTTGTCTAGTTGGTCCAAAATGAAAATAGTGTCACTTGGACATGTTGTCTGGTTGGTCCAAAATGAAAATAGTGTCACTTGGACATGTTGTCTAGTTGGTTTAAAATGAAAATAGTGTCATTTGGACATCTGTCTTGGCTGCTACAAAGAGAAGCTTGAAATCGTTTGCTACTTCTGCATGGATGATGTCACCATGGGGTGCATTGAATCATTTCTTCTGATGTCTTGTTGCTCTTAAATGTCACTGGTGCCTACTTACGTTCAATATGGCCATTTAAGTGGGCATCTTGACGATGTTAACACTGTTTCCCCGAATAGAATGTAATAACAAGATCTGAGTCATACTTTTGTTGATCATTTCAGTCATTTTTTAGTCCCATTTTCAGAAAAATTATATGATGTACAATTAGCCTTAAATATAATGGAAATGATACTGCTCTGACAGCAAATATCCTAAAATTCTTCTTTTTGCCATCCCCTTCCAATGGATGGTCATATCAACATGGAGTTTGTCCAGAAGATTAAGTATGATGTCTTATTTATCCAATTTAAACTAGTGCTGAAATGATCTTTAATATGACCACCACAGTGACTAACTTACAATTGTTGCTATTCCTAAATCAAAAACATATGGTCATCTAATTTTCACAAGAAGACTATTTATGATATCTAGTTTGTCTTAATTGTGATGGTGGCTATCCAACATCCAGTATTACAGTCATGGCAGTCATCCTAAATGTTGTTCATATTACTATTCTTCCTGTACATCATATTCTTGTGGGATTTTCATCAAAAGACTTCTAATGATGCATGTTAGATCCAAATCTAAATGGTGCTGGTCGTTTTTTTTTCTTATCCCAGGATTGCAGCCACAGTGGCTAATTTGAAATATTTTTTTTTTATAAAAAGTAACCAGTGATTTCAGTACTTGGTAGTTAGAATAGAAGAAATGGTCTTCTTTTGTATTGCTGGAAATTGGTTTTATTAGGTAGAGTGGCACAGTTTATCTCCGTAATTATAATTACTTTCTCCACTTTATTCAGATGGGGAGAACAGGTGGTTGTATTACATGCCATACAGTATTCTTAAAATTAATCTGTACATATTCTGCAATAATGCTCATCAAGTATTGAATCATGCATGTATAACACATGAGATGTAAATCTAAAAAATGCATATAAGTTGTTGCAGCAAGCAAAATATAATGCGACCTGCAATAGCAATGCGTCATAAGTGATTTTTTTTACTGACAGAAGACAGAGCACATTGTATTAAGAATAAGGAACAGTTAAGCAGCGTTTATTTCATCTTTTGTAAAATGGATATTTTAAGCTGAATCAGAACTGCTAAAGCAAAATGAATGTAATCATTTCACTTTGAAGTACAAAAGGTAAATGTGGTTTTTTTAATTGGTTCTTTTTCTCTATGTTCTTTGTAGAATGTGATAGGATCATATCTATTTCATACTGAATTAGCTAATCTTATTGATAAATGGATGGATTGACCTGTGTATGGTGGCCAGAAATAAATAAAGTCACTGCCAATATATATATATAAAATTTGCTTATATTCCATTCATTCTTTTTTCTTTACATTTATCATTTTGGCTTGCTTTCTGTCTATCTATAACTTGGTAGTATAATTAGATGCTGCAATATACATAATTTATTATAATACAGCCTGCATGCGTTTGCAAAAAACAGATAAAATTGAAAAGCGGCAAAATGATTCATGAAAAGTTAGGGACACATATTTGCAATTTCCAATAAATATTGAAAATTCAAGTGCCATAATAATTTTATGTAAAATGTTTAATAAAATGAAGTAAACAAAAACAGAATTTTGCATCAGTCTTTTACGTTTCTCCGAAGCAGTAAAAAGAAAATTCCTTGTGGTTAGTGATCTTGATAATCTCTGTAGAAATTGTTGTGACCAAAATTGCATTTTTATGATGGGATCAAGGTAAAACAAAAACAAAAGTTGACTTGAATATATTTTTATCATTTGTGTCATTTTGAATTCAAATTATTCTCAATAAGTCTATCAAAACTATGTTAGATCCCAATTTGTCTTATTCAAGTTACATGTAATTTATGTAAAGTAGAGAGAGTTGAAAATTTGGAGTTCATCAATATATTGCAAAAGACTGACTTAAACAGTAGAAATTTAACTATGAATTCAGTTTTCTTAGTTATGTTTTTAAATATTTTAAACCCAAAACTTATTTTAAGATACTGATTAATACTCTACTTAGAGATAATTCTTGAAAAAGATATATTACCATGCTTGAAAGCAACCAGGTACATTAATTTGTAGTACCAGTGCTTGAAAGCAACCTAGTACATTAATTTGTAGTACCAGTGCTTGAAAACAACCTGGTACATTAATTTGTAGTACCAGTACTTGAAAGCAACCAGGTACATTAATTTGTAGTACCAGTGCTTGAAAGCAACCTAGTACATTAATTTGTAGTACCAGTGCTTGAAAGCAACCTAGTACATTAATTTGTAGTACCAGTGCTTGAAAGCAACCAGGTACATTAATTTGTAGTACCAGTGCTTGAAAGCAACCAGGTACATTAATTTGTAGTTCCAGTGCTTGAAAGCAACCTAGTACATTAATTTATAGTTCCAGTGCTTGAAAGCAACCTAGTACATTAATTTGTAGTACCAGTGCTTGAAAGCAACCTAGTACATTAATTTGTTGTACCAGTGCTTGAAAGCAACCTAGTACATTAATTTGTAGTTCCAGTGCTTGAAAGCAACCTAGTACATTAATTTGTAGTACCAGTGCTTGAAAGCAACCTAGTACATTAATTTGTAGTACCAGTGCTTGAAAGCAACCAGGTACATTAATTTGTAGTTCCAGTGCTTGAAAGCAACCAGGTACATTAATTTGTAGTACCAGTGCTTGAAAGCAACTTAGTACATTAATTTGTAGTACCAGTGCTTGAAAGCAACCAGGTACATTAATTTGTAGTACCAGTGCTTGAAAGCAACCAGGTACATTAATTTGTAGTACCAGTGCTTGAAAGCAACCAGGTACATTAATTTGTAGTACCAGTGCTTGAAAGCAACCTAGTACATTAATTTGTAGTACCAGTGCTTGAAAGCAACCTAGTACATTAATTTGTAGTTCCAGTGCTTGAAAGCAACCTAGTACATTAATTTTGTAGTTCCAGTGCTTGAAAGCAACCTAGTACATTAATTTGTAGTACCAGTGCTTGAAAGCAACCTAGTACATTAATTTGTAGTTCCAGTGCTTGAAAGCAACCTAGTACATTTTTTTGTAGTTCCAGTGCTTGAAAGCAACCAGGTACATTAATTTGTAGTACCAGTACTTGAAAGCAACCAGGTACATTAATTTGTAGTACCAGTGCTTGAAAGCAACCAGGTACATTAATTTGTAGTACCAGTGCTTGAAAGCAACCTAGTACATTAATTTGTAGTACCAGTGCTTGAAAGGAACCTAGTACATTAATTTGTAGTTCCAGTGCTTGAAAGCAACCTAGTATATTAATTTGTAGTACCAGTGCTTGAAAGCAACCAGGTACATTAATTTGTAGTACCAGTGCTTGAAAGCAACCTAGTACATTAATTTGTAGTACCAGTGCTTGAAAGCAACCAGGTACATTAATTTGTAGTACCAGTGCTTGAAAGCAACCAGGTACATTAATTTGTAGTACCAGTGCTTGAAAGCAACCTAGTACATTAATTTGTAGTACCAGTGCTTGAAAACAACCTAGTACATTAATTTGTAGTTCCAGTGCTTGAAAGCAACCTAGTACATTAATTTGTAGTTCCAGTGCTTGAAAACAACCTAGTACATTAATTTGTAGTTCCAGTGCTTGAAAACAACCTAGTACATTAATTTGTAGTACCAGTGCTTGAAAGCAACCTAGTACATTAATTTGTAGTACCAGTGCTTGAAAGCAACCTAGTACATTAATTTGTAGTACCAGTGCTTGAAAACAACCTAGTACATTAATTTGTAGTTCCAGTGCTTGAAAGCAACCTAGTAGATTAATTTGTAGTACCAGTGCTTGAAAGCAACCTAGTACATTAATTTGTAGTACCAGTGCCTTAAAGCAACCTAGTACATTAATTTGTAGTTCCAGTGCTTGAAAGCAACCTAGTACATTAATTTGTAGTACCAGTGCTTGAAAGCAACCTAGTACATTAATTTGTAGTACCAGTGCTTGAAAGCAACCAGGTACATTAATTTGTAGTACCAGTGCTTGAAAACACCCTAGTACATTAATTTGTTGTACCAGTGCTTGAAAACAACCTAGTACATTAATTTGTAGTTCCAGTGCTTGAAAGCAACCTAGTACATTAATTTGTAGTACCAGTGCTTGAAAAAAAATCATTATTGTGCTTTGTACCATATGTGCAAATTTATGCAATTTTCTCTGAAACATGAGCACATGGTATAGTGCATTTTATTTAAAGCTTAATTAATTTGATTCAATTTCCATAAGTTTGTTTTTGTACAGATCGTTTTGATATTATTTACGTTCTTTACATACAGTGTACAAAAGATCACAATTGACTACATACCATTGTTATGAAATTATGGTCTTAAACTTAGTAACAGAAAAGAGCGAAAAGCATTAAGCTTTGTAAAAATTTAGCAAATAATCAATTTTGCTAAAAATCAAAATAAAAATGTAAAACTTACAGTATTGTCACTGAACCCAAAGTAGTTCAGAAAGTTCTATCACAAGTCGAAAAGTATAAAGTTCCAACTGAATTCCGGTGGTGTCCCAAATAATTTACAATATTGAATGTGTTAATGTGCCTGTAGTCTCAAATGGGGTAATATGCCAATATCCTGGATTATGGCAATGTGCTAGGAATCTTTTCCTGTATCTCAATAATATAATCAAAAAATGTATTTTTCTGAATTCATTATAATTCCAAATTAATGTTCCTGTCCGAAAATATTATTGACAAGCACTTTGTATTTCCATTGAATCATAACTTGAATAAATAATTTCACCAAAGTGAAAATCTAAATAAAACAATAAGACTGATTCTGCTTGAAAATGTTAATTCAAAAATGAATAATTTCTCAAGAAAGCAACATATTATAGAAAGCAATGATTCAAAAACAGAACCAGGATGAGGGACAAAAGTTCATTTCCAGAACTTTCTAAGTTATCAACAAGGCAGGGTCAGTTAGTAAAATTATAATAAAGAACATGGCCAACATCAGGTAGACCAGGTCTTCTAAGGGGATTACCAGTGTCATCGACTCAGAGTAAGACCAAATATGAAACACACAGTCATCAAGAAATATCCAGCTATGTATTAATTTGTTTACAAAATCAATGTCCCTATTCAGGTACACAGTGAACTTGATTTTGGACTTAGGTCAGGTATAAAACACAAATGCATATAACATATAATCATTAAAAGAAGCCAACACATAAAGTAAATGGTCATAACATTAGCGTAGTAATCTATTATATTAATTTGTAGTATGTGTTTGCAAAATGGTTGCATACACTTTGTGTTTTGTACCATATATGTTGCATTTTATGCAACTTTAACTGAAACGTACCATTTAAGTGAGAACAGAATACAGTGCATTTTATTTACAGCTAAATTAATGAACTTGTTTCAACTTGTTTAAGTTTGTTTGCTATAGGACATTTGAAACTTGTTCATTCTTTACGTGAATGTACTTATGCTGCATTTTCTTTGGTATGAACAAATATAAACAAGTTTAATTTCATATGAACAAATGTAAACAAGACTTGTTTTTGTCAAAATATGGCAAACTTGTGTTTCCTTTATATCTCTTAGAGCAAAATTTTTGCTTTATACAAAATGATAACATTGATGAGAAAGGATGATTTCCCTTAATTTGCAACCATTCATCCTGGTCATAATCTTCTGTTTTTAAATGCATACCGAAATAATATATTTAATTATTAGCTACAAATTGAATATCTATAAATTTCTGTACTTGCAATTACTTGCACTTTATTATCATATTGGACTATAAACTGTTTCTTCAAACAGAGAAATTGCAAGGTTAATTTAATGAATAATAAACCTTGTTAAGTCTCAAAAAATCCTTATTTTGTAGCATGAACTGAAAGAGCATTATTTCCAGTTTGTTCTCACATTTATTTTTTTAAATATTATAAACTATAGGTCTGCAATAACTGAAGGAACTAACATGGAAGGGTACACTACAATAAACACAGTTGCTTCTACAGGTGGGGAAAATGATAAAAATCCATATCTAGATCTTCAAGGTAAGTAACATCTGATATTGATCTTAATCTAATAGAGCACATTCTAGAATTATCCTGAATATTGATCACCTGAATGACACTTTATATAATGTCATTAAATAGCCAGGGTTCAGGTAAATGCCAAATAATTGTAAAATTAAATTAAGGTTCATATTAAATATATGGGTGAAGTTTTTTAAAAGAATTTTTAATTAATGTTGGATAAAATCATATGTTAATTTCCATCCACTGATGTCTGTTTCTAATGCTGTTTTCACTGCTTGCTCCACATTGTATTTAAATAATCAGCTAGCTTTGGTCCTGTGTGCTTTATTGCACTTTTTAACTTGGTAGATTAGCCACCATGCATTCTGCCTCTCATTCAAAGATAGGAAGGTGAAGAATAGTGCTAGATTGATGCAAAACATACATGTGTGCAAACTGATAACAGTATGCAGCCTTTTGGCAATATCTACGGAATTTACTTTGCCAGAAATAGGATAAAACAGTATGTTACGCCCGTAATCCATTACTTGATTATAGTATTACCATTCAGACACTTCCATTTAAGGTCTATTTTTGTAATTTTTGTATTTTTCAAAAAGGTTAAGAGGTCTGTGTACACTATGTAAAGATTGTACAAAATATAAAAGGTTCTCATTTTAAAAAATCAACATATTTGAAGTACTGTTTCACAAATTGACTCACAGATAATATTTACTAATTTATTATTGTTGTTGTGGGGTTTAATGCCACTTTTCAGCACACAATAGGTTATGTATGATGGGGATTATTAATGGTGGAGGAAGAACCCGAGAAAATCCCAGGAAGAACCACTGACCCATGAAAAGCTACTGGCAAGCTTTCTCACATACCCACATTGGCCGAATCCTAGACTCAAACCCACGCAGACAGAGGTGAGATGGCAGTGATCCACAAAGGAGAGCGCTTTAGACCACTCGGCCACTCGGGGCTCCTTTACTACTGTGATGTACATGGAGAATATTATAGTATGCATCATATTCCCATCTGTTGATGGTACATTATAGTGTAGATTTTGATTCAAGAGAAGAGGCATTTTCCAATCTTTTGCCTGGAAATATACTTATTAAAGATGGAGTTCTGCTATTGAAAGCTCGAGATTCAAACTAATCTCTTTGTTATTTGAATGCCAATGTTTTGTGACAAAAGGTTGTGGAATTGATTCAGAAATTGTCATGGGTAGGTTTGTAATAAGTGCGGTTTAATACAAAAAATAATTTTTCCTATATATTTTTTTTCAGATATGGCAGGGGAAACGAATGAAAGTGAAAACATAAGGTATTTTTCTAAATTAGGTTTAGTTAGAGGATATTCGCTTAAAATGAGCGAATAATGGATATATTTCATCAAGTGAGTGAAAATACTTAAGTTTTTCACCCATGGTTTGAAATATATCCATTATTCACTGGAAGCAAGCAGATATTTTATAATTCTATGCTTAAAACTATTGGCTAGCAATGTCTATTGTATAACAGATTGAAATAGCAGTTTTCTTGATCACTCATGATGTCTGCTGTTTACTGTTTATGTTCTATTGCATTTTGTGATTATTCAGAAAGAAAATATAACAGTTATATAATTCTTCACAATTAAAAGTAAAATAGCAAATTAAAAAAATAATTCACTCCATGCTGAATTTGAACTTGAGTTGCTTGTATCAGGAGGTAACCATATTTTACACTCAACCACATAAGCATCTATTAAAGAATAACTTTGAGTTTTATGATTATTTTGTTATTGATGTGGCAGTGAATTTAGTTATTGTAACTCACTCCAATGAACTATTACAACTACATTACTTGGAAAATCCTGCAATTCTTGGCCTAATGTTAAGTAAAAACAATAAGGTATTGATATTAAAGTACAATAAGGTTGCACAGTATATATCACGTGTAGTTGCATATGCTAGATATTTATTGTAGACTGCTTAGGGCTGTTCCATTAAAACATACATGGGGATCAGGTAAGGCAATTTGAAAGTCAGGTATGCATCCATAGATGCAGTGTACAAATTGCTTATCATTTTAATATGAACTCTGTGAAATCAAAGTACCTTGGCATATATTTTTAAAAAACAGCCATCCCTGGGTACCATGTATGTTTAAGTGGAACAGCCCTTACATTGTATACATGAAAATAATCCAAATAATTGAAAACCTGAAACTGAAAGATATATATAACATTTGTTCTTTACACAAATTATTTCCTTTCCATTGCTGTTCATTAATTTCTGTCGCAAATTTATAATTATTACAGTTTTTATCAGTAGAATTTTATAACAGTTTGGATTATTGTTAGCAAAATAATAAGTACATTAATTTATTTCTTATTAAACTATATTACAAATATTAACATCAATTATTATTATTATTATTATTATTATATATAGATCTCCTGATACTGTTCCATATGATGCACTTCATCCATATGCAAATAATGAAGACCATGCATACAGCTCATTAAATCAAAGACCACATCAGAAAGGTATGTTATACTTTGTCCAAATGATATTCACATAGTATCAAATCATACAAGACAAAAATTTAAAGTAGCTAAATAAGGTATATCTGATAGACATTTCCTTTCATTTCATTAAAGTTTCCTTGGATGATTTATAGAGCAGACACTTGGAAGTATAACCCAGAAAATGCAAATATTGCACATAATTTAAATGAGACAAAAGCCTAATGCAGTAACAGCCTAGCCCAAACACAGCCACTGGGAAGGTGCAATAACAGCCTAGCCCAAACGCAGCCACTGGGATGATGCAATAACAGCCAAGCCCAAACACAGCCACTGGGATGATGCAATACCAGCCTAGCCCAAACACAGCCACTGGGATGATGCAATACCAGCCTAGCCCAAACACAGCCACTGGGATGATGCAATACCAGCCTAGCCCAAACACAGCCACTGGGATGATGCAATAACAGCCTAGCCCAAACACAGCCACTGGGATGATGCAATACCAGCCTAGCCCAAACACAGCCACTGGGATGATGCAATAACAGCCTAGCCCAAACACAGCCACTGGGATGATGCAATAACAGCCTAGCCCAAACACAGTGGCTGGGATGATGTAATACCAGCCTAGCCCAAACACAGTCACTGGGATGATGCAAAGCTCATAGCCATTTGAGTTGCACTTTATTTTGACAATGTTTAATTCATTCTAATTCATAAACAACCAAACAGGGGTTAGTAGATTTACCAGAACACAACAAACACAAAGGGAATTACTGGACAAAATAGGAATTAACTGGAAGAAAGGGAAAATATTCATAATGACCACAGAATTAAAATGTTTAATAAATGTAATTAAAAATAATTGATTTAAAGTGGCATTTGATTATTAAATATTTTTACCTGTTTGTAATTGCAAGATTCTAATCTAGGTAGTTACAATGCTCAGTTAAAATGAATTATATTGTTTAGTTTCTGCTGCATGTATTTAAGTCATATGGCTTAAATGCATTGTGCACCAAGAAAGGGACATGAACCTTAATGTGTTTGCATCTATAATAGAGAGAGAAAGTTGTATAAATGAATGAATGTACACTGTTGCATTGAGTTATATTGATTTATGGGGTGGGGGTATTTAAATTGTCATATTGGTTTTAAAAGACAGTAAATGATAAGCACATGCCTTAAGAAATATTAATGTAAATTAAAGAAACTACTAAATATTGATGTAAATTTAAGAAACTACTAAATATTGATGTAAATTAAAGAAACTACTAAATATTGATGTAAATTAAAGAAACTACTAAATATTGATGTAAATTAAGAAACTACTAAATATTTATCAGAACTATGACACATGTAACAGTGCTATGATTGACTGGGACAGACCAAAGGATGAACTGCTTGGTGACAAATCTGATGATGGCGGGGGGGGGGGGGAAAGGAGAGTGTTTATTTTCCACCTGAACTTGTACAGGAATGAAGGGTTTGCAACTCATCATGGATATTGTAACATGCTGACATCATCATGGAAGTTTTAGACTTTGCAACTAAAATGTGGAAAGCAAATAAAAAACGAGCAAAACTATTTACAGACCATTTTATTTGAACAATTTATATAAATGTTGGTTAAATATTGCAATAAAATGAACATGTAAATAATTATATTGGTGGTCTCCGTTAAAAGTGCTTTTTGTGGCAGAAAAACCCAAGTGAAATTCTTGTCCATGACTTTGACTCAGTGATACTAATAGACACACATTTATGATGTATCTAGCTTTCTCATGATGAGCAATGAATATTAACGTTTTCAAATTCCTTGAGGCATTTACAAAAAGGATATTTTGCCATATTGATTGTTAAATAATCTGGTTGAATGAATGTTGCATCAGAAAAGTCCATATAGAAGGCCGTTTCTGCAAAATGACCCATCACTTACTCTGTTGGTGGAATATGTTGTTTAAACAAAACATTGTGTTAGATTAAAAACAGTAAAGTGTGCACACATTTGTTTCTGAAAGACAATATGAAGTAAGCCACAAAGTTTGTTTACTGAGTTAAGCAAAGATAATGAGCTTCAAACTGGCACATTTGCATTATGCAATAACTGTCAAAATTAAATGCCAACATCACACATGCAACCAACGTAAAATTAATTTATTATTTTTTTAAATTGGAGCATCTGTTAAAATTAAATATCATTATGAATAATATATAAACAATTTTTAGGACTAATAAAGAATATAAACAGATAAAACATTTCCTATTGGTACAATTTTATAAAGTATACCATTGTAATATGTTTTATTGAATACAGTACATTTATTCTTGTATCATAAAAAGGTCACATAAGAAAACATATTTCTATATTTTATATCAGTTTGTGCAAGAGTAGTATTATTAGCATTACCATAAGAAACCATCATTTATAAATATATATATATATATATATATATATATATATATATATATATATATATATATATGTGTGTGTGTGTGTGTGTGTGTGTGTGTATAAGTTCAACTTTCTACAGTAAGTTTGGGCTATTTATTTTATTTTCATTAACCCCACTATGATTGTTCATTGATTTAATTTTATTGTTCTCAACAAAAACATTAATGGCAGACAGTAGAAGCATTATGATGGCATTTAAGATTTTAATTTTTATACTAAATTTCTTAATTTCTTCTGCATGGATGACATTACCATGTTTTGGGGTTTAGAGTCTGTTTTTTTTCTGGTTTCTCTATGCACTGATCAAGTGAACATTACATGAATCATGAGATTTATTGTCTCTATTTCTAAGGGTAAATTATGTTCTTTCAATTTAAAACTATCAGCAATACTTATGTTTAAGATGCATCTCATGTAGGAAAATGCAAAATGATTCCTTTGTTTGGGATGGTAATTCTTTGTTTTGGTTTACCACAGTAAAATCGAGATTCTGAGCAAACAACAAAAACTAAAAGAAAAAATTAAAATAGTGTTCTTAGCCCCTATGTAAATATAATGCCCCATGTAAATATAATGCCCCTTGTAAATATAATGCCCCATGTAAATATAATGCCCCTTGTAAATATAATGCCCCTTGTAAATGTAATGCCCCATGTAAATATAATGCCCCTTGTAAATTTAATGCCCCTTGTAAATATAATGCCCCATGTAAATGTAATGCCTCATGTAAATTTAATGCCCCTTGTAAATTTAATGCTTACATACATTATCTATGTCATGAAATAAACTTTTTGGCATCAGTAATATCTTATGAAAGTATTATTTATGATTACAGACAATATTCTCCTGAAAGTTTTATCTTTTTTAAGGGTTACTTATGTACTAATAGAGACTTGCATATATTTAAGACAAGCTCAAAAGAAATTACATTTTAAGTATTTCCCTTTATTCCTTTTGATATTTGTATCTGTTTTGTTTAATTCTACTGTTTTACAATTTCAGGGGAAAACAGTGTCTATGAAAACACTGAAAGATTGGAATGGAACTAGATAATGTGCAGAAGAATTTATCCTGAAGGTTGACAGCTATCAGTTGTCTAAATAAACAACCTCTCTATGTATCTTATTTATTTCTTTAATATTTCTATTCTCATAGAACTGTCTAATATTCTGTTTTATTTTTTTATTTTGGTTTAGTATAAGGCCTTCAGTATCAACATTTTTATCCAGGGATCGAATTTTAAGATGAATGTTTGTCCCAGGGCAAGTAGTTATGCCAATCACCCAGCACAGCAGATTTATTTTCTTGTTAGCTGCATTTGCCTCTAGGATGGATGAAATCTTAGTCTCAACAATATTTGGTTTATATATTTGTGTGTGTGTGTGTGTGTGTGTATATATATATATATATATATATATACGATTTTAACTTATTTATTTTATATATAGACTTACCTTGTTTTGATTAAGTATATAGGCTTGAGATGGTCCCTCGTCAAAAGCATGTGACTGCCTTGAACAAGATCGATCAAGACCCTTTTCATCTATTGTCCTGGTTATTTTGATTTATCACTGTGTAGCAAGTAGATTTTAGGTAAATATTTCTTACCAATGATGATATTTTATTGGTTGTATTATTTGTTTAATGTTTATTTCAGTCAATTAATGCTCCACTAAATTTTAACGGCAGCTTTTACCAACATAATGTGTTGTTTGAGGGGTAGCATTCCCATTTCTAAACACTTGAATCAGTGAACCTTGCTTGTCCCAGTTGAGTATGTTTGTGTAAACATCCAAGGGTGCAGTGACTATGAATACAGCCCAGTCGTTCCAGATAAATTTTTACTTTATCGGAAACATAACAACCTTGACCAATTGTATTCAGATGAAACAAATCTCTGAAATTGTTATTATATTAGAATGCCAAAAATTTTTGCTATTTTATTAGAATGCGAAAAATCATTATTTTATTAGAATGCAAAAAATCAGATTTGCCCAGATTTTGATTTAGACAAATTTTGAATATGCCCAGAGTTTGAATTATACAAATTCTGGGCTTGTCTAAATTTTGGATTTGTCCAGATTTTGATTTATTCAAATTTTAAATTTGCAAAGATTTGAGTTATTCTAATTTCGGGCTTGTTGAATTTTTGGATTTGCCCAGATTTTTATATATTCAAAATTCGATTTGCCTTGATGTTCAGTTGAAGGTTTTATTTTAAAAGTAGTTTATACAAATAAGGCAGTACAATTCTCCACCAATAGGACTATAGTATGATGTTATATAACATAATCTTCATTTTACCAAATATTTTTTATAACATATTAATGTTGTATTTAAAGCAGATGTGTGGTGTATTGTGAAAACCTTGTTTGATGAGGCTTGTACAGTAAATGTATGGCCATGAATTAAAATCAGTATTGTTACATGTTAGTGTAATTGTGATATTGTGATTATCAGAATGAAATAAATAAGAAAGAACAAATAAAAAGTAACGCATAATTTATTCTGTATTTATTTATGTCATAAATAGCACACATTTCTTCTTCCACTTCTGTAATCTCGACTTTTTTCTGGACTTTATTATTATTATCAGCACCAGCACCACTAGCATATTTCTACACTTCTTTCAAGTCAATACCGTGTGAGTCCAGAACATGTTATGACTTAAAGATTGCTAAAGAAAGTCATAACAATATATATATATATACACCTATGTCAGCCTCACACTTGTATAATATTTATATAGTATTATAAATGTTTGCAACACTTGTTTATTATTTTGCTTAGTTTCTATTCTAAGCTAATTTCCATACACCAATACATGAATGGCTGAGCATTCAGTGTACAAGCAGCTAACCATGTTTGTAGTGTTCTACTTTTTTTGTAAAAACCACCTTCATGTTTACCTCATAAGTGTGTCTTATATTGATTTAACCAATTGAATAAAAATAGAAAGGTAAAAAGAAAACAATCAACTTATCAATTTGCAAATGTGATTGTGAAGAACAAGAAAAGGCATGGAGCTACATTTTGTAGCAGACACATTCACAGGGATGTGAGGAGTTCATTCATTTGGTCAATACACAGTTGCCTAGAGCATATCTTGACTGTGTTCAAAGGGCAAATATGTGTATTTGTATGTGATATAAATAAAATATATGCATATTATGTATGCTGTATAAATGATATATCACTCATTGTATAAATGTTTTATTTAAAGATAACTTGGCAAGCTTCATTTCTTTTGAATGAAAAATGCATACATCTTGTGGTATATCATTGATACATCATAATACTATGCACACACACACACACACACACGCACACACACACACATATATATATATATATATATATATATATATATATATATATATATATATATATATATAGTCTGAGGTCAACTGTGTCAAGTAACAACAAACTGCTAAATCCCCCCATAACGTAACTTTTTGATAGAACTCTTTAAAATAATCTTTCGTTATGCAGGGATCTATGAAAAAATATTCCAAGGGAAATTAAACTAGCCCAAACTTCGTAATTCTTTGATGAAAGGATAATTGCTTAATGGTGGAATACAAACATTTCATAATTTTGTGATGAAAGGATAATTGCTTAATGGGTGAAATACAAACATTTCATAATTTTTTGATGAAAGGATAATTGTTTAATGGGTGAAATACAAACATTTCATAATTCTTTGATGAAAGGATAATTGTTTAATGGGTGAAATATAAACATTTCATAATTCTTTGATGAAAGGATAATTGCTTAATGGGTGAAATACAAACATTTCATAATTCTTTGATGAAAGGATAATTGCTTAATGGGTGAAATACAAACATTTCATAATTCTTTGATGAAAGGATAATTGCTTAATGGGTGAAATACAAACATTTCATAATTCTAAATTGTTCTTCATGTGATAAACATGATTGTATGGGAATTCTCATTTCTAATTAAATTCATGTAAGTCATTGAATAATAGTTTGTTCTTTCGAAAGATTAAGATATACTATGTCTCTTGTAAGAATCTCAGCGAGACTGATGCAAGATCACCTCATTAATATGTGCTGATCTCATTCTTTACTTAGAGTCCAGCAGCCTGATGATAAGTTTGATCATTACTATTCATGGATCTTGTCCATTATCTTTTCCATTCAAGATCTTGATGATATAAGCCAATAATTAAAGTGTTGTCAATATCTATCCAGAGTGGTAATAAGCTCAGCCAATCAGACCTAACATCATCTTATTTATATGCATGTATCTCAATCATTGTCAGACTTGTAAACAATTGTGATGATATAATATTATATTCTAAGTTTGATCAACTTCTGGTCAGAAATATGGTCTCCAGAATGGTAACAAGATCAGCGATTCAGATAGAAGATGACTGAGGCCATTTGAGATCTTGATGATAAAGGCATGCATTCCCAGTTGATAAAAGTCAGATTTGAAATCTGGTCAACTTATTAGGAATAAGATAAGCCAATCAGGTGCATGTATACTTAATTAATTATGCAGGGATTTCATTCATTATTGAACTCGTCTGAGATTGTCATGGCATAAGAATACATTAAATGTATGATCAAAATTAGATCAGAAATATGTCATTCAGAGTGCATGTCATCTCATTAATATAAATGCTCATTATTAAAGTCATCATTGATTTGGTTATATAAACCCATATTCCATTTTTGATTGAAACTGGATGAGAAATATGTGCTTTGAGTGATAATAAACTAATGCAAAATTTTAAAAATTATACAAGACAGTACCATAAGCTTCCTTGGTGTTATGGCCAGGTGAGCTAACAATTATGTGTCCCTTCTCTCATTTACTTTTACATACTGGTGCAGTACCATGCACCTCTTTATAACCCCAGAGTAAACCTGAATGCTCATTTTATCAATGATAATTAGCACTACTGTTGATTCGCTTAGGTTGTAAGGGGACAACAGATGTCAATACTTGATCTGCTAATTGGATGCAAGTCTATATAATTACTGTGATCGAGAAAAGACCATCTTCCTTGGAGAGAAATTTCAAAATGTGTGAAATGGAAGCTTTGAATGAATGCTGGGTAAAATATCTAAAATAGAACCAATCTCTTATTGTAATCAATCTAACTTCTTATACCCCACTGAAACAGCAGTAAGGAGACTGTTGTTTTTCTGTTTTCTGTCCATGCGTATTATCACTGGTATTTCAGTCATCTGTCCTGACTTTGTTTTATTATGATAACATAAAAAAAATTTAACTTAGAGCCATGGAATTTAACACACTACCTAAGCACACTTGATGTTTTTGGAATTGGACATTATCAGCACAATTGAGAATTGAGCTCGACTTACTTGATGTATAGAGTTGAAATTTAGTATTTGTATTCAGAGAGAGACAGCATGATTTAGGCCATTACACAATCTGTAAACATTCTGGACTTGGACTCTGTGTAGATATGAAGTTAAATAGGCTTATTTATATTTATATGTCAATGACCAATCAGATGTTCAATCATAACAAAACTTTTTTATAACTTCTTTACATAGTTTTCACCTTTTAGAAGATTTTGTTGTTGTTGGGTGTAATTATAGTGGCGTGCGCACAATTGTGCATGTGCCACTTTTTACTGACTTCACCGAAGCCTGCTAGTTGTTTCTGGGGAAGGGGATAGTGCCACCTCCCCCAGGCTTTTATGGATTTAAGGAACCCTGATAGTTTGGCCTCAATCTGTGGGTCCATAAAGGTCCCTGCAGTTGAATGGTTGGCTGTCATTAGTGGGAAGGAGAGCTCGGGAAGGGTCCTGCTTGCTTTACATCGCTGGTTTCTTGTTGCATTTGCCTGGTGTTTCTTGCATTTTTTTATTTTATTTTGTTTTTGATTTTTTTTCCTTGATTTTTTTCTTCTTCAAAATGTTCTAAAAGGAGGGGGGGATGTTCTATGCTGTTTTTGTTTTTTAAGATTTTGTTTACAGACATCTCATTAGCACAATAGATGAAAATGCAACTGTGGTAGACAAATACTTATTTATATTTCATTGTTAAGGACCTGACAAGATTTAACATTTGCACATTTCACTAAGCAGGCTTATGTAGCATTGTAAGAGCACAACACTAAACAGGCTTATGCAGCATTGTAAGAACACAACCATAAGTAAACTATGTCCCAAACGTTGCATGATGTTGACTTGACCCTCTCTAGTATAGTCTGATAAAATGGCTTTAGAAAGACAAAAATGATATGCTTAGTCTGATGCTGCATGATATTTTTACCAAGTTTGATCAGAACTTTAGTCTCCAAATCAACATATATACATTTATTGTATCCTCATTTTTCCCCGTTAACTTTAAATTGTCAGAATCGTTCAGTATTCTATGATATTTCACCCGCGCGCTACTTCATATTAAACTCACGTGTGCCCGATAGTGTGTGAGGAACTACTTTGTAAACAAATCATGTACACTCTCATAGTAGACGCTTTACATTTTGGTTGATGAAATTTATTTCTGACTGAACTAAAGCAGATGTTTCGTGGACAGCCACATAACAGCGCTTTGGCACATTCCGTGTTAACATTTTTGCTACAATGTTTCGAATTTAGGCAGCTATACAGTAGACGCCAGAAAGGGTCCTTACAAATAACATACAAGTGACAAGACATAAACTGTCTTCTTTAGCTGGTAATAGAATGGCCAGAAAATATACTTACAGTTTTACATTCTGAATTTCCTTTAAAACGTACTTTCTTAGTTCTGCAAATCCGAATTACATGACCCATGTAATAGGTACTCAATCTTGATTACACATTTCAAAATTGTACTGTAATATCGAATAAAAGAGCAATTACATCCTCCTTACTGCACTCAAAATTAAATACATCTTAAATTCCATAGTGTTTTTTCATATAATTGCAATTGAAAGACTTCATATTTTCCCACATTATGATTTCAAACATTCAGTGACAGAAATAGAAACACATTTGCCGATGTCAACATTATTCTCCCTCGCTTCTTCAATCCGATGTATTTCATGTGGAATTGTCACATTCACAGTGTGAATGTGACAGTCAAGTCCATAATCATGAAATTTCGTAGAATCGAAAGAAAAAAAATAGCAAAATCTACTAATTCCAGATCAAATGGAAAAGCTGTTGCAATGCGCATTCATTCGCAATAAGACTCCAAATTTCTATTTTAACTATACATGCCATTTTCTTTCAAAAGTTATGTCGAGCGCGCAGCTAAGTTCAAATTTATCTGGGCGGAGTTATGTGTGCAGTAATGATGTTGTTGTGCAATGATGAATCTGCGCTTGTGTACATGTATTTAGTTTGGAATACGGCATACATTCAGTTACTTTGTATCTTGTGGTGTATTTTGTTAATATAATTAAGCATTAGGTATAATAAGAAAATGAGCATATTATAAAACGTTTACTGCATTTGTATGGGAAAATATGAACTCGTTTTGTCAGATGGATATACTGCACTCCCACGGTCGTGCAGTATAAAATCAGAAAACTCGTTCATATTTTCCAATACAAATGCAGTAACCTTTAAAAATAGCTAACCTGAGGCAAGATCTCATTAATATGCACATATCTCACTTATTATAAAGCCTGTCAAGGACAATGATGGGAGAAACTTATTTACCAAGTTGGAACAAAATTTGGTAAAAGTTAGGTCTCTAATGTGGTAAATACCCAGCCAACAATACACAAGATTAAGTCATACATATAAATAGAGCTTGCTCATAATCATGCTTGTCCAACATCTTGCTAATATATAATAATTTAACCAATCTATACAAAATCTATTCATAAATAAAATCACAACGTCACGTCATTAACATGCATGAATCTCACTTATAACCATAACTTGATGATATAAGCCTATTTCCTAAGTTTAATCAAAATCCTATCCAAAATGCAATCTCTAAAAAGGTAAGAAGAACAAAGCAAAGCAGAGTGAAGTTCTATTTCTTTATTTACAAATCTATAAATTCATTACTCTAAATAAATTGACAACTGTTTATCTTTGTTTTCTATGCTGTGAATGTGTTCATCATTAAATCACAAAGAGGTAATGCAGGTTCGATACATTGTTTAGTGGGAATTTTGATATTTGCTTACAAAGATGAGAACTGAGTGTGAGTAAAGAATTTTTAAGTTATAACATGAGAATTTAAGAGCTTACAGTATTTTGAATTAAATCCAATATACTCCTAACATTTATACCACAAGTCCAAAAGAACAGAGTGATCCAAATGAATTCTAGGTCTTGAATGTGATGATGTACTAATACCCTTGAATGTACTTAAGTGCTATTAGTCTTGACATATCACAATGCCATTGCCCAAATCTCACATGAACAAATTCACAAGACATATAATAGTCATATGGGCACTTTGTAATTCCCAAAAATAATTTAAATAAATGCAGACTGAAAATAAATTAAGAATAATAATAACAATAAGAATGGATAATTGTTCACTTCTTCCTCCTTATATAAATTCCCATGACAATGCTATGTCACATTACATCCCATATGACTTATGTTGCAACACAACCCACCTGACTTAATCATCCAATGGAAAATTAACTCAAACTGTAAACAGGATAGAACACTAACACAAATAAGCAAAGTATTTACCGCTCATTACCATACAATGGAATATACACTCATGGCCAAAAATTACATATGTAATATCTTCTTTATAAATGATCATTACAATATATAGTCATGGAAAAAACTTGTAATAATAGTAATGATAATGATATTTGGTGCATAGTGTTTATGTTCAGAAAACAATTTTAAAAGGTGTACATATGTTATTTGCGTACAAATGCCTGTTTTGCCTTTTTCTGTGGGTGGCTGTTTTACACAGTAACAAGATAAAAGAGAAGACAACAAGCTTTGTAAATTGTAACAAATAATTTATTTCCCTAGAAAAAACAAGGTAAAAATGAGAAAAAGAACTTATGGTTTTAAGAATAAAATCCAAAAATAATTGAAGAATAATCAAATAATTATTGATTCCTTAGTAGCAGTTTGTCCAAGCACTGTTATTAGCACAGCATGTGTATGTCCCTGACTTTACTATGGTAAAAGTGTTTCCCTGTACAAATATAATTTGATTTGAAAATATATGTGCTACATAGTATTATTTCATGACAATATTAAATTGTTGAATTTTGATGAAGCAATAATCATGTGAAGAGATATTTCATGGAATGTTTCAAATACAGCCTAATGTCAATGATTCAAATGGCTTAAAAAGGGAAAGATTGCTCAAGCTAGGGTATATAAACTTGATCTAAATGAACCTTAAATTGTACACAAAAGCTCATTGACATGATCAGAGGTTATCTTGTATTTAATAATACAACTTTTGCAAGTCATATTTTAGAATGCATGAGGGTTGATCAAAACATTCACTAACAAACAATATAAAAAAGACAGCTGCTTTACTGTTTACATTTTTGTTTTCTACTCCTTCTTAAAGAAACTCTTTTGGACTTCATGCACTTTCCCCATTTTTCAACCATCTCCTGAACATGAATATGCTGCATCCTGTCATGGGGCATCATAACTGTAGTGATTGCATCTCTTAGCTATTTTCTGCTTTCATAATTCTTTTCATGTAATGAATCTTTTATATTTGGAAAAAGCCTGAAGTCACAAGGAGCTAAATCTGGGCTTTATAGAGGGTAATTCAAGTTTGCAATACCACATTTTGCTTGTGTGTTGAAGAACATAATGCACATAACCTTTCCAGCAGATTTGGAAGGATGTGATTTTATAGGCAATGGAAATTTTTGTGCTTCTGTACAAGGCTGTTTCTTACTCTAGGTTTCAGTGTAGCATATCCAAGTTTCTACAGACGAAATGGTCTTAGTTAAGAAAACGTTTAGCCTTCTATATTGTACCTGTATATTCATTTCCTGCAAATATTCCCCTTAAACTTATGTAACCTTTATCTGGCAATCAGGCAACGTGGGCATCATATGGCATACAAACACTATACATTCCTAATTCCATAGTCATAATTTCCTCTGCACTTCTACATAAAATATCAACATTGTTTGCTGCCTTTTGCACAGCAACACATTTGTCTTCATTCACATATCCTTTCACAGAATCCATACTTGCAATACACCTCGGCAGTGTTGGGGAAGGGAGAGATTTGAGACTCAGCAAGACAACAGTAATAAATGCATCTGTTCAATACGGGTGTTAATGGTTTAACAACACAAATCAAGAGTGAAAAATAGAGTGACTGATTAACATTGTCAATAAATTAATATATTTCATGGCTAAAATCAATCTGAAAAGCATGAGTCAATTAATATTATTTTAACAAAATTAAGATGACAAATAATAATAATAATAATAATAAAGAGAATACTCATTTCAGCATTTCAAATATGTTACATAAGGTAATGTTCTTATCTCAATGGACATCATGTATTTCTTGTTCATGTGATGTTTGCAAGATGTCCAAGGAATTAAATCCTCCCCTTGTTGATGTGATGTTTGCAAGATGTCCAAGGAATTAAATCCTCCCCTTGTTGTTGTGATGTTTGCAAGATGTCCAAGGAATTAAATCCTCCCCTTGTTGATGTGAGGTTTGCAAGATGTCCAAGGAATTAAATCCTCCCCTTGTTGTTGTGCTTGACAAAGAAAACCTCACTCAACCTGGAGTTTTGAAATTTATTTTTGCAGGTGACTATTAATTACTATCTCAGAGAACAAACACTTGCAACTGTTTATTCATGTAAATGTCTGCATTTATATCATTCATATATTTGTATCACTTAAATATTACCTTTTCTTGTCATATAATGGATTGTCATAAAAGATAACAACTTCTGACATTTAAAATGTCCAAAATGACTGTGTTCAGAACATCAGTTGTGTGTGTTTGTGTTTTTTTCTAAATTTTCAACATAGGTTTAACAATTTTACAGTCATATCACTATGATGTTTGAAGCGTTTCAGTTCATAGTGATATATATCACTGGGGCATGATGCCACATACATGTAGCATGATGTCCCACCCAGTCACATTATTGTGACACCAGCCTGACTAGTCCTAATACAAACTTCTTAATGCTGAGCCTTAAGCATGGCAGCTACTAATACCATTTTTATAAGTCTTTGGTATGACTCAACAGGGGTTCAAACCTGCAACCTCCTTCATCTTAGCATGATACTTTAACCACTAGGCCAGTGGAGTGGTAAGAGTGAGAACAATATGTCTCAAAAGAAGTTATCTGGTGATAGCCACTAAGCAAGATTACTTTTAATTCAGGAGATGTAATGACAAAAAGATTTTATCAAGATGAAAACTCTAGCAGAGATCTCAGAAACACTTAATTATGCGTATTTGGATGCCAATTTTTGAACTGGGACGCTAGAGTTTCCATCTTGAAAATCTCTTGTCATTACACCTCCCGAATTAAATGATGGCCATATTAAATATCTGATTGGCACCATTTTCACTGAGGTACAAATAGACATAATAAATCATGTCAATATGACCTTCCATTCAGTTAGAACAGTGATAACAAGGTTTTCAAGATGGCTGCCCTGGTGGCCATACTGGAGGTCAGATCAACACAACATTTTTATTCAGGATCAGTATAGGCATTCATAGGAAATCTTCTGGTGAAAATCACATGATGAAATGGACATTCATTCAGGATGAGGAATGATAGCAAAGATGTTATGGTGGCCATATTGAAAGTCCAAAAGACAGTTTTTATGTTGGACTATCCAGAAAAATTGATAAATATGTGTGTAAAGTTTCATGGCAATCCTCCAAGTAATGAATAAGGAATAGTGATAAGAATCTTGTGCTAATGGATGGATGGATGACAGACAACATGCCATCCTATACATTTTTCTGGTCTATCATCGGTAGAGCTAAGAACATCATTGTCAAATAATGATTGAATTATTAAACCTTATTTTCTACCCAAAAGTAGTATAAAGAGTAGGGAGTTATAGTAATTCACAGTAGGCAGTTTATGCAGCTGGTGATGATCTTAGCAGGTGTTTGGTAGAGTAAGATCTATTGAAATCAAATGAACTGTGCAAATCCACTAATGTAACATTCACAAGCTGTGCTGGTAATAGCAAACTGGACAATTGAAATAACATTCTCTGACATAAATTGTGAAGTCGAATGATTCAAACATTTAAGTAATGATCAATGCATTTTGCGAACAAAATGTTATTTTCAGCATCCAAATTCAATAAATCATCAATATAGTAGAAACATCAAATGCACTGTTGTCTGGACCATGCATAATTGGGGTTTTAGGAACTTGGTGACCACCGCTGGAGTAGAGGAAATTCCAATGAGTAAACAAACAAATCTGAAAAATGTACCCATTACAAATAAATTATGCACACAAATACTAAAGATCTCTTCAGATCAACAGATGTCATGAGGTCATTTCCTGGATGACATATACAAGTACCTTGAAATGATTATTGTTTGAAATCTTATTAATGAAGAAATTTATTGACATATTTCAAGTTGATAACTGATGACATTGTCAGATTTTCCCATTTGGTCTGAATACAATATATTTGTTGGAAATAGAGCAATCACACTCTCAAACTAATACAATTATATACATGTAGTTCCTTGGATAACATTTCTTTAACTCCTTATTAACAACGAAAATGACTTTCTTTAGGAAAATTTGATCGGAAAGATATGATTCTAGTTCTGTTTTGTACATCAACATCAACAAGGGTCACGTGATCATGTTTATATCACATGCACAGAATATGACCTTGATTAGACCAATGATTTTATTCCCATAATTAAAAAAGTGTTTACTTCTTAACCCACGTAGTCCCATCATGACCTTGAAAACATCCAATCATTTTGAAATAAAATAGAATTTTGTTTACTAATTCTGAACCCAGGTCAGAATTTATATCAATACCTGTTGTTTAAAAACTAACAGTCAAGGTCAATGCATTTCCTGGAAAAAAAGTATCATCTATAGAGAATACATTTACACTATAATAGCATATAATATAATAAACATTTTAAAACTGACAAATTAATATTAAATTAAATCAGATATACGTAACATTTGGGATATTTATAATGCAAAGAATATGATAATTCTGTTAGAAGTGTAGATGAATCATTCACCTCCTTCTAGGAGACAGTATTGCAATTGTCCCATTAAATTAAGCTTTCTTTCCTCAAATATGCAACAAATAATGACTTTAAGAAACCCACCCATTTAATGATTGGCATAAGGCCAGCATGCACAATACATACGTGCCATATTCCTAGTGTAACGAAGCCGAGTTTGTAGCACTTTGAAACAGAAATAGGTTCAAATTAAAACACAAGACTTGTATATTAAAGTATACAAAATGTATTTAAGTCTACGTGTCTATTCTCTCACCCTGACACCAATGACAATGAATGATATGAACACAACAGTAAATAATTCAATGTGTTACATAACGGTCAGTGCTAGTGATTTTTGCTGCTGTAATCATATATCACTGTGTCAAATTGTAGTAGTCACATACCAACGATTTGTTTTAGTAGTCAACTACTACCATCATGAACTAGCATGTAGACAAACACTTCTGTACTAAACTCCTGTAGTCAAACACTACTGTGTTAAACTTAAGTAGTCAACCACTTCTTTGCTAGTTCCCATATCATCAAGTATCACATAACATTCAGTATTAATGTTGTCATGTTGCCATGAACATAAGGGTCCATTGCCAGGGTCCAACTGGTGATGCATTTCTCTCGTTTACAACAGTACTGCTGCCAAAGAAGCTGGATAGAAAAACTGATAACCATACAACCATCTCAGCCTTAAGACCGATACTTCATATCTCTACATCGCCAAATTTATTGCAATATATTCTAATCATGAGCGCTCCTATTAGATCCTCATTGCTGTTTTAGCTTAGATACTCCTGGTCTAATCTAATTAGGTAAACATTAAAATACCAATCTAGTTAGGTAAACATTAGGATACTTGACAATTAATCCGTGTTTGAAAACCACTGCCTAAATTTGTAAATACAGATACATTCTACAATACACATCAGATAACATTATTTGGTATACACTACAGTTACTTCCACACATGTAAATTTCAATAATGTATGAATGATACAGATCTACTATTGATAAAGCCTAAAACATGATATGTCAAAATCTAATACATATAACAATATCCCATTAAATACTAGTTAAGATTACAACAAACTAAGCTATATTCAGTTGCATTGCTTATGTGTTCATATCCATATTTATGATAAATATAATCACCAGTAACCATGCCAAAACCATACATACTCAGTGAACTATGTTAAAAATATGTAATAATGTTGAGAATTTAACACCAGTGCAACTTTGCTGCATAACATGAAACTAAACACGCATATACCAATTTAAAATATCATATGAAACGTAACTCCCGAAATTGTTGGCTGGAACTAGAAGAAAGTCTTCCCACCTAATGACAGCCACCCTCTTATAGCTTGGCGGAGAAATGACCCTTAACTGTCACATCTGCAGCATTTATACCTTTTGGCTAAACATGAAGCCGTGTGCTTTACTTCGCTCATGCTACACAGATGACTCAAGCATATTCATTTCCATGTGCACATCATTCGATGACGAAACTTAAGATATAAAAAATATGGCTTACCAAATGTGTCACCTTCATAGTCTATGGCATATCAGATGCATCATATTTGGTATTTCATAACAGTGTTAGGGGAAATACATGATAGGTTTCAATTAGAGACGTTTGCATGATAAACTAGGATTAAGATTTAACGATTTTGATTTGTTGATAAAGATGCATGACATAATGGATGATGGACCAATTTTATAAAAGTCCTATTTAGTTATGTTCAGTAACATAATAAAGAGAGTAAAATATTTCAATCATTTTACAGAAGCTGAGTATTACACTGCACTAAGAGCTTTGTAAATATTTGAAACAGAAAAAATTGATGTGCTAGCTGAATATCTTAAGCAAGATGGCGCACATATCTTTGATGTTTTGCTGTGCCAGTATCATGAAGAATTGGCTGACGAGGAAACAAAAGCTGTTCAAATAAAACCAAATTATGTGCTGTTTTGGATAAATGAAACAAGGTTCAGAAATTGTATCAATTCAGTGAGTTGAAGATTTATTGTTGAACACAGCTTCTATATCGATAACACTGGACAACAAATTTTTACAAAAGTCATGTTACTGAAATAAAATTAGTCAATTCTTATCAATTTTTATGTGCTGAACACGAATATGACAGTCAAATTGCAAAATTGGCTCTAGTTTTTTTGTAATCTGCAAGAAATTAATGTTTACATAACGAAATGCATTCCAATAGTAAAAGGTCAACTGTAATAGCCTACCTATAAAAAATCAAGTCATTGACTACATCTTAGATTTCTTCGCCTGTCTCTTGTACAGCTGTTCGGGAGCATCTCTGAGGAGTGTCCAGCAGTAGTCAGCCAGCATTGTAGTGGACCATTTTCCCTGGTATCTTTGTTCCATTGTTGCGATATCTTGATGAAAACGTTCGCCGTGTTCATCACTAACAATACCACAGTTGCTAGGAAAGAAATCCAAATGGGAATGAAGGAAGTGAATCTTTAGAGACATATTGCAGCCAAGTTTCTTATACTTCATCAACATGTCTTCTACTAGTTACTTATAGTTTTCTGCCCTAACATTTCCGAGGAAGTTTGTAGAAACTAGGCGAAAAGCATTCCATGCTTGTTTCGCGTCACCTTCCAGCAAGTTGTTGAACCGGTCATCTTTGAAAAGCTCTCGAATCTGAGGACCCACAAAAACTCCCTCTTTAATCTTTGCTTCGCTGAGTCGAGGGAATTTTTCATGCAGGTATCGGAATGCTGGCAAAGTCCGGTCAATGGCTTTCACGAAGTTCTTCATCAAACCTAGTTTGATGTGAAGGGGTGGTAGCAAGATTTTCTGAGCCTCAACCAGAGCTGGGTGTTGGATATTCTTCTCTCCAATGGCTACATTCTGCCTGTGAGTCCATTCCTTCCTCATGTAGTGCATTTCCCTTGCTCGGCTATCCCACTCGCATAAGAAACACATGTATTTTGTATATCCTTGCTGCAGTCCCATTAAAAGGGCAACTACCTTCAAATCACCACAGAGGTGCCAGCTGTACTTGTTATACTCAATGGAATTCAGTAGCTGCCTTAAGTTATCGTATGTCTCTTTCATGTGGACAGCATACGCTACTGGAATAGATGGAAGAATGTTTCCATTGTGCAAAAGCACAGCCTTGAGACTCAGTTTCGAAGAGTCCACAAATAGTCTCCATTCTTGTGGGTCATGAGTGATTTTTAAAGCATTCATGAGGCCCTCAATATCGGAACAGAATATCAGATTACTTTCCTTTCTGAAGAAAGGCTCCAATTGCTGGTGGCGCTTTCGATATGCAGTAATTGTGACATCTTCTTCTAGAAGATTCCATTGTTGGAGTCTTGATCCTAGCAATTCTGCCTTGTTCTTTGATAAGTCCAAATCACGAATCAGGTCATTTAGTTCTTCCTGTGTTATTCTGTGTGGGGTTGATGATGCACCACAGTGAAAATCTGGATCACTGCATGCTGATGGACCAGGAGAAGAACAGGTCGACTCACCTTTGTCTTCGTCAGATGAATCAAGAGAATATTCTGCTGGAGGTTCTGGAATAGGAAGTCCCTCACCATGTGGAACTGGTTTCAATGCAGACGGAATGTTTGGGTAGACTATTCTCGACTTCTTTCGCTTCGTTATTCCGCCGGAAAGAGGAGGAACCAAGCAGAAGTAACAGTCATTTAGGTGGTTGCTTGGCTCTCTCCACACCATTGGGACTGCAAACGGCATTGATGACCTTTTGCAATTCAACCACTGTGAAAGCTGTGTTGTACATGTAGCACAGCATATATGCGGAGCCCAAGGCTTGTCTTGGTCACCAACCTTGCATCCGAAGTAAAGATGATATGCCTTCTTCACTTGAGAATTAATACTTTTCTTCTGGTTGGCAAATGTCACTTCCCCCCAAATATAGCAAAAATTGTCCGCGGTATTAACACACTTTCGAGGCATTACTGTTCTTTATTGTACGTAAATGGATAAAATAATAAGTTTTATGTAACAGTAGCTTCAACTGTCTCGCACAACGTCTAAAATATTTTAAATGCTGAACCTATCTGATTGGGCTTTATATAGTACACTGCTTACGTCAGCTTCAGCAGCCGCCTGGCATTAGTATAATAGGCCTACACATGTATAGTACACTGCTGACGTCAACTTACTTCAGCAGCCGCATGGCATTAGTATTGCATTGCATCAGAAAATGATGCAATCAACTGTGGATGATGTGAGCATGATGGTATTATGCAATGTTACATCATTATTCCGGATGTTGCTGCAGTCCTACTGGAGAAATTTACACAGTGAAACATAGAAAATGAGGTATATGAATATCTTCAAAACGAGAGCCAATACAAATTTTTCACGGTTATATTCGTGTTCGGCACACCAAAATACTACAGATTAGGGCCTTTTCAAGTCAGTAATGATTTCACTGTTGACCAGTGTAATGAAAAACTCTTTGCTCGAATAGGTGCTGATGGAGAACCCATTGATGATAGTAAAATAGATAAATATGGTTGACGTCTATCTACAAAATCAGCATAATTTGATGGTGCTTTCGTTATTGTCATCAAACATATGAACGTTATGTCAGTCACTGATTTTGTTGTAAAATCTGCATTGATAAACATATTAACACACCAGTCATAAAACCTTTTTAAACAAACACCTTGAGTTTAGAGCACTCCTAAACATTTATGAACTGACAAAAAATGATCAGATAAAAGGAAATGGAGATATAGTGTACATATATTATTCAAGAAAGTTTTAAACAAGATTCTGATGTGTAAGCCATATTTTGTATGCTTACTCACTTTGTATAATTATCTTATTGATGGGAGGCCACTAGCAACAGCTGGGATAAAAAAATAATTGAAATGATTAAAAAGTATAAAGACTATCATACAATAGAAAATGCAAGGTCATCTCTGGGGTCAAAAAATATTGGGAGCAAAATACCATTGTCAAGAATAAGTGGTATCGAGCATGATAAATTAAGAAACAGAGATGATCCATTGTTTGATGAGTTTAAGATTTTTCTCAATGATCCTGCAAACGCTGATTTTGTTAATGCTTTAAAATGAGAGGTAATATATATTGCTGATGATCCAAATGTTGATTACAGCATAAAATATGCAACAGCTTATGTTGTTTTAGGAAAGTACTTCACAATAGCAACACCAATATGTTATGTTACAGAGGCTATCACTTTCATTGATAGTGTAGAAGCACATTAACTTGTAAATGACGTCACAAAGGAATAAATAGAGCATAAATTGGGTAAAGTTGTTCCGTTAAAATGTACAGCTGATGAATAAGAGCAGATAAAGGATAAAAACTCAGCGCTATTTGACAAGTACAAATCATTTCTCAATCAACCTGAGAACATTGAGTTTGCTGCAGTTGTGAGACAGGCTACCCCATGATTTGTTATTTTTCTTAGAGAACAGTAATATCGTTGACAATGGTTAATAATGAAAAAACTTTTGATTTCATTCACATATCAGAGCACATTCCATTTAAGGACAAAAACAGGTGACCTATTATCGTGAAATGATGATCAACAGAGAGAGAGAGAGAGAGAGAGAGAGAGAGAGAGGCATTTTGATATTTTAAAATGTATTTGATAATAATCGATTTTTAAAACTATATAATAGGTTTTAGATACAATACGAACATCAACAATACCTTAATACATTACATCTGTGTGCCCCGTAACCAAGACATTTACCTTACAGTGTCGACCGGCAATTGCAACTCTGTATCATGGATAATATAAACACCTTAGAGAGCTTCCAATAGAAGTGTATACATACCGTTATGACGAATGATATTCTTGTCGGTTTCTTGGTACAGTTTCAATTATTTTTTTATCCAGCCCAATTTATGTTTCTCTCTGAGGACTGTGATCGTCTTTTTTGATGAAATATTTTCTTGTCTTTTTCTCAAGATAATTATTGTTTTTTCTCCAAATAATAGCAAGGATATTTTGTTTTGGTGTACCCCTTTGCAAAGGTTTTGGCGGTTCTTATTATCGAGCTGATTCTTGGAATACTGGCAGTGTCGACCCCAATACGTTTTTTCTCAAAATCATATCGGTCCTACTAAACACAGCAAAAGCGAGCAAAGACATAAAACTATCGTGAATTACGTTAAATATTAAATCATGCATTTTCTCAAACATTTTCTTCGTATCATTATTTGTAATATTCTAAAAATATTTAATTACAATTAGTGTAAGTTTTTACAATTATCTTCCCATATATAGGTCGACCTTTCTTATTTGTTAATTCTACTATTTATCCTTTCATTTGACAGTGAAACATCATCGTGTTAGTTTTTTAAAAAAAATATTTAATTATGTTAAGTGTAGGGAGAAACAAATGAAAGGATTACGACGGGCACATACCTATCAATTAATTACAATATTCGAAATTATATAGTGTTGATCAAGAAAATTAATAGAATTAGAAGATGTTTGCTTTGTCTATGATCGTTATTTTTCTTATCTATTTAGCTCAGTACAAGGATCGAAACGTTTTTTAAACTTACAAAACTGGAAATTATTTATTATTGATATAAAATTCACGGCATATGGTAGTGAAGTGCAACTGTATTACATTAACAAGCGTCAACGCCTGTTACAATCACAGGTAGAACGCCTGTTACAATCACAGGTAGGTGAGTAGGATCGTGCTGCCCTTAACTCAATTAACACATTTATATTATGCCATCTTATGACATTGTATGCCTGTGTGAAAAATAACCATTTGCATCGATAGTTAATCATATACAGACATTTTAAAATAATAAACGTCCAGTTAAGACTTTGTCAGGCTAAGTATGCCTTTTTTGAGATGGAGTGAATTTGGAATTTGTATTCCAATTAGCAATCATTCATTACGGTGCGCGTAGTAGATCCAATATTTTTCTCTTGTAATTTACTTACTTACTTACTTGGATTAAAGTGATTTTCGCTCTAATGGAGCATGTATCACTGTTTAATGCACGCACATCGTGCTATTTAATTACTCCTGTGGGAAGGAATGAGAGCCACATCCTCCAGGCTTTTATGTTTTCATGGAACACTTATTAATTAGGCCGTCAGATCGAGGTACTATTTAGTTCCTAGCGATCTGGATGTATGGCCGAGGTGAGTGGGATTGGACCCAGCACGCGCTCATTGCTTAGGCTCATTGTTTTGTTGATTGAGACGAGTGGACCCAACGCGCACTCGTGTATATTGCTATGAGGGCGTGCACTGCACGCGTGATGTTTTTATGTCCGGTCGTGGTAGAGAAGGAAGAGGCTTATGGATCGAGAGGCGGTTCTAGGCACATTTTTGGTGTTTCTAAGTTCCAGAGTAGTTTCTAAAAGTGTCGTCCTGCATAATTTGGAGGATAACTCAGTGTTGTTTTTAGAGTAGGTTAAGGATAGATACCCAGGTTGACAGCCATGGGTTTTGATGCTGCCACCTTGTGTAGCGGGCCCTGATGGTCTTGGGTATTTGAGACCATCTTGACTGGTATTAGTTTTTATAGTCTTAGTATTCTAATTAGTGTTGTTTTTCGTTGCAGATTTGTGCTGCTGGATCTCATGGTCTTTGGGTTTTAGACCACCTTATACGTGTTAATTTGGGGTTATACTTCCTTAAGCAGAGAGTTTATTATGTTGCAGCCTTGTGCTGCGGGATCTGATAGTCTTTGGAGTTTAGACCACCTTATATATTGATAATTTGGGGTCGTATTGTTCCTGATCTGTTTTAGTGAGGACGATCCTGATGGTCTGTGTTCAAGACCACCTTATATGATCTGATTTAGGGTCCTGTCGGTAATTCTAGTTATTTGTTGATTGATGGCTGTCACCTGGGTTAGAATGTGGTCGTAGAGGTGTTAATTTTCATGCCCAGAGACTATAAGATGGTTAAGGAGTAAGATTGGAAGAAGGTATAGATATAAAAATGTTATTATTTTTTTTATTATTATTTTTTTAATTTATTTTTTTACTTCAAACTTTACGTCTCGAATTCCTTATTTTTTATGATTCCTTGTCTTATTGGTTCGGAGTGAAAAATTGTTTTATAGTTATTTGTATGTTATTATGTAGTCCTGTTTGAATTAATTCCTATTTTCCTATTTTAAGTTTATGTGGTCTTAATTGCTTTTAATTATTAGGGCTATGAACGGCTGTGTCAGTCCGTGAACCCACGAGACCTAGCCGGCCGTCATAATTCCCAAACAGTAATTTTGTAATATTTTGGACTTGTCTTGATATGCGTTTTTTAATTTTTTTTTAATTAGATTAGATTCGTGTATAAAACTTATGATGTTTTCGAATGTTAGATTGATATTGGGGTTTGTGTTCATCAAGAATTCTGGGTATGTGACTGGGGATCCAATATTACGTTGTTTAATTTTAAACTTAGTCCTTTCTTTTTCAAGTGTGTGGCAGTTGTTAAAAATGTTCTCTAGGTCTTCTGGGACCCTGATGTAGTAACAGTTAGGGTTATGTGGTTGTGGTCCTATGTACTGTCCGAAGCTGTTGGCCAGCTTGGTTTTGCTTGTGAGTATTCTATTTATGCGGTAAAAACACCATACAAAAATAGTACACATTTTTATTATCACTTATTATGACTTTGTCAGGCTGTGTATGCCTTCTTATAAAACATCTAAAGGTTTAAGTTTGTCAAAATATGTTTCGATAATCTGTCAAATGAACAGTTCATAAAATAACAAACATTTCAAACATGATTTTCTCAGACTTTATCAGTACTTTATAATTATTAATAACATGTTGAAATTAGTCATTCCATTTGGTTAATTTATTCGTCAACATAATTTACAAAATACATTTGTCTAATATGACTTTGAACGACTCTCTCGGGCTTTGTAAGGCCGTGTGGGGCTTTGTCGGACTTTGTATGACTTTGTCAGTCTTTGTATAATTAGGACATATTTAAATATTGCATTTTCTTTTGATAATCATTCAAATGAACAATTAATCAAATAATAACCATTTTACATACGATTTTCTTATTATTCGAATTCAAACTTTGCCGCCATATTTTATCCGGTTATTTAATTCGACATACTTCTGTTGAAAACTAATTCTTCAATTTGGTTAATTTACTCAATATAATTTACAATGTAAACACACTTGTCTAATATAACTTGTATGACTCTCTCGGAGGCTTTGTGAAGATTTTGTCAGGCTCTGTGTGACATTGCCTCTCTTTGTGTGTTTAGGACATACTGAAAAATTGCATTTTCTTTCGATAATAAGTTCAATGAATAATTTATAAATAATAAATAGTGTACATATGATTTTGTCAGACTTTGTTATTACTTTGTTATTATTCTATTTCGAGTTTGAAACCTGTCGCCCAATTTTCGGCCATTTAATTCTGCATAAATCTATTGAAAACTAGTCTTTCGATTTTGCTAATTTATTCATCGATATAATTAACAATATAAATACACGTTTTTAATTTTTATTTATGTTCGTTGTTGTCTATAACGATGTTCTATCAATAATTGGTTGATCAGCGACGACGTCGTGCCGGACCACTACCCGCGATTAGGTTTGCAGTTGTTTTTACAGTATCTACACGAGTCGTCGCGTATATTCAAGATAATAATCTGATTTGATTGTCGATTAGGACATTTACTTAAGCGAAATGATACATGGATTATACTTAAAATTATGCGCCCCTATAGCACGAAAATAAAACTAAAACTGTAAGTTACCTGGCTTATACCCAGACAGAAGATTGAAGTTGGACCGTAATCTAGCATACTGCTTTCAAATATAAATGCAGTTAGTTTTAATACAAACAGACAATATTGTCTTTTAAAAACTATTTTGTGTGATGTCCCTAAGCTTGTCACCTTAAAAGAGTATTTACGGACAATGATCTTCGGGATACAATAACAGTTACGGAATTAAAATTTCATAGCATTTGTATTATGCCAGAATTTGTAGGTACAAATGCTTTTCGCAAACACATGCATGTTCCAAAGACTGCTGACAAACCAGTTTTAATTAGTAGGGTCAAATATTGTATTTGTGGTGGAGATTATGGACGTACGATCGATGATATTGAATGTAAGCGATAACCGTTCAAAGAAATTTCGTCTTTAGTGTATTAAAACGAAACATTTGCCTTACGGAGCATGACTTTGTACAGAATGTCAGAACCGATTATTCTTGAAATACTTTTTAAAATATGATATATATATATATATATATATATATATATATATATATATATATATATATATATATATATATATATATATTATAACAATTGGCTCTTTAACTTGAACTATAATATAATGATTGATTTCAGCCCTTGTAAATTAAAAATCATTACATGTTTCTACTTGTTTGTGTATCCATTTGTTTATGCGTTTATTTAATTAATGGATATATTTGTTTATAAAAGAATGACAAAGAGTGTTGAAATTTCAATGTTTTACTTGAACCAAAAAAAAAAAAAAGTCACGCATTTGGTTTCGTACAATTGATATGCACAACATAATGTGATGTTATATCATTGCGCACAAAATGAGACATACCTTTATAATTATGAGGGATGAACAATGTTGTGAGGTGCCGGTTTGTGTGGCTAGAGAATTAAAATGGCGGATATGGAATTACACACGGACGGACGGATGGACGCACAATCTTTCAAACCTTGTGACATATCCTTCATGCTCGAGTCCAGTACGCGACGGACAATACTTGTCGGCGTTAGTTTAAAACAATATTATAAGTTGGGGACGGCCACGAGCGACTGAAAAAGATAGTTAAGTATCAATGAACGGGTAATTATAAAACTTTACCCAGGTGCACTTGCCCCCCCCCCCCATTAAGGGTGTTTGTTTTAGTACCCGTGGTTGGTGGGTGTGTACTTGATTACAAATTCACAAATTAAAATTCAGCCTGAACAGCTCTCTAAATCTCTAAAATTTCGTTTGGCACTCAGCAATTCATCAGGGAGTGTGTTCAAGCACAATATAATTAAAAAGGAGAAAAAAGAAGAAAAAAAACTGCAAAGTTAATAGACCGCGGGAGGTCGTGGGTTCGAACCCCGGCCGAGTCATACCAAAGACTTACAAAAATGGTACTAACAGATGCATCGCTAGGCGCTCGGCATTAAGAGGTTAGTGTTAGGACTGGTCGGCCTGGTGTCATGATAATGTGACTGGGTGGGACATCATGCTACATGTCTGCAGCATGATGCCCCAGTGCTAGACATCACTGTAAACTGCCACACTGCAGACGTCGTGGCGATATGACTGAAAAATTAAAAATCCATATCACACACACGCGCGCGCGCATACTTAATAATTACCCGTTCATTGATACTTAAACATCACTCAATTGGGCCTGGTCATCTCCTTTTGCTATTTTGTTTTTGTTGCTCGAATCAGGCGTACGTGCAAGGCTCGGATTGTCAAATGGGGCCTTGATGGGGGTCGGTTGTTGTCGACCCCCGCCCCCCAAAAAATCATAAAGGCCGATCCCCCTCTCCAAATGCTGCTACAGTCGGTTTGGTCTCACCAGAGCGCATCCCATTTGAGCGCCGCTCAGTGAGGCGCTGCAAAAAGAAAACATTCTCATTAGGGCTAATCCCATCAGGGCGCAAAAAATCTCACTAATCAAAATAGGGCGCGGAGAAAAAAAATTAAGTTCAACAAGATTAAATCGCCATCACGTTTGATGTTATATATATATATATATATATATATATATATATATATATATATATATATATATATATATATATATATCATATGTACAAAAACGGTGGTCTCGTCACTATTAGAAAATAATTACTAGACAGAAACCAGAGACCCATCAATACACAATTTTATACAACTAGTATACCTTACACCGGTTTATTCTTTTTTGTACGAAAATAAACAAGTAGATAAACAAATGTAATGCAAATTAAAACAATATAGATACATATATAACACAAACACAGTACTGTATTAGATTGATCCTTGGTCAAGATCACTATAATTTAGAGACCATGTTATATTAACCAGTCGCAAGACCTAGTGTCTGAAGAAGGAAGTATATGTCATAAAGAAATATACCGGGAAGGAAAACAAAGAAGCCAGCTCCAGGGACAGTATGAGTACGACACATCGTAAAATAATAAAATGCAACGATCAATGATCACCCCCCCCCCAGCACCAGAAGGGTGGGGAACAGACCAAGTTTTAAATCACGAAAGAGGCTTCCTGCGAGAATTTCTTTCTTAAAAGGCTTTATTTCGAAAATAAAAGGCTTATTTTAGGTGTTATTTTTGTGATAACGGACCACACATGACCAGGTATGTATTTTTTGTATACACGCGTGTTCATGAATGATATTTTATGATATTTTGTCGTGTCATTGATGGAAACATGTCAGGTTTATTTTCATGGATAAAAACTCCTGAGAGAAAATCACTCGTGGAAGGTTTTGTTTCCTAATATAAGATTTTTTTGAGGTATTAATTTTGTATTTACGGAGTTTAGTTCAAAATATTTTGTCAAGGCCGATTCGATAACGTGTTTGTGGATCATGCAAATTTATCGTAATAAATCCATGCGGCGTTGATTGAGCATGACTAAATAAGCTTTTAAACTTAATACTATCCATGTCGCCATTGCACCATGTTTGATGAATATTTCTTAATGTGTGCGTATCTACGCCGTTAAAAACAGCCAAAATATTACAGTTGTCTCTGATTACTTTTGAAATCTGCGTATATCGTTGAGTTACATAAATCATATCCGTATTTTTTTGTCTTCCACGGGAAAATATTCTGGCAGGATTGGATTGTTTATCCAGCATTACGTCATCGTAAACTTCTAAATTATTAATATCTGCATCGAGATCATCAACAGATGGCGTCTCATCAATATCTGTGATAAACTTGATAACGTCATCATCTTCACTTAGCAGCGATGCATTCTCGTTAAAATCTTTTAAAACATCGCTGATCATCAACAGATGGTACAACTAAATATAATTTGTCCCATTTCAACCATCTCATTATCAAATTAAGTAACAACTGAGTTTTTCCACTACCAGATGGACCAATTATTATCATTCTGATAGAATTTGGCAACGCCGCATGGCGCTTAACTGGTTTTTGTTTTTTCACGGCAGAAAAATCAATTACATCTATGATATTAATATATTATGGATTTATATTGTGTGAAATGTAAATCTCGCACATCAACGATCAATCCAATTTCAGTTACAACTCGCAATAATAAATTAGCTATTTCTGGTAAATGCGCCGTTTGTGGCACAAGCATGTTCAGATTTGTAAAAAAAAAAAGTTCACTGGGATGATATTGCCGCAAAATTAGAATCATTGCCTGGCGTTCCTTGGGCTAAATATCCAGGAGAAAAACATATTCCAGGATAAAATTATTGCGGTCCAGGAACGCGACTAGATATTAGACTCGACGAAAATCATCAAACTAAAGTAAATGAAACTCCGATAAATGCTATCGATCGAGCATGTTACGTTCATGATATGGTCTACCAAAGTAAAGATCAACAACAAAGACATCTCGCGGATGTAAAATTGATTCACACGTTAAATTCTATACCTAATAAATCCATCAGAGATAGATTATCAGCGTGGCTAATAAAATCAGCGATGAAAGGTCAATTAGTTTTAGGTGCCAGTAATTAATAATATGGAATCAATTTATTATGCTCCTGTTGGATTTTGGAAAGGTAAATCAGCAACTGGTAAACTCGCTAAAGCAGCTCGAGTAAAGATTCCAATTGCAGCATCGTGGTTATCGAAACAGGCTGTATGGCAAATTTATTTACCACCATCAAAACGAATCCCTTTCGCTCATTTCGATGTTAGTATTCCTAATGAAGTTCATCAAGCCGATATAATGTTTCTCCCGCACGATAGTATTGGACTAAAAACATACAAGTATATACTAACTGTGGTCGATATTGCTAGTAGATATAAAGAAGCAGAGTCGCTAACAGGAAAAACCGCCGTTGATGTTGCGGACGCATTTAGTAAAATTTATCAACGAGGACCACTAACACGGCCAACTTTACTTCAAGTCGACCCTGGTAAGGAGTTTTTAGGTGCTGTATCATATTTAATGAAACAGAATAACGTTAAAATACGGCGAGGCCACACTGGAATTCATCGCGATCAGGCAATTGTTGAACGATTCAATAAAACCCTCGCTGAGCGGTTATTTGGATCCCAATATGCGAGAGATTTTATTCAGGATTCAAGATCATATGAGTGGGCTAAAAGACTACCAGAAGTAATATCAGTAATAAATAACGAACCAACAAGAGCAATAAGTATGAAACCAGCCATCGTAATCACAAAAAAATTATACCAATAAAGAGACGCGATTTCTCAACACAACCAGTTCAAGGTAATATCACTGTAAGATATTTATATAAGCACGGCGAACTTGAGGGTGGCAGAAAAAGAGCAACTGACCCTATCTGGAGCATTACAACGCATAAAATATCCGCCCTTACAATATCAACCCGTAGACCAGTAATATACATATTAGATTCTAATGCTCCTCAACGGGGACTTACTCGTGAAGAATTACAAGTAATTCCCGCAGATATTCAATTACCACCTAAATCACTTAATTAGCTTCACGAATCGAATCTAAAACAACTCTGCCAAGTTGAGATATTTCTTAACATGAGATACTGCCAAATAAACCAAATTTGACCACTCGATACGATTATCAACAATCCAAACTCGTGTATCGAAAATTGTTAATCCCTGCGATGAATGAATTGTCATTGCGTATCCTAGTTTCCACGGGGATTTATTCATACTTAGCGCGCACTCAACAACGTTAATATCAACAGCAACAATATCATTTAATACCAATTTTTTTTCCCTTGTCCTGGTATATCAACATCAATATTTTGTCGCCGTGCCTCTGCAGGTCGATAACAAAGCAGAACTTTCTCGCTGGGAATTTTTTTTGTTGAAGTTTAAATAATTCTTGTTGAAGTTCATCGCGAACTATTTTTCTACTAGCAACTATTAAATCACTTGGCCTCCATAAATTTAAAATATCTCTCATTGTTGTTTCTGGAATTATTTTTCGCATTACGTTACACTGAATTTTATTTGGCTGTAATCGAATTAATTTTTTAAATTCGACTAATTTCTCATCGAGAGATCTATAATTGGTATCAACTTCTTCGTAGTAATCAACAAATTTTTTAACCAATCGTGAGGAGATTCTCCATCAATAGGATCAGGCTGACCGTGATCACCGCACAGTATTACCGCGGTATTTCTCGTCGATAACCAATCGAGAAACAATTTTAACGTTTCCAACGGGACGGTACAAATTTCATTAAATATAATAATTTTGTTTATGTATTTTTCTCCCATTCGCAAAGAAGTCCAAGCGCCGCCGCTATATTTGAAGTAGCTATGATACGTACAAGAATTAACTCCGCGCTGCTTCATTTCCTTCGCTAGTCTATGTGTCGGCGTTAACACAACCAGATCTGAATTTTTAAATAATTCTATAACACGCGTTGTTTTACCTGAACCTCATGTTCCATTCACGTAGATGCATTTATATCGCGATATTGGATCATTTACCGATGGCGCCAAAGAAATTTCTGATCCAATATCGCGATAATACTCATCGCTAACTTTAACATCAGCTGATTCGCAATAACTAATAATACTTTCGTTTTTAATTCGCCACGTTTCTCAAGAATCATCTCCGGTTAATTTTGATACTTTTTCCTTTTATTTACTGTCGATGTAGAACGAGTCAGTAGCTACTCTAACTGCGTCATTGGGAAACTTATTCACCATAGAAAGTAAATTTATACTTACATATGCTAACATTGATGATCTTAAATGAGTATACTGCGGAGATTCTCCCTCAGTGTAACTAAGAATGGTACCTAATTTTGTTCCATTAGATAATATAAGTTCTTGACTACAAAATGTATTTTTCGCAACTGTATCTGTCTATCAAATCTAATTCAGTATCATCTGTGATTAACCTTGAATGATTCCTTCGATGATCATAAGCGTCACCCTGAGTAAATTTTCCTATTATTTTTCTGCCTAAATCTTTCGCGGATTCATGATCCGTTGGTAACCACACTGAATTTTGTTTCTTATACGATATAATTGCTTCACTAACTATCAACGAGGTCAACATTAATGAATCTAACATATATCGCAATAAAACAATTGGAACACAACGATGCTCGGAAAAGTGTTTTCCAAACCAAATATAGCAAATCTTATGAAGACCAACTGCAAATTCAAAAGATACAATGCGAGCGAACCCCGTCAAAGGAAAATCTGGCAACGGACCATTAATTGCTACACGAGTCATTTCGTGAGTTGGATGGCCAAACTGCATAAAATATTTGGCGCAGTCGCCCATACCTAAAAAAACTTCCAGGATAACACGCAACCATGTCCACGGATATCATATCGACGTGATTATATTTAGTATTCCACAGACCGCCATGTCGATATTCAATACAACTTGATTGAACATCACTAAGAAACTCCCATCGAGTTGGCTTCCATGAATTTTTCTCTCTAACAACGTAAGAAGCAACCGATTGAACCGCTAAACAGTTAGATAATAATTGTTCATCTACGTGGTATTTTTCCGCTAATTCTTTCATCTCGCGTTGTGATGATTCTTTACGGTATAATTCTCCATCAGGCCGAACAAATTGATCGTACTTTTCATCACTGCGAAATAGCCACACCGATACCGGATCAGATTTACTTATTTCGTAAATAAAATCAAACATATCTGAAGAATAAAATTTAACAACACGATTTTGTGGAAATATCATCACCGAAGAAGTCCAAGCATGGCAATTATGATCAATTATTTCTATAGGAGATCCTCGCGATTTATTTACCGACGAGTACAAAATTTCTCCAGAGAGAGATTTTACCACGATAGGAAATTTTAATCTCGTTGACAGCGCAGCGACATCGTTTATAGATGCTCCATCAGTTACTGATTCAGCCCAAGATGTTATTTTTTCGCGTCGCAGATCCGTTAAACCTGATCCTCTTTTTGTTTTGGTGAAATGCTCTATTACTCGTTCTGCTACACAATTTAACTTTACAGACATTTTCTTCGGAGCAAGATTTCCGATATATGGTTTGTCATTTAATTTATATAATCCATAAACAACTGCGGTTACAGGATAAAATCTTTCGTAATAAGATTTATCTAATCCAGTCAACATCCTTGGTTTGGAGTTTTTACTTAAAATAATTGTTTTCTTCCCTCTGATGATCGGATCTCTTTTATCTCGAATTATCCAAACTTCAGGTTCATTTGTTTGAATAAGAAATTTTATTCGAAAAATATATTTTTCATCACCGAGGCATGCAATTAATTTTTTCGCTCGCTCGTCGTTCATTGTAAAATCAAAATCATTGGTCTTCCACGTGGACCATACATGAGATGCTCCGTCGCTATAAAATTCTTTCTTTGCAAAATCAAGTTCAGGTAACTATTCTTCAACTTCATCAAGATCAAAATTTTGATTCATTATTATATTTTAGACAAATATCTAAATAATAATGAATCATTGTAAATGGCAAATAGTTGGTTCATTAAATTGTTGCAATAAATCTTGCAGAAATGAATTTTGCGGCGAGCATTTACAATCTATTCGCAAAGGTCATTTAGGACCGATAAAATGTATTTGATGCAATATTGGAATTCGAGGAAAAACTCGTCTGTGTTTGAATTGTGGCGGGAAACGCTACCGAGAACTTAAGCGGCATTACGACAAAAAGATAACCTTAATGATAGAATTATTAAATCCGAAGAGGATTATCTTAATAGGTTTTCAGGCAAATCTTGATTTAGAGAGATAGATATTGTATAATGAATCCTATATTCAGGAAGCACCCAATCGGTGATAATTACGAAGCATCATGCGACGGCGTTGTCAGGCACAGCAAACTAAAAAAAAATCGTCGGTTAAATTACTAAATTTGGTTATCTTTGTTTTAATACCAAAGGCAATAAAATTATTACTGTCATAGATTCGTGTTCGAGTGCTTCAACGGATTAATCAAAGATGGACTTGTAATTGATCACATCGATGGTAATCCACTAAATAAATCTATATCAAACCTACAAGCAATTACTCAGAGCGAGAATTCCTCGCGGAGAAAAACCGGTCGTGACACAAAATATGCCAAAGCAGTTAAATCAGTAAATAGGTAAACCGGCGAGGAGACGGTATTCCAGTCGATGAGCACCGCCGGTAAATATTTTAGCATCAATCGATCTTCGGTACGGCGAGTCGCAGAAAAAATAATCAATTTTACTTTCTCGTATCGATTTGGCGACTGGATTTCATTTCACTACATTCCTCTGATACTTGATGATGATAATTAACTCAGGTAATTTAGGTAATTAATCATCAATGAAATATTTGTTTTGCTCCAATATTTTACTTTTGAACAAATATATTTAGTATAATGAACAACGAGAATATTAACGAGATAATCAATGAAATTGAAAAATTAAAATTATCCGGAATTAAATTATCTGATGATCTAATTGTTGAAAAGATAATTCCTGATGCCGAGACAATATTACAAAATAAATTCGACGGAAGATATAAGCTATCGTCAGAATATCGACTAATAAAGAAGATTCAAACTGCGGTTTATGGATTATTGGCTACCGTAGAAGAATCACAAATAAAAAAAATTGTTAATTTATCTCGCGCGATTGACAAAGTTAGAACAAAGTTATCTAACGAGTATGAATCAACGAGAACAGTTACTGTCCGTGTTAGACAGCTAAAAAAAATGATGGACTTGGAAAAATCAACAGAAGTTTCTCTGTAGTGAAAAATCACAAATTTGAATATTTTCTAGTAAAAAAAATGATTAATTAATAATAAAGTTTTTTTTGTTAATTTTGTTAGGATTTTATTTATTTATTTTTTGATGTTTTTTTTATGCGGCAAGATTTAAGATCTTATCAATAGAATAATGCTTAATATTTCTCCACGCAAATCTAGTAAATTTCCAGATTGATCCGTTAATTTGAAATTTACCCGTGATAATAACTGATTATAACATCGCAGATAGATTGGATTGATCGGTTCTTGTATTATTAAAAAACCAGGTGGTAAATTTTTGTGAAAACGAATAAAAAACAAAACCTTGTTGAGCCTGATTTGATATTGACGCATCTGCGCTATAGCTATTTTCGACGATATCGCACGTTAAATTAACCGCGACAATTGTTGTGATATTTGTCGGTTCGACAGAAATGTGTCTGCCGGTGCTATCTTGGTCATTATTGTGCCTGAGTATGGATGCTGGTGGTAGCGATTTTCTCCATGCAAGTTGTATTTTAGAGAAATATTAATCAACGGTGTCACTGACGGATTTTCTTAATTTAGGTGCGGGATAACCGGTGAATTTATATTTTGGCAACGTCGCCGTTGTCAGCGAGTATGCATTTTAAAAAAAAATTGTTTGTTGATTGTTTTATAATCAATTATTGCCTGAATAAATCTCTGGTAAAAATATTCCATATCTGATGTGAGCTGATTTAACATTTCTATGTATCTAATGACCTCGTTGCATGAATCTTATACATTAAAGACACACTCCTGAAAATAATGTCGTAATATCCGCAGTAATTCCTCACACGCAAGATTGTATGTTTCTAATTATTTAGTAACAACAGCTTGTTCATAATATGGAGATTCGTTTGTTGTTGCCCCCCGTAAAAATCCATTTCATATCGTCTTTTTTTCTAAAGATAAAACTACTTCCTAATGTTGCTTTTTTCAAGTTAACTAATGCGGCCTCGTAATTTTTTTCGCCAAGTTCGTGATAAGATTGCCTGTCTGTGGTATAATCGCTCCTTATAGGTTCTATAGGTGCTGGTGGTGTTGGTGGTTGAATTAATGGCCATCCTAAGACGGTTCTAATCGACGATTGATAAATATCTACAGCATAATCCGGTGAGGTTATTTCGATTATTGAAGATAATGTTGGTTCGTGAACCGTTATTTTTATTCCAGGTTCTTTATCACCGGTGATATTTTTTATTCTGAGTAATAATTCATTATTAATTTCTTCGACCTGATAACTGCCAGTTGGCAATACAACAACGTTCCAATCGGGTGTCTCATCTGGTTTGTTTTTATTTGCGAGTACAATTGAATTATTTGACATTAATGATCCCAATGTCTTTGATCTAATATTTGGCCAACTATTATAAACACGTAACTGTGATAGTGCAATTTCATTTATGGGAATCGCAGTTGGAAAATTAATACTAAATTCTGGTTTAATTGAACTTGCCGAGATCATTGTTGTTTTTGCGCGGAATTGTGTTTGTGGCTATCTACGAGAGAATTTCGGTCACTATTGGTATTTATATCTTTAATAGCGGCGGAATCATACGCGTTGATCATATCTAAAAGCTCAGTATCAGATATAATTCCATCGTTGAGGCTTCTCGATAGCAACAGCGATAATTTTGAATAAGCAGCTTTTGCAGTGTGTAATTTTATCATACTCGCGGATAATTTTTATATGGTGCAGTTACATATTTTTTTGTAATTATATTAAAAACACCAGGAATTGTTGTTGTTGCTGAGATACAGATTGTAATGACAACCGGAGCCATCATTGTTACCGCGGATAATACAACGCCAGCAGCAACAACAACCGCGGATACCGAGTAAACAAACACGTCAGCGGTAACTAATCGCCGTTGATATTTTTTTATTTTTGTCGTGAACACGTCGATGATATCTTTTAATTTAATTTGCCACTCACTGACTTGATTATACCTGTACGCGGCGAATCACAATCAATCATTATATTTTTTATTATGATTCAAATGATTAAGATGTTTTAACAACAAATTCTAACGTGTATAAATAATTTGTTCCTAATAAATCATTATCGGTTGGTTGTAACGTGAACACTTTTTCAACATCTTTAGGTAAGACAACAGTTACCGGATAAAAAGATTCACTGGTTGTACCTGCGTTATTTATTCTAAATTCTACCGAGCCAATCACGGATAATCTGTATACGCCAGTAATTGTTGGTGTATATTTTATTGTATTATTTGCTTTTTGTCCATGACATAGATGAAGATGCTACTACGTGAACTATATTGGTGATACCCGCGGTTAGTCTAAGTAGCTCCGTTACGTAGGCCCTAAAAAGCTCAACATCCTCAGAGGCGTTTTTAATCGCATCAATATTTGTTTTGATTTCTGTAAGTTTTATACCAGCTAGAAGAGGGTTACCAAAGAATTCTTCACCGATTTTGTTTAATCTTGAGAAATTTCTTTTAAGATTTGCGAACTGAGTTAAATGAGCATCATACTCGACACGTAACGTAACTAACTTTAAATTTACATCGTCGACGTATTTTTTTGCTACGGTGTCTTCTTCAGTTGTTGGATCTCCGAGTGAAGATATTTTATTTTTTCCCATGTTAAGTTCTCCTAACACTGTATCACCGGTGATTTTTACGCGACTAGATCATAATCTGTTAATTTCTTCATTTATCGTCGTGAATGGCTTTTTTTAATCTTTAATTTTACCATCACTGGTAAGGACCGGAATATTACCCTCGACAGGGTCTATAACGCGTCTAAATATATCACTCCACGAGATATCACTTGTAACTAGTTTGCCCTGTTTGTCTTGAAATATAACAACCTCATCACGATCAACGCCAGCTAGACTAATAATGCTATATAGCTCATCTCGCGTTGCATATTTTGATAAATCCACATCTGATTTTGTTTTTCTTTTAACATTCGTGATAGCAAGGATCTTCCATAAATGTCAACCATTATTTGTTAATGATTTATTTATCAGATGTGTACTCGAGAACAACTTTGTGATACGGTTTAGTTGATGTTGATATCGCATCAAGAACGTTAATTGCTTCACGGCCACATATCGGAGGATCAGTTAATGCTTGTGTTGGTAACGTTGAATACCAGATTGGAGCGTTAATTGTCTTGCGTAAGAGAGAAATTCTTTGGGTGGAGCTAATCCGTACAAGTCAAAATAAATAATTTCACGTGGATTAATCGCGTACGAAACCCAGTGCGTCTCTGGACCATCACGCGAATCTAAATTAATTATTCCGGTCTCGTTGTGTTTTGGGTGATTTGGTAGTTGATCTCGCATAAATCCTCCTCTGAAGAATTTTATATTTAATTTTGTGGCCGCGTTAGTTAAATCAAAATTTGACATCGGAGTAATTGTTTTTAGAATCTTTTTGGGTACCAACTCGGTGGAGTTCCTGGTAGTCGAAGGCCTTTTCCGTACCAACTCGGTGGAGTTCCTGGTAGTCGAAGGCCTTTTCCGTACCAACTCGGTGGAGTCCCTGGTAATCTTAGGCCGAATCCTTTTTTTTTACCGTACTTACCTCCAGTTACCTTTTGTGCTACTTTACTACCGGCGTATCCGGCAGCACCTAACGCGGCGGCTTTTCGTATTATCGGGGCAACAGTTTCTATTTGAGCAATTAACGGCGCTAATAAACTCAGCAACGGGAAAAATCCACCTATCTTCCTCATGTTGCTGATTGCGTCCGGAGAAAGATTAGCCTGGATTCCGGTATTTGCTGATTTGGCTTTATTAAGATTTTTATGTTGAGTTTTAGTCAGCGATAATTTATTTGGACCACCGCCAGAATTTGATCATACTTCAAGGTTAATTTTACCCAACATTTTTTTGTTGAACTATATTGGAGTTTTTTATTTGACCAGGAGTCAGAGTTACATTAACATGGTCGTATGGCATTATAATTAATAGATTGATCTAATTGTCTACAAATTTTCTACTGGTGCATTAACAACTCTCATTCGGCCACCAATACCCTCAGGTAACGTTGTTCTGTCGCTAAGTATAACCGCGATTGCTCTGAAATTAGCAACTGCATTATCTACTTTGGCTCTAAAATGTAAATCAACGACAGATTGTTTCACTAAATCAAGGTGTTCTAATGAAAAATAATAAATAGGATATAATGTTGTAAAATCTAACTGAGATATATTTAATCCGGTATCAATATTTAGATCTCGTCACATATATGACATCAGACGATGATACACACGTGCTACCTGGTTATTTTCAAAATTTATTAAAATATCCTCAGTTGGTTCTTGATGACCATTTATCCTTAAAGATACTCCGATAACGCCTAATGTATCAAATATTATCGGACTTCCATCTTGATGACCTAATCTTTCAACATTTTGAAAAGCAATAAAAACGTGTATAGGTGCAGAAACGCCCTGTTGTGATGATATATGCCAAGTAAATTCACGGCCAACACCTGGAGTACTATCTGTACTTACCGATAACCAAGATATCAAAGATTTTCTACCTTGATCCATAAAGGAAAGTAACCGCTCGTCCTCAGCAATCGATGGAGTCATTACTGGCATCCACAGTGATAATTTAAATAAAATTACCTTACCATCAGGAGCAGCAGCTGATCTCCAGATCACATCATTACTATTTTCCTTTCGCTGAAGAACAATGGTGTGCTTGGCTCCGAAAATTACCTTTTTAAACCATCTGCAAAATCCAAATATGTGAGATAATGGAATCACACACGAAAATTTTGTACGGTCACCTTTTAACATTAATTTACGCGCAGAAAATCCAAGATTAAAATTAGGGATGGAATTTTGCTGCATTTAAAAATCAGCTCCTGGTCTGGGAATTGCTCCAGCTGGTTGTGGATCAACTGCAGTATTTTGCGCTACTTGTACGCGAAGATATGGATCACTATCGGGACTATCGGTATTATCCTTGGCAAACATTAATGTTGGACTAGCCGATCTAGTATAATCATCTGAATATCTCGCTAGGCCTATAATTGTTGTAGCAATATCAACGTCGTTATTAATTGCTTCAATCTCTTTTCCATCTATCATGTAAACAGCTTTGCTAAATAGCGCCATAATACCATTATTAACAAATCCAACCATAGCCTCTGCGCCATATGATGTATTAGCAACAACATTAGTTATAAGTTCACCTGTAACTTCCATAAATGCCTCAGAAGGTTGTGTCATGAACTCGTAGTTCAATTCTTCCAGTTTGATTTGGAGTTAAAGCCTCGTACGAATAATACTGATAATCTCTTACTGATTCATCCCTACGCACTTACTCATCCATATTAAAAGCAGCATTAGGTACTCGCTTGAACATTTTATTATAAAGGTTATCTTCTAAAACGAAGACCGCTTCCTGATATCATACTTGTATTTATTATTTCATCTTGTTGATTTATCAACGATGCTAGTTTTTGATTTGCCGTGTCGTTTATTACTTTGCTAATATTACTAGGCATCACATCGGTGCTGGGTAATTTAACCACGGTTGATTTTCTTTTACGTATTAGATTTAATATTCCATCTTTGATGGAGCTAAATGCTTTACTGGCAATATTACCAATAACAGCAGGTGCTTTATCGCGAATAAAATCCATTGCTTTCATCGATAACTGTTTAGCGATAGGTGCCGATTTAGGAGCTATTCTAGTAACGAGACCACTGACAGTATCACCTAATCCATCTCCGTAAGTAAATTGATACATTGGTAACCACGAGTTCACTACTCGAACAGGCATATATCCACGATAATGTTCGTGTAAGATCATCTTATTTAATTATTTATTTATCTAACACAACTAATCACTGTAATCATCAACAAGTTCATCAATGATATTTCGATAAATGCTAATATCCATAATGCCACCCTGGAATAATCTTCGGCAGATATCATATGCTTCATTAATAATTTCTGATGAATTATTTCCAGCGCGTTTCCCTCCAGTAAGAACCTCTAGTCGTGATACGTCATTGATAACACTATCGGCGCAGACAGAATTATTCCCAAATCCGCTACCGGTAGCACCAGGTTCATCTCCTGGTTCTTCTTGAGGTTTCTGTCTCTCATCTTCTACTTCTTTAATAATTTTTTATATTTTGAATAATCTAAATTAATCTTTTTATTCATGTGAGTAAAATATAATACAGGAACCCAATTATCTTCTGTAACATTATCAACATATGTTGGTTTTAAATATCTTGACCTTTCATTATAATCATGTGCAGCAATTTCAATTAATCTACTACGATCTTTAAGTATTTCAGAAGCATTTTTTCAAACATTAATATTGGGTGCATCTTGTGTAATTTTGGTAGTTGTGTTTGCGGAGATGGAGGTTCGGATTGTTTCTTTTTTGACTCAGATAATTCATTAAGAAATTTTTTATATTCTGGATCTTTTAAATTAACCTTTGAGTTTTAAGAGGCAAAATACACAGCAGGAATCCAATCGCCTTGTTCAATTTTATTAGCAAATTCCGGTTTTAGATACATTTCTTTAGATTTTAAACCACCTGTGGCAATATCAATTAACTCATTTTTATCACCAAAACTATCAAGCGCTTGTTGGGTAAATATTTCACGAGGTAGTGGCGGTTTTTCTTGTATCTGCGTAGGTAATTTGTTTGGTTGTGGAGGAACTTGATATACAGGAGGTTGTGCTTCTTGTAATCGTGAAAAATAATCGTCTATTGCGTCACCAAAGTCAATAAATCTAGGATCATTTTTTCTAGCCTGATTAACATTATAACGAACATAAAATATCCACTTGTACCATTTTTCGCGATCTATAATGTCATTAGCATATTCTGGATCTAAATACTTTCCTCGTTGGAAATATGACAACACAGCAAACTCACCTAGTCTTTTAGCGTCTTTAATTTCTTTAATGTAATTAACAGCTTCTTCGGTAAATTTTTCAATTGCAGCAACCCTACCAACTTGTCCAGTGTCATCCTCGGCAAGTTCAGGTTGCGGCACAGGTGCTGGAACAGGTTGAGGTCGAGTTTGTTCTTCAATTTTTTTTTAATACCGGAAGAATATCTAGTTTTCTTTCCTCAGGATCTTTAACATCTCCAAATAAAATCTTTTCAGTGGTTGTAGTTATTGATTTAAATAACATCTCAGTTGACTCTGTAAAACCTTGTTTTGCATCTTCAACAGCTTGTATCTTTCGTTTAACTGATTCTCTCACCGGAAGATATTCTTTTATTGCTTCTAATCGCTCTCGAGTTACTCTAGTTGTAAGTGCTTCTCCGATATCCAAAAATATTAAAATATCATTGATTTTAATTTATAATAGTAAAAAAATTATCGAATCGGCCTTGACAAAATATTTTGAGCTAAACTCCGTGGATACAAAATTAATACCTAAAAAAAACCCTTATATTAGGAAACAAAACCTTCCACGAGAGATTTTCTCGCAGGAGTTTTTATCCATGAAAATAAACGTCATATGTTTTCATCAATGACATGACAAAAATATCATGAAATATCATTCATGAACACGCGTGTATACAAAAAATACATACCTGGTCATGTGTGGTCCGTTATCACAAAAATAACACCTAAAATAAGCCTTTTATTTTGGAAATAAAGCCTTTAACGAAAAAAATTATCGCAGGAAGCCTCTTTCGTGATTTAAAACTTGGTCTGTCCCCCCCCCCCCCAATGCTACCCCCCGAACGAGAATAATACATACTTTGTTTCTTCAAAATTCTTTTGATTAGTTCGCGCTCTAGTGATACTAGTTCTTCGCGCTCTAATGGGATGCACCCTAGAGGGGGGATAATGGAGAAATCCTACCTTCATTAAATATTCGTACATTCAGATATGCAAATGTATCCTCTAAAAACGATGGTTTTGATTGGTTGTACAATACATTCCTCAGAAACAATCCCATAAACCACCAATTCTACTTCCTGCTTCCGCTTGAACCAAAATGCGTGCGAACGCCTTTCAAATTTGAGCGATAACGATTAATAATTGCTGCATCTTAGTTACCATATTCTCGATTCATATATATTTAAAAATTGTTAGACATATATGTAATTATAATTAATCACGCTTTGATTTATTTTACAGTTTATCATAGTGCGCAAATTTAACAAACTAGTTTGTATAGACCATAGTCACGTTACCAACTGCCAGACCAATTTGAATTTTCGTTTCAGTCCTTTTAAGTTTTATCAATTTGACTTTATTTTCTATTTGTTGTGAATATTGGCTGAATTTATTTGATATTGTACTTGCATTGCTAAGTTTTTTTGTTCATTTATATGCATTAGTGTTTAAATTTGATTACTACCTAAGTAAGAAGTTTAGTTTGCATATTCACATATTAGTTAAGGTATTGGAACTGATAGCGTGAAGAATATACTAGAAAGTATTTTATTAGTTATATTCATTTGACACGTTTTTACCCCAAGATAGTAGTTTGTTTTCTGAAGTGTTTATGATTAACTTCCATTTTATTACACTTGATCTGGTGTGAAAAGTATAATTTAGTGTTTATGTAATTTATATTTTCTTTTTTAGAAAGACAGTTACTTCTTTTAAATAGTGGATATTCATTTCATATTCAGAATGTCGAGGAGCATTTTCGTTGCAGGTAATTCCAATCTGAAGCAACTCAGTTGTCTTCTGAATCTTCCCAACTTATTCCTGTTGACTATTCCTGGTGCGAAATTGGTTGGAGATGTCACCAATTTTAAATCCAAAGTGTTAGATATTGTCCGAGCCCAAAAACCTGACCTGCTGATTCTTCACATAGGTTCGAATGATGTTGGAAAAGATGTTAGCATATTTACAAAGTATTTTTGCTTGTAAATTTGACTTTGAAAACATTTATTATTTGTGCCCAATATTTGCAGCATAACTATTATAAATTTCTATTGTATATTTAATTTATCATATTGATCTTACACAGTACAACTGGCTAGTGATGCATTCCAAATATTCTCTCTAATTATAATATGACCAGCATAATTTTCAATAACAAATTTACATGATTAGTATCCATATTGACTACTCGTCATACAGTCTAAGACATTGACCCTGATATTTATGTTTTGGGGTCGAGGTTTTATTGCCTAATTAAGTGTGCTTGTGTAGCATGTTTTGATGTCACCTAGCATCATATTGAGAAGTCAGATTTCAGAAATATCTCAAACTTTATGCAGCCCGTATTGATGCTTTTCTACAAATTAAAGTCACAATGATTTAGCGAGATTGTTCTTACTCTGATGCCTTTTATCTAATAAATTAAAATTCTCACACAATCATGTGGACCTGATTTCAAGTTATGTTGGCCTACATTTCATTTGCCTGAAATGTGATTTATGCCTGATTGCCATAATCAGATTAAGTTGAAGTATGTTTCTTTAACAAAATGAATAAAAACATAAAAGTATTGAAGAAAGTGTTTCAGTAGCTTCATTTAATTCAAGATTCTTGTCACAATTTTAACTGATTTTTGTATTCTCAGCTTCCAACAATCTATATTTATTAACTAATAATCCACCAAATGCCACAAATAAACAGGCTTAACATCGGGAGGAGGGTAACATTAATTAGGTAATACATATTGCACTTTATGACAATACAATTTTTACATTGCTACAACAAAAATGAAGTGTGTTGATTGTTCCGAAATCTTGCCATATGATGTCAAAATGGGATATTTATTTTTGCTTAGAGCTTGAGAGTTGAACAAAATAACCCTGGTAGCAGATGTTTTAAAATTTTGTATCATTTTCGTTATATTTCCCAAATGGCAGCAGTTACTATGGTGGTGAACTTCTGAAATTTTCATAGTTTTATTAGTCATGTTTTGTTTGCATTTTAGTTAATTCTTTTTGTGCACTTCTTGCTTTCAGTTGTTACAGAGACTTTATTCGTCAGCTGCTGAAAATGAATCCCACGATGCTGGTCACTGTTTGTGGTATTCTGCCTCGAACCACCAGTAACATTAAATCTTTTCATTGGAACTCTACTGTTTTACCAGACTTACAAAGAGAATGTGCTGCACTAAATGATGTCATTATGAGCTTAAGCCAAGAATGTGATAAGTGCCATTTTATTGACTATAACCCATTGTTTGATCGAAGTATGCATTTGGCACGTGATGGACTCCATGTAAATATAAATGGTGCATATGTATTGAAAACAGTATTGGAGTCATTTGTTGTTAGTTTGGACATGGAGCAGATAAACAGCGCTGAAAAATTATTATCCTTGGACCTTGTCGATACCCGTATGTCTTATGCGGATGTAGTAAAGCAGTTTCCACCCAGAGATAAACTTAAGTCGATGGATTACAAGGATAAGGTGACTAACATAAATTATAGTTTTTACATAAAATCTAAACTTGCTTTTAACATGAATAAGGTCACATATTCACATCAGTCTATATTTGGTAAATGATTTTGGTATTACAGCAAAATGTCCATGTTAAATCATAATGTTCTGCCCCTATTTGTTTTTAGAAAATGTCAGCTTCATGTTTGTCCTTTTTAAAATGACAGGTAAAATTATTAATGTGCTTATTATATACTTAAGAGTAATTGGACTGACCAAAGTACAGAATATTTTTGTTTACATATATTGTTAATGTTTTATAATTATTTCATTTAAGGAGAGCTGCATTTTTAGCAAAAAGCCATTTATTCCCAAATTCAGGAGGTATAAACGATACAGAGTACCTGTTTCAACACGAGTTAAAAAGGTATGAGCATATTGTATTAGATAGAGATAAAGAAAAATTGAAAAATATATCATCTAAAAAAAGAAATTATACTAAAGTCTCCCCTACCCCCCCCCCCCCGCATTGTTATCCCTATTTTCATGAGTCAGTTCGTCACATTTTCACATTATGGCCATAAATCTGTAAAGCTTGATATTTTTTCAATAAAATCTGGGTCAATTAATCGTCTTGACCCGGCCACAAAGTCTTTTGAATAACTCCTGACTTGAATTATATGTTGTATAATTTATTTATATTGTCCTAGTGGTGTCATATACCAGTTTCAACTACATGTTCCACTTCATGGTTTTGAGTCAAAGGTTAGGTTAGGCCTGCGTCAGGCTTATCCATGCTGCAACTTTTTAACGATATCTGGGTTTTCACAAAGATTTCAAACGATTATTCATATGAAACGTGAATCATATGATCATGTGTCATATCTACACCCACCCATAAATTGTGAAAGTCATTGACACATCTATTGTTCATAGATCAAAACTCTTATACTCTAGCTTTATCTGTGCAGTAACTTTCTTTGCCATAACTATCTAATGCCTAATAGTTTTGCACTAATATTTTAGTGGAATTGTTTCAGTCGACCTGCTTTGTGTTGGGGGTGAAAGGTTGAATCAGTTATACCACATGTACAGGCTGGAATTGTTATAAGAATTCTGATTTTTCACATATACAGTGATGTTGGTTATATAAACTCACACACAGAAAGCTTGGAATGTCCAGGTATGGTTCAAGGGTTGAAATAGACATAATGTAGCTTTTGTCTTGTCTCAGAGTTTGAAAGTCTTGTTAAATTTTAAAAATAGTTTGAGGAATTGTTCATATGAATCCGATGCTGTCAAGTCCACTCACACTCCAAAAAATGAATGTCAGTTTCTCAAAGTTGGTTCCAGTTATGTGACTTTCAACCTTAACCATCTCACAGTGTGTTAAAATGGCATTAAACATCAGTTCCATCACCATCACAACATTGCCTTTTTGAACATCAAAAAAGTGGGTGTGGGAAGAGACATTTTTATTTCTTATTAAATCTGAAAGATTTTATAAATAAATTTCATGATTATTATTAGTCTATTTTCCAAAATGTACATAGCTCGCTTGTTTCATAAGTTAGGTTTCACAGCTCAGGCAGATATATCATTCACAAGAAAAAAATATCAATTTTCTCATCCTGACATGCATCACTTTTATCTCTGCTTTATATTTATTTTAATTTCAATAAAAATGAAACTCTTTTCAGTCTCATAAAACTAGAGTTTGTTCTCAGAAAAGGTTTGTTTTTCTCATGTTTTTATTATGTTGATTCCCTTTTTGATATTTCATTTCTGTTCATTTTTTACATTTACAAGTAAAATGATTAAAGGTTGATAAATTGTAAGCCAATTGTCAGGCTATATTATATCATTAATCATGTCGGAAAAGTAGAAATATTTCACATTTAAATACAGAAGATTTCTTATTTACATAACAAGTTTTATTCTTAAAATCCTATGATTCAATAAGTACCATCATTATTCTAGTTGAGTTATAAGACCAGAAATTTACCTCTGATGTTGCATCTCATTTGTATTGCAATCACATTTCAGTAAATGTATATTAGCCCACTGTCATGATAATGTGTGACACAATATGTCTTTGGCATGGTTTTGACATCACTATATGCCATAGATGCACAAGCCCTTGCCAGTGGACCTAATCTGGCGTGTGAACAGTAATAATATTAAAGAAATTTGTTTTCAGCCCTATATTGGTCTTAGAAAATGCAATCTGGTCTTTGGCCAAAACCGGTTTTACACCCTGGCTATAGACTGCGACAAGGAAACCTTATAGTTATGTAACTGATAAATTGTTAAAGCTTCATTAAAAATCCAATAAAACTAATTAAAATCTTTCTCAGATGACTCCAGTTGCTCTTTATCAGTTACTGTACAAATGATGACATAAATCATGCCAGCTTATAAAGTTAATGCGATCTCTGGATGTGGATGTTAATTTACAGTACAATTATCCTTGTCACAATGTGCATGTTAATTTACCATTAAATTATCCTTTCATCAGCACGTAATGAAATCATGCAGTGTGGCATATCTTTATTTACAGTACAAAAGCTCAGTATGTTCACTACCTTCTATATTGTTATTTTTTTATATAAAATTACTAGTTATTATTCAGTCATAACAAAATGTGTTCATTATGGACCAGACTGGTTTCTTTTTCCTTTCAATTCATTTTAATAATGCACATACTTCAGAAATGAAATTTGTTATATTGTTACTACTAACAATATTTGTTTTAATTTTTAAAAAAATTCCCCTGGCCTGGAGAAGTATAAAACCACTAAAAAGAATATATACAACACTCATGCAATGAGAATTTTCAATTTCTTTAAAAGGTATTAAAATCGTATTGGGGTTCCTGTGGGTATTTATGACAGCCAGTGTGTTTCAAAATTTGTGATTAGTTAACTTTTCAATTATTGTTATAATTTATAACCTAAATGTATTTGTTTTTACTTCATTTGTACATTAAATATTCAAACAATGTTGTTTACTGCTTTAATAATTGTTTTATATTTTGCCATACATTTATATGAAACATAAAAATTACAATATTTGGCATTCTAAGAAATAGAGGATTGCTACTGTACATTTAATCAATTATGTAAGGCCATGCCTGCTATATTTTCCAATTATAGAGATTATGATCAATCCTGCAGCTTAGTTAAAAAATATGTTAACCTATTCTGCATGTCTATTTATAGATGATAATACTGAATCTGTTCACTTATACAAGAGCAAACTTTTCACACTGATTTTATATTTGATTCAAGTTTATTCAGTGTGCATGTGTTCATTAATACATACATTATGGGTGTGTCGATTGGAACCTGTGTAAAAGCAGCTTCAGTCTACATACTTTGTTATAGTTGTTAGTATTTAATATTGTTATTTTTCTTGTCTTTCTTTTCCCTTTTTCCAAGTGATATGTTTTTTACTTGAGCAAGAAAAAAATCATCAGTTATGCTATTGTTTGATGATAGTAATTTACTGATACCTGTACAGCTGCGTTGCTACATTATGATTAATAAATCATCTGAGAATTGTTAACTGGTAGTGCTTGTGTACTGAACATATTTACCATCATAGATTAAGAATGGCCTATTCATTTCTTTTTGTGGAAAACTAACATTGCCAGCACTATGAATCTATCTTAACTTTTTATATAAACTGCATATTTGCTAAATGGTAATAATAATTGAAATTACATTTGTATGCATCTTTATTTCACAATAATATTTTATATTAGAGTGAATATTCTTCATCAGATTCCACCCCTTACAGCCAATGTGTGTAGCCATCATTATAATATTGTTCGCATATTCTTATTTTTCTTTAAAAAAATTCTCTTGAAAGACATGTACGTATTTTTACATTTATAATTCGAGTGACGCATTTGCCAGGTCTTTTATTTAACTGTATTAGGTGTCCTTTTTTCATGTGTCAAGAGTTATTGCTGATACTTTGATAAATTTGTTTCGATTAATTTTTTTCTCAGGAAAATAACCATTGAAATGTTTTTGATGATATATACTTTCTATGCAGATTAGAGCAGCATGAGATAATAGTGCATGTCAGTGAGGATGTTGCCGTAATATTGCCACCAACAGCTATTCATAACATATACAAGGTAATTGTTTAGTATTAAGGTATAAATGTTAATTATCAAAGTATAAATGTTTCAGTCTGAATGTTAAAAAAAAAGTTAATGAATAAAAGACCGGTGCTGTTTGCGGTATTATAGTTCGTTATAGAAACTACAGTGAAAGTAATGACTTTGGAAATTTCCTTTTTTTAAAAAATATATGATAATATAATTAACAAGGTATTTATTTATAAATTTCAGAGCAAATGATGATATAGGCAACTTTGCATATGACTGTGTCAATGACAACATTTGTTGTTATCAAATTTGCTTGATTTTGTGCCATCATATAAAGTTTAACTTTTTAAGGATCGACATATTCATGCTGCCTGTACACACCAGAAACCAAAATTGAAAAGATTCATCCAGAAAATCATCCCTGCAAAGGTAAGTAGAAAATACTATACAATTTTTTTTTCTTATTTTATCATTCTAAATACTGTTTTGTGGCCACTGTTTTCACATTTGACCAGTAAAGAAGAAATCTGATCTTGAGATTTTTTATATATATATTTGAATCACTGTTCTTTAATAATAATGAATACTAAGCTATTAAAAAGTGCAGCATTGTTAACATTTAAGTGCTTTTCTATTTTCCTAAAACACTATTACTGTTGAAATATTTTTATTTTTTAGGTATTCTGCTGTCCTGAGTGCCGTGTGAAATGCACTAAGGAAGACTTTCTTTTGAACCATTACTTGAGCAGACATGTTCCTCATAGAAAGAAAATGGAGGAGATCATGTGTATGTTTCTTGAAGTAGTTATTGCCAAATTATTATTAAATTTTCAAAAAATTAACCCAGTTAATTTGCTTATTCTTGGTGAAATAGATGCATTACAATTATATTGTGTTATATATTTGGTGCTTTTGACCTGTAAATTCTGTGATATGAAGTTGATTGTTTTTCATTTTCCAGCATAGATACACAAATATTGTTTTATTCCTTAATTATTACTTAGCTTTTTGTTTCCTCTTTGTAAGCCTTTTCTTTAATCGAATCTAAAACATTTATTCCTTTCCAGAAAAGGATGCTTCATTCAAACCAAACCATATGAAGGCATGATATATATTAGTTTCTGCTTAAATACAATTCAGAACTGAATAATTTTAATTATGTTTACCAAAATTATATTTTGGCTTCTTGTGTTAAGGCAGCCATCACTTGTTTTGAATGAGGACAACTTATACTACTTCGTTTGTTTAGTTTGTTCCAGAAATACTTACATAACTAATTCATGGTGTACATTTTTTAATTAATGCATATGATTCATGATTGGGTATTTGCGCGCACACACACACACACACACACACACACACACACACACACATAGTTACTTCAACATGACACATAAAGTTGACTTAAATAAAATTATTTCTGAAACCTTAATACAGTCCATGTTATATTTTAATGTTCCTATAATAATATCTTGAAAAGATATCAATTTTCTTTTTGATGATAATAATTCATGCATAAATTAAAATTTATCTTCCAACAGAATCAGGGTACAATTTTCATCTTTGTTGATATCTGTGTATGTATAGCTATTTAATACTTCTAGTGTCCTATTTATGAAATACTCAACAACCCTCAATCATTGGCTTTATAATGAATTTACCCTTTTACAGGATGAGATATATACTTGTAAAGCATCCAGTCACATAAGTTCCATAACTGATAGTGATTTTATTGCATTGGATGTTCCTGAAATGCAGTTATTTGGTAAATATACATTTCAGTATTACAGTTATGTATCTGGGCTGTTTACTATTTTCATCTCTCTCACTTTCTGTGTGTGTCTATATATATATATATATATATATATATATATATATATATATATATATATATAGTGCCATCCTAATGTGCCGTTTTATTAAGACTGAGGTATAGAATGTGTAAAGTGGAACTTTAATGTGACTTAATCGTTTTCCCTTTATTTAATTTGAATATTATTTTGTGTCTTTCACAATAAATGATTCAACATTCATTTGTCAATAAGGCATGAATAATTTCCTTTCAAACACGATACTCAACTTTGTGGATTTAATGCCATATATCATCCGTGATAGTCATTTTTTATCAGAAAGAAAACCAGGATATTACGATATAATATTTACTCTGGCTCAAGACGCTGATGCCTTTAGTAATATCATTAAGCAAATTATCAGATCTTTCTTATGCTGTTTCTCGCCATTGATTAAGCACATACCTTGCATACTCATGCAAAATTCCTGTCAACAAAGTGATGCCATGCCACATTTAACATCACCTTGAATTCAGTTGTTACATATTGTTGATGGATGTTTCGTTCATTTGTTATTAAATTTATCATCTTTATCAATATATAGGCATGAAATGTGAACAAAGAGACAAAAGAGATCAAACAGTGCTGTCAAACTGTTTGTCATTTGTAAAGAAAATTGCTGCATTTTGTTGGAAGAACTTTGCAAAAATGAAACTGATCCTTTCTGGTGATGTTGAAGAAAATCCTGGACCTCCAGTGGTAATTATTTTTATATTGTCATCTATACCTTTGTGAGAAAGCTTGCCAGGAGCTTCTTATGGGTTGGTTGTTTTTCCTGGTGTTTTCCCTGGTTCTTCCTCAACCAATTAATACGGGCTGCCATGTATAGCCTATCGTGTGCTAAAATATGGTGTTAAACCCCACAACAACAACAACAACATATCTTTTGGGTACACACATTTTATTTTTTTCTCCCTTCTGTTCACAATATATATATTAAAAATTATCATACGAGGAATTGATATGCATATCACTAAAACAGAATATGTATCAATGAGAAATAAGTTCTAGGAAATTCCTGATCAGCAAATATAACTAGCAGTAGTGTGTACAGTCAGAATTGTGAAAGTTTCTATGCAGTGTGAGTGATCATAATAAACCAAATTTAACTCATTCGGCCCCAGAGGTTTTTGTCTTTTTTGCCTGAAATGTGCGTAAGAAGGACATTTGGGGTGCTATTTTTGAATACATCGTAATACAGCTGTTTTTAACAAATTATCCATGAGAATAATGACTAGTTGTATTAGAAACATCAATTTCTGCTGCAGGGCTTTGAAGTAGGGTACAGCCTCATCACGCGTACAGACGGGATCGGGGCTGAATTGGTTAACTGCCAGTGTTTCCTTAATATACAAGATTAGCATTTTAAACTTATTTGTTTTCCTGGTCATCTTTTTCTCTTTTTTATACTTTTAAAAGGTAGGAAAATACTTTCAAACAGGTTCAGTTTTGTTTAACACGTGAATTAGTTCTCATAGTTACAGTATTTTAGTTCCCCATATCATGCCCTATTCTACTAATCTCTCTCTAGATCGAATGTTCCTGGGAATCTTGCACAGAAACATTCCAAACAGAGCAGCTTTTAGGACAGCATGTAATAGGTCATATTCATCCTGGCATGTTATGTCAATGGAAAGACTGTGCTTTTACCAGTTACGATGGAAATGAGTTGGAAACACATGTATTAAAACACATTTATTTGGTATGTAATCTTACAGTTTTTGCATTTTTTTCTACATTGTAGAGTGTGACTCAGTTATTGTCATATATATCTTTTTTCATTCATTCATGAATATTGTAGTCCTTAAAACATAATAATAGTGCACTGAAACTTTTGAAAATGTCAATCACATGCTACAGTCATCACAAATTGGTTACATCACAGACAAAATTAAATAAGTTGGGCTATGAAAATTATTTGGCCTAGAAAAATCTGCTGTGGCCAGTAACACTAGTTTGGTACTTATGAAGACCTTAATCATAATTATAGTAACTTTGTAATGACAATATTAACTGCTTCATTATTACAATTGTACTTATTTGGCTTAAATATTCCATATACTGTGTAACATATTAAAATAATCTTCTTCATAGTAACATTAATGAAGAAATGTATTTCAGCAGTGGCAGGTGAAACTGGAAGAGGAACTTTCTTTCAAAACCAGCTACAGCATTAGTCATATATAAAAGACAATTATTTCTGATGACCTAACCATGTTTTTGGTTACTTGCTATGAATTTCTTCATCTTTAAGTTGTGAAAATCTGACTGTTGGTGAATGAGAGCTCAGTTCTTTATTCACTGTCATGTTTTTAAGGCCAACTTGATTATCATATGAGTTAATTCTTGGACAACATTTGAATGTTCAGAATATATTTTGTTTTCAGCTTCTTTATGTACTGTTCTCTGGAATATACATGATATTTAAGGTTTTGTTGTAATGAAAAAAATTACTTATTTTAAACATTTAAAAAAATATTTTATCACATTTGCAGGAACAGTTTTCTTTTCATTCCATTGAAGAATGGCAATAAGCTTTACCTCTTGGACAGTTATCAAAAATAACTAGTGATCTGCATTTATGTCCAGTGCCACTGGTGAGATATTACAATGATTGTCATTAGAAATGCGCCTTGAAATTAAAAAATGCATGTTTTTGGTTCACTGATAGTTCTATTTATCACATAGCTTTCATTATCATATCAGTTATCCATATTGTATAGTATAGTTAAACTTACGATTTCTTAATTTTCTGTGATCTAGTTTTACGTTTATTATTTTGTAACATGAAATTTTGTGACAGTTTCTTAATATTCCAACTTTAATTATTTTTCAGTGGATATTTCATGATAAGTTTTATTTCATTTGTTGATTTGAAAGGAATTATTTACCTAAACTAATTTGTTCAGTTCCTATATTTTTTTTTCCTCTTACATATATAAAATATTGCTATATGCAGAATGAGCAGTTATATTGGAACTGATTAAGACAATATTCCACTCGAGGAATAGTTTAATTATAATGTAATACATTACTACTAATGCGTACCTTGATTAGTTTTTATTTTTTTAGGTAATCAGCTCACCCTCTTTTCTCATTTAACTTTCAGTCTGTGTGTAATGTCTCTCATACATAACAATTTGCATAGTTTCCTAATAATTAAGCTCATTTGATAACATTTTGATGATAACAAAGATCTTTATAAAATAGTATTTATAGTGATATTCAAGATGTATTATTTACAATTAACTTTATTTTTCTGTCAACAGCGAAGCAAACTGCATCTCCTTTTACTGGATGAAGATTTCAGAATGTCACCAAAATATCCATACACTATTGAAGATCACAGCCAGTACTTATCTATGCTAAACAGTTCCAATGCTCGTGAATTTGAAAAGCAAACTGCAGAATATATTTGCAAGAGGCAGCTTCTAGGAGAAAAGTGGACAACAGATGACAGTATAAAAGTTAAAACTCCTGTGTCAAATTCTTTATAGCAGGAAGCCGCATTACATCCTACAGATATTAACAATAAAACTTTATCCAGGAAAAGAAAGTCAGATTCATCAGAAGTTAGCATTGCTAAAAATGTGTTTACAACCAATTTGGAAAAGTGCCATAAAGCCATTTACATAGAGCATGCCATCATCAGTCAGTTGATAGAGTGCCATTTCATGGATTCGAAGAATAAGCAGCTTCAACAATTTGAGGATGCTGCTATAAATATAGTCACTTTTCCTAATTGTACTGAGGGAGTATTCGTATTTACTTTACTTAAAATTATAAATGACAGCAGTGAAGCACCATTTTATTATATGCGATATATTGAATCAGGATATTATCAAAATTTTATGGTGGAGAATTTTTCACATCTAATATGTGAGAAATTGACTATCTCAAAAGAATCACTTTTCTTGTGCAACATTGCCACTGATGAAGATAAAAAAAAGATAACACAGAGGAAAATGAAAGGTTCACATAAAAGTCATAGCAGACCAGATAAAGTATATAAATATAATTTAAGTAATTTGAAGGAAAGAAAACTACAACTTGCAGAGCATGCTGAAAATTTCACCAACTTGGAATTATGTGCCTGTTTTGTTCTTACCACTCGCAAAGGATTCACTGTTAAAATCGGCAAAGATGTATCGGATGCCTGTTACATGTCCTGTGACAATGAAATGCTGAAGACTCCTGCTATTCGTGATATCATATGTCATTATCCAGAGATCAGAATTTTGGATCGTTATGAGAAATCTTCAGTAGACTTTCTAAAAAGTTTTGCTTCTGTTGAGTCTCTATATGAACAAAGTATTATGCTAAATTTATTATCAAATGACCATGGAATTGACATAATAAAATTTCTGTATCGCTTTTCTATCTGTTATAGTGCTAAATCATTAAGGAACAAGGTGCTTTATCTTTACAAGAACAAACAATTTGGTGAATTATTCAAAATCTACAGAGACCTTTGCCAGGAAAATGATCGCAATAATAGTGCCAGTGAAAATATTGTGTATCATGCTGAACCTGCGCCAGTACGTTGGAAAATGTTCACACCAAGTGGAAAGATTGTGACAGCAGAAATGGTATTGAAAACTGTTGACCTAAAGAATGAAAATGTAATGAAAGATATAAGTATCTATGATAATTTCAAGAAACAGTTACTTGAATATGGAGATTTAGTTATACAGGTTTTTGATGAGCACAAATTAATTGCTGTCATGAATGACTATAATGATGAAACGGGAGAATTCAAGAAGTCTGAGTATGTCGTGACGACAAGGGAGCAATTTGAAAATGGAATGTTCTACACTTGTACATGTAAAATTTATCGCACACTTTTAGAATGTTTCAGTGATATAGAAGAAGAACAGTATGATGCCTTGGATATAAATGGTATAAAGTGCATGCATTGTCCAGTATTAAAAGAAGATATTTTTCCAAATATTGAAAGTGATGAAAATGCAGCAATTACAAACATACAAGCAGTGATACAGAGAAGTCTATCATTCAAAGATATGAAGGTAGTTGAGTTGTCATCTTGCCGACCAAATACAAAGAAATTTTCAGTCTTGCATGATGATGAAATTTCATTTGTACATTTAACGTTCAGTGACCGTGTTCAGCGTTTTATACTTTCATGTACAAATGGTTTCTGCAGAAGTAGAAAGGGATTCAAAAGAAATGTAGATTTGCTCACTAAAGGAGGAAACCTATGTTGCCATTTGCTGGAACTAAAAATTGCGCCTCATTACTGGATGGAGTTTTCCAATTGTTTATTTAATGATACTGCAGATGATTTGCAAACTGAAGCCTTTACTGAAAGTATGGATGTTGAAATGAATATTGAAGACCAGTTTTCAACAGGAAATGACTCAAACTTTAATGTCAATGATGGACTTTGGTCCTTTCCTTGTGTAAGTACACATTCAGCACGAAAACAGCAAGATTCAAAATTGGCCAAGAACATAAAGGAAAGATACATTTGGATCACTTCAGACTTTAGCAATATCGAAAATGGTTGTGTAAAAGGACCTGACCTTGTGAATGAGATACCAGAGTTTCCATGTCAGTGCGGTGCTGGGTGGACTGATTTAGATCATTTAAATGGTAAAACTGTTTTTGATCGTACATTGACCATTTACACAAAATTGTACCAGTGCATTGTAGAGTTTTAACACGAATATGTGTTAAAACTGAAGCACCATATAAAATAAAATGGGATGAAGGGCAATCTCTGTGCATTCATGTTGCTACAAGGGACACTGCTGCAGGTGATGAGATTGGTTGGGCATTTGTAAACCAGGTTTTGTGTTCTAAATTGACGTTTTCATCATTTTGTGACCTTAGAACTAAAGATTACCGTGAATCAAATCCAGATTTCCGCACATTCATGGATCATGTAGTATTTTTGGAAATGGTGGTTCAGCTGGGCTTCAAATATGAAGATAGATTTCAGAAAACCCTGTCCAGTTTGTGGGTTTGCCCCAAATCAGCTTGCATGTGATGGAACGAAAGTTAGAGTTGGGTTTCGCAATGCTAACTTTGAGGAAATAAGCAAGCCAGATGACCCTGATACCATCTTACCAACACTGCACAGAAGAATGACAAGATGTTTCCTTCCTGACAGGACAGGCATTGATAAAGATAGCTTAAAACAAGCCAGAGAACATTTGCATTACATAAGCAGTGTAATTTTAAAAGAAATACCACAGCAGGAGATTCTGCCACATGAAGAACAATTTAACAGAAATAATTTACTTTTGTCTTTGTTATGTGATTCAGTTAAGCCGGTTTTCAGACGATTTCTTGCACACATGTCAGAGGATGAAAATATTTTACCAGATGAAAATATTGCATTTGCTAATGTTGTTAAAATGTTGTCTACAACAGCTCCTATCATTAGCTTGATCCCTCATGCGTATTTAGATTGCATTGTAGAACTTTTGGATCATATGACAGGAGAAAAGGTTAATAATGGTGGTAGAGATCTTTTCTTCAATAGAAAAATGCAGGAAATGCATGAATATTCACCTGAAATAAGAGATTTGATTGCAACATCAATGCTTGGCAACATTAATGAGAATGGTGAAGATTGTATACGCCAAGATGTAGTTGACTTCATTCGCTATTTAATAACACAAGTTAGTGAAATAAATGTAACTCCAGCTGAACCTGCATTGCCACAGTTTGGTACTTATAATCCTCCAAAGTTTGGGAGAGCATACTATTTTTCTGAGTCGGGAAAGAAATTGCGTTCAGTCAGAAAATTTTGCTATTGACTGTGAAAGGAAAACAACATTGTCTTATGATGATTCACCTTTAGATCATGATCGCTGTGAAAAATATTTCTCTAAAACTCATATTTCCGCACCTGGTACTTCATCTTTATTTCTTTGGTTCTGTCCTAATCATAGACATTGTTATGGATTTCATATGACAAATGCCGAAGGACGTAAAGACCCATCAGCATCAATTTATTCCCACTTGGAAACTCCACCAAAGAATATATTTTATGACTTTGCATGTAATCTCCATGAGTATTGTTTAAACCGAGAAAGTGGCTTTTTTAGAGATATTAGATTCTTCCATGACATTTTCCATGGGTTTGCTCACAAATGTTCCTGTGCATATCGATCATCAAGACTGATTGGATCTGACTCGATAAATTCTTCAATATGTGAACAATTTAACAGTTTCATTCAGTTTATTAAATCATCAGCTCGTCAAATGACCCAAGAACATTTTTGCTTCTACTTACAATTTTTCATACATGAATGGAATGTAAGAAAAAGTGAAAGGTATCAAAAACAAATGACAGTTGCTTTAGCTGGAGTTTAGATGTATGCTATTGATCATTGGAACACTTTCATATTCTTAAATTTCTTTGCTGCATTTTACATTGTTTTGTTTGATACAATTTCTGGGTGTATTATTGCAGTTGAGGGAGTAATTTTTACTCCAAAATTTAGATGTGAAACATATTTACAATATATAAAATGATCATAAACAGAGACAAATTTCATAAAGTAATGTAAAGATACTTTTTTCTATTAAACAAATGACATTTGATATTATTGTTACACATGATAAGATGTCAGATTAAGTTGAAGGTTGAAAAAGCATCCGAAGATTCCAAATAGGTACTTTTGTTTATATTTCTAAGTTTTTAAAAGACTTATTTTCGTAACTACATTGAAATAAACTTATTACAGTTTCTACTGTACGTTATTAAGCAGTATTATAGTAAACACATTCCAGATTTTCCAAGCTCAATTTTTTCAGATTATTAAATATAAGGGTTTATTGTACATGAAAACAAGAATCACAACGTTTTGCTTTATTAAAAATCGTTGCCATCTTTTCCAGTAGCAGCATACCTTTATTCTTTCAATAGTTCACTGACATACTAACCATCATTGGTTCTCTGCCGTAAGAAATGTTTAAGTTTCCATTGGCTCATATGTAGTTTGTCTTGTGCTTTCTTCTCTATATCCTGAGATATGTAAAGTTTCCCATTTTTCAATCAGTATCCAAAGATATGCTTCCCATATGAGCCTGAAGTTAATTTGCATTAAAAAATCTCATTTACATGTTCTAGCCTCACAAAATATGGCTTCATTTTTTTTCCTATCCCGCCATTCCAACTTTTCAACATCCTTTACCTGATCACAATTTCCAAAGCCTAGATCTTTTTAATATCTCCGTTCATTGCCCACTGTTTCAGCTTTTTAGGGTTTTCACATTTGTTCTTTTGAAGATTTGTCCTTCATGCCTGCTTTTTTTCATCTATTTTTATTTTGTTTATAATCATTTTTTATTATACTCATCCATAATACTATAAATACAAGCTTTAGTACTATTCACTATTGCTGCTATATCTTTAATCAAATGTACTTGACAAATGTATCCATATTTTAACACCCACTTAGACATTTTTATTTGCTCCATTAAACAAAATATTCTACATTTATCAATCAACATTAGCGATTCACTTCATCATTACCCGACCACTATCACTAATTTCTTTAGGTCTGTTACACTTTAAACATTTGGATTGTAACTGACAAACTCTGATAAAATTATTTTACAATCCTTATGTATTCTCCAGTCATACTTTAAAGAATTATTGTTCATTTTACTACTGTATTAAAAATTGTACACTTATATTTTGTGGTTAATTTCAAAAATGTTAACTGGCACAAATGTTGTGTGTATCAGTCAACAGAAAAATTAATAGAGAGCCGTGAGATCGTTTTAGTTCTTTATTTCATAAATTTTGCTAGCTTTTCTTATTCAGATGCTAGTAACATTTTAGTTTCTTTCAGTGCTCAGCTCTTAAACTGCAGGTAAATGGCACAGTATTTGCCTTTTTTCCGTCCTTTCATAATGATGTAAATTCATTAATTTTTTCATTGCCCTCATACTTTTATATACATATATTACATTTGCAAGTTAACTCCTGCTGGATAGAATGACATGTTAATAACATGTTAGTGGTTTGCACTGCTCAGCTCCTTAAACTGAAGGTAGAAGACACGACACATTTCTAATGTTTTCATAATGTTATATAGTTGGCAATTCTTCCATTAACCCCATACCTTTTTTATAAATTACATTACATTTAATACAGGGGCCCCGAGTGGTCTAATTACAAGCAGTTTATTGTCTCCAGGTATTGTCCTGAAGGTCAACGGTCAAAAAGAAATGTATATTTATCAACATAACACTTACCAGAGAGCCATAACTATCGTCCGATCTTTGATGTACTTTTTTTTTTTTTGTGTACTCTAATGCTAATGCTAGAGTGCCTGCAAGTTAACTCCTGCCGGAGAGAACAACATGTTAATAACATGTTAGTGGTTTTCGCTGCTCAGCTCCTTAAACTGCGGGTAGACGGCATAGAATTAGCTTTACTTCTCATGTTTTCATAATGGTATATAGTTAGCAATTCTTCCATTAACCCACTAATTTTTTTAATAAATTATGTTACATTTAATACATAGGTCTTAATTTTGCTTCATTATGATATTATGTCAACTTGTGAAATTGACAAGAGCAGTTTAAACTTGACTGACATCATGATGAGTAAGTATAGGATTTCCTCATTCTTTAAATATGAAACCAGTAATGATAAAATGACCTTTTCTATGAATTTGATATGAACTTATATGTAAATAATGTTTTAAATATTTTCCTCCTGCTGTTTTAATTTATTTTACTTTCTTTTTATGCACTAATATTATGATTACTGTCAGATCTTTTTCTTACTTACAATAAATCTTCACTTATTTTGATAGTCATGGTCTATACTGCGAATATTCTTCATTCCTTTAATATTGAACAAATTTTTATGTTATGATAATATTCAAGAGTAGAATAATGGTCTAAGTTTTGACTTTTTAGGTGCAACAGATGCACAATTCAAATATTGATTATTTTAACAAAATGTATTATCTGTAAAAGTGCTAATACATGTATCTTCCTTATATTTATAGTAGCCAATGTTTTCAATCGCATTTTTAACACATTATCCCTATTTAAGAGTAGAACATTATTTCCACTTCTTACTGATAATAGCTTCACATTTGTTTGCCCATTTGATAATTTAATTTTGTTTAAATTTATTTTCTTAGTATTATTCACCTTATCCAGGTAGTAATGGGTCAGGAATCCATTACACCGACTGCCTCATTGTTCTTTATAATTGCACATTACTATAAGTGTAATAATGGTTAACACTAGTACATAGTATTAGATTGTAATTGTAAATTGATTGCACAATTGATTATTCTTTGGGGAGATAGACAGAGATAGATAAATAATTTATTGTAATATTTTTTTTAATAATTATTTTTTTTTTGCACTCCAATGCTAATGCTAGAGTGCCTGCAAGTTAACTCCTGCCGGACAGAACAACATGTTAATAACATGTTAGTGGTTTTCACTGCTCAGCTCCTTAAACTGCGGGTAGACGGCACAGTATTAGCTTTACTTCTCATGTTTTCATAACGGTATATAGTTAGCAATTCTTCCATTAACCCAATACTTTTTTTAATAAATTACGTTACATGTAATACATAGGTCTTAATTTTGCTTCATTATGATATTATGTCAACTTGTGAAATTGACAAGAGCAGTTTAAATTTGACTGACATCATGATGAGTAAGTATAGGATTTCCTCATTCTTTAAATATGAAACCAATAATGATAAAATGACCTTTTCTATGAATTTGATATGAACTTATATGTAAACAATGTTTTAAATATTTTCCTCCTGCTGTTTTAATTTATTTTACTTTCTTTTTATGCACTAATATTATGATTACTGTCAGATCTTTGTCTTACTTAAAATAAATCTTCACATATTTTGATAGTCATGATCTATACTGCGAATATTCTTCATTCCTTCAATATTAAACAAGTTTTTATGTTAATATTCAAGAGTAGAATAATGGTCTAAGTTTTGACTTTTGAATATTATTATTAATATGGTTTGGATATATGTAATAGCTACAACACATTATTTTTTCAAACACAGTTTTATGAACAAGATTAATAATATTTATTTTGAAGAAATATCTACTTAAAAATTACAAGCAGCTTATTGTCTCCAAGTATTGTCTTGAAGGTCAACGGTCACAAAGAAATGTATATTTATCCACATAACAGTCACTGGAGTCATAAATCTTGTCCGATCTTTAATGTACTACTTTTTTAATTTTTTTTTTTTCACTCCAGTGCTAGAGTGCCTGCAAGTTAACTCCTGCCGGACAGAATGACATGTTAATAACATGTTAATGGTTTTCACTGCTGAGCTCCTTAAACTGCGGGTAGACGGCACAGTATTAGCTTTACTTCCCATCTTTTCCTAATGGTATATTTTAAGTAATTCTTTTGTTAACCCAATACTTTTATATATTTCATTCCATTCAATACATGGGTCTTAATTTTTCTTCATTGTGATGTGATATCTACTGCTGAAATTGACTGGCGCTATTACCCCTTAGGATAATGACCAACTGATGTTTATGTTTTATATCATCAGTTGTCATATATTTTATTGGGGTTTAGTGAAATGCATCAGACATCTTCATTTATTTTAACTTTTTAAATAATGTTATTTCAAGATTTTCATATAAAATCTTATATTGCTGTATCTGTTGTAATTAAATTGTGTTTTCTTCTTCAAAATACTTTTGTATTATTATTGTGGCTGTCAAGAAATAAAAAAAAGTTTCCAAAATAACATTTCAATTTTTTTATCTCTCTTACTCGCTCTCTCGATCGCTGTCATTTGCTCTCTCTCTCCCTCTCTCTCTCTCTCTCTCTCTCTCTCTCTCCTTCCTAACTATATTCTGAGAGACTGTGTGCTGTGTCCTGTTCATTCTAAGCCAACGTTGATATGCGAGAAAGCTTGCCGGTAGGTTCTCGTGGGTCGGTGGTTAACCCCCAATTCCCTACATGCGTACGTGCTAAATGGACGGCCCCTAAGTAGTTATTGACATTGGTTCAATTAAATAAACGTTCTAAGATAATGAATATCGATTCAGTGCATATCAGCAGTAACTGCAAGAGCAAACGAGGGGCCTGATTTGGATCATTTTGGCCAGGTCCCTTAGACTTATGTGCGGTGACCACCATCGTGAGCATGGCATTTGGAAATAAACTTTTAAAAAATTATTATATAAAACTTAAGTTATATTTTTCTTCCATCACTTACGGGCGAACCCCCCTCCCCCCCCTCTCTCTCTCTATATATATATATGTATGTGTGTGTGTGTGTGTGTGTGTGTGTGTGTGTGTGTGCGTGTGTGTTAATTCACAGATAACAGTAACCCTAACCATAAAGTAAACAACTGCATTTTACTCCTAAACCATCTGATTTATTGTCATTAACTAAGCTATAGGGCTCTAAGATACAAATAATGTAGTGAAAACAGCAACCAAATCGCATGTCCTTTCAGACCAACATTGCCGTTGGGTGGAAAACTATAGTGATAAATGTGGGGGTTTTTGTTGGCCGGTTAAATGCCAACAAAACCCTAATAGGACAGGATGGGAGAGCGAATATGAACATAAGCTATCCGAGATAGACATAACCAGAACATGCATTCCTAAACATGGGTTTGAAGTTCAAGCCAACAACTAAACTTCTACATAGAAAATTTCAGTAACAGGTAAAGAATTTACTAGAAAATTCACGGTAATGAAGTTTTTAAATGGTAAACAAAACATAACGAAAACATAATTTGTAATGATAAAGTTCTTGGTACCCGCAACATTCAGCCTTCTGCGATTCATTGTGATGGAAATAACAGAACGAACTTGTATGCAGGCATCACAGTATATACCCGAAAAATCGCAAAGAGATAAATGTGATTGTGCAAAGATTAATAAATTATAAATTTATTGCAAATAAAATTTCCGGCTACTTAAGCCCACCCGATAATGTTAGACATAGGCACCTTTACACCTTGTTAAAAATTCAGAAATTTCAATCTTGGTCAGTTACTTCTAAAATTCCCACATGAAGGCCCATCGTTCATTTATAGTGAGCGAATCGTATAACATTGCGGAATAAATATACTCCTTTTTGGTGTGTGTGAACTGGATTTTTAACGTAGCTTTAACAATGTTTAAGCATTGGGGCATCATACCGGAGACATGTAGCATGATGTCCCACCCAGTCACATTATCCTGACACCAGGCCGACCAGTCCTACCACTAACCTCTTAACGCTGAGCAACTAGCGAGGCAACTGTGTGTACCATTTTTATTAATCTTTGGTATGGCTCGGCGTGGGTTCGAACCGGCGACCAACCTCATCCTAGAAGGAAGCTATAACAACCAGGCCACTGGGGCGGTCCCTTTGACGGCTAAACATAAGGCGTATCAGAAACTAAGTGTTAGGGAACTATTTCAAGAATAACCACGACCAGAAAAACCCGTTTTAGAAGTTAAAAAATTGTTAAAGCTGGGTTTTAAAAAGTATAACTTTTAATTTAACTGTAATTGGTTCCTACAAATATCTGACACGTTAAAGCCAACTTACACGCGCTAACTCTTGCACATACCTTCCTTCCATTCTAAACACACTTTTATTTGCATTCTGAAATCTCATATTATTAGGTTACACATAGATTATGTTGCAGAAATGGAAGATTTTCATAAGCAAAAATACAAGGAAAATGACAAAATTACCAAACTCTTGAAAGATGTATCTCATCAAGGCGCATCTTTTGACAGAACTGTTATAGCTACAACCCTAACCATAAACCTAACCCCTACATATGTGGGGGCGCTATGTGCTGCAGACAGACGAACCACTATATACAAAATATCTCGCCAAGGTCGATCTAGGAAAGGAAACCGCATGACCAATTTCCAAGTAATTACAGATATATTTCATAAAAAAAATCAATAAAGCAACCCTAAATGACAAATATCCATTTTCAAATCGAAATATCTGTATTGATTTTGATGAAAAGTAAATATCGATAGCGCTCCATGAGACACGGATTGCGGTGAAAACCGTCCGAATCATCAAGTCCGTCCGTACGTTATTACCAGAAAACCACAACACTAAACCATAACCCTAATTAACAAGAATGAAATTTTCTCCAAAATGACTCAGCTGATTTTAATCAACGATGTATCGTTGGATTACTCTTGATAACGCTCATCTTGGGACACAAGTATCGTAAAATTACTATAATCTGTCCGCTCGATACAGTGCAAAAAGCTCATTTCACATTACAGTGAGCATTGTAGGTCATAGATAAAAAATTTTTTTACAGGAACAAAAAAAAAAAACAACAATCAGTATTATACATCATGTCTTCATAAATTAAAACCACTCCGGTGGGCTAGTGGTTAGAGCGTTCGCCTCGGATGCGGGAGGTCGTGGGTTCGATCACCGGCCGAGTCATACCAAAGACTTACAAAAACGGTACTAACAGCTGCCTCAGCATTAAGAGGTTAGTGTTAGGACTGGTCGGCCCGGTGTCAGGATAATGTGACTGGGTGGGACATCATGCTACATGTCTGCGGCATGATGTCCCAGTGCTAGACATCACTATAAACTGCCACATTGCAGACATCGTAGCGATATGACTGAAAAATTGTTAAAGCTATGTTAAAATTCCAAATCACATCACATCCAAATCACATAAATTAAAACATTATATCAAAATTTAAAAGCAATCTAATAAAAACTATTAAAAAAAAATAAAATCAGCTTTTTGTTTAAAATAAACCAAAACCAAATGAAAACCAAACAAATGCGGGTTGCTTTTACTTCCGTAGTGGTAATGTCGTGACTGAACACATAGGTCATCACCCGTGGATTATAACACACTTGATTCTCCCCAGAACACCATTGCCACCACATTTATGCATCGAGACCGTTTCGGTGGCTTAGTGGTTAGAGCGTCCGCCTCGGATGCGGGAGGTCGTGGGTTTGCTCCCAGGCATACCAAAGACAGGTTACATATTAAATTATTATTGAGGTTTCACAACACACACACACACACACACCGTTTCCTAGGCGTACATACGTTATCTGTAGACTCCCTAGCCCCCCGACACGCAAGCTTATGCATTTTGGTTAAACACCCTCCCCCTCCATGCGTACTTACTAAATGGATGGCCCCTATTACGGACTTTAGGGTGGTTACCTGCCACCCTATGGCCATATAAAGATGCGGTTACTCTTTTTAAACGATGCTCTCCTCTACCATAGCCAAACCATCGGTTGTTGTTACCTCGATTGCCGTTTCCTTAGTACCGTTGATAGTTGTACAGGCTGCTATTCATATTACTACTCAGTTTAACTCTGTCTGGTCTACAATGGGCTTGAGATATAATGTATATTTTTTTAAAATTTGAATGGGCCCAGCGTCATTCTGCAAGTTCAGCTGCTTTTTGACCATCCTCATCTGTCGCAAAAAGTCATCATAGTTAGAGAAGGTGTCGAACTTAGGGCAAGTTTGGCTCTTCAGGAGGTCACTCCTCAGGTCGACCATTCCTAACCTCTTAATGTTGAGCAGCAACAGAGGCAGCTCCTAATAACATTTTTTGTTAGAAGTATTCGGTATGACTACTACAATTCCACAGTTAATTTTTGAATGTTAAACTAACGGGAAAAAGTGACAGTGCTGTTCCTTTAACCATGTATATAAATGTTAACTGTACTGCATTCGAAAAATGAAAATAAATGCAGCTATTGTATGTGAATTCATGATGTGCAAATATTTCCATTGTCCTGACTGATGATCACCAAGCCAAAATAATGCAATGTTTTTTAATAATCTTTCCAGGAAGCAGTGGGGGTGGGTGGAAGTAGAGAATAGAATAGTACAATAGTAGAATGATATACATGGTGGTATAGAAATCGGCTGAGGAGTCTCACACCAATAATTGAGGACCATCAATTTGCTATCATTTGTATGATGCAAATATAGGAATTGAATAGCATTTGAATATAATGACAGAGTTACTTGGGTTTCTGCCGAGGGTAATGAATTATGGAGTGAAGTATGAACTTTGTGATCCAGCAGAACATCTAGTGAATTGAATAATGCATGAAAACTTTTGTTTGCTTACTAATGATGATGTAATTTCTGACATGTCAAAGAGAACTTTAAACATGCATACAGTAAATTCTGTATTAAATAGCAGGAGGGAGGAAACAAAATGTTTGCTCATTTTTTGCAACTAGATTAACCAAGGACTTGCATTTTTATATAAATGTGTGTGCCTTAATATAAGGATACATAGCATCCTCTGCTGATATATGACTTATTTAAGTCCACCTAAGCTTTATATTGTTAATACCATTTATCAAACACCCTCATGGGCTTTATGTAGTAGCATTATTAATGAGATTTATGAAACCCAGGGTGCATATAACAATGTCTTAAACCATTCAACCACCAGAGGCTGTTTTTATTTGTGTCTGGGAAATTGTGATGCAGACATGTAACATGATATCCCACCCAGTCGCATTATATTGACATTGGCCTCTGTATATTCAAGTACTAAAGAAATATTTGACGAAGATAAATGTTTTATTCAATATTTTTTTATACAGAAAAACAGTAACAATAACAATAACAATATCTAAATACAAACAGATTATGGAATTTAACAATGAAAAAGAGTTAAAATATTACTAAGATGAACATAAATATTACATATGTTTCATTTCTCTCCTTTTAATAATTATTACAAGACCTGTTAACATGTGAAAAAAAGCCTTAATCATAATGCAAAACGCTAGCAGCAAAAATGCAATCTCTTGGTACATAAATTGTGTTATGGTTTTATTGAAATTAATGGTGTTTATAAATCACAATATAAATGTAGTACTAATATTAGTAACCTTACTCTTACCAAGCGGACAGGGTACTAACATGAGCATATACGTGTCAATGGAGCAAGCTGGGTGTGATTCACAACTGGTGCTCTTTTAGCCTAATGTCATATAAATCAATGTTGTCAACCTGAAGGATATACGCCTGTCATAGGTGGCTTTGAAAAAAGTTGTAGAAGGGAATTTCATCGGTAAAAATTAAATTCCAGTTCATGCCTGATTGAGTCAAAATGTTTGGTCAAGTTTGATTCATCAAACATTCATTTGCAAGCACCCTATTAATATAACTTTCACTGCATTATTGTAAAGAGAGCAAAAGTCGATAAATTGATTTTATGATAAATACTGTTGACATGTGAAAAACATATATACTCACAAGGAACATAGCCCATTAGTTTTAATCTGCATGCACATAATTTTTTATCAAGGAATATACTGAACTGTTATTTGCCAAGTTAAGTTGCAGAAAGTAACACTTATAATGTACTATTACATCAATGTGTCAACAGGTACCCTTTGTACAAGAACAATACAACTTTATTTAGACCATGATAATTCTCTCCTTATTTTCCTTTGAAGTAATATTTAATGTATAGGATGTCTGAATAAAATGAAAATAGATCATTTCACTTATAGCAATTATGATATATATCACTGCACACACAAAAAACATACCTCTACATCCTCTTTATCTTGCTCTCTCTCTCTCTTAACAATAAAGGGATTAATATCAAATTAAACCCAATTTAAATGAGAAGTATATTCGGCACAACAAAGATAATAATACTTTGTCTCTTTTAACTGAAAAATATAGGAGAGCACCAGTAACATAGAAAACTTTTTTTAATTATGTGACTTCTAAAATTCCTGGTCTAGGACCACATCTTTGAAAAACTTTAACGCAGATAAGCAACCAAAGAGAAGAAAATTTACAGTTGCATAAAATAGAGATATGATATTACCATAATAATATTTCAGATCTATATTTAATGCAAAAATATTTCAACGAGATCTTTTATATTTCTAAACTATACAATTAAAATCGTTTCTAATAAGTCCAACATTTTTACTCGGCTAATCAACCCAGTAACTATCTGAATAATTATTATTATGAATTGCTGAATTGTCCATAATTTATATGTTTTTAGGGATATTAATCTGTTGAAAATAATCACTTAGTTATGTGAAAATGATTATTTTACTTTTATGCAGATAGGAGAAAATGCGATTTTTGTTTTGCAAATCACCGATTTTATTTTATTTTTTACTTATTATTAAATTAACTCCTTTTCAGTTGCCCAGATAACTTAGCTCCTTGTCTTTATAAAATTATCAATCACCGACAATAACATCTATAATGATAATAATAATAATAATAATGCTTTATTTTTAGAGGGTGACTCATTAGTCAAGGACTAATGTTGCTTGAGGCCCTCTTATGGAGAGCATCACAATGCACATTATATGAAGATAGCAATAATTGCTGTTTATTTTAACATGTTTAGCATTGAAATACTAAATTCGATTAGCTATTAGAAGCACATACATGCTCATGATATCTTTTCTTAAATAGTCTAATATTTTCAGCAGATTTTACATGTAGTGGAAGCTTATTCCACATAACTGAACCAGAATATTGGTATTGTGTTGAAAATGGCCTGAATAAATCCTGAAGATACTCTGGTGCAGTTCCATGTAGACATTTATATAAAAGAACTGTCTTGTGAAAATCTATCCTGTCATATATTGTGAAACATTTTAGTTATGTAAATAATGCTTTTGAAGGATGATCAACAGATGCATCTAAAATTACATGTGCTGCTCGTTTCTGAAGTTTATAAATCATGTCAAGCTCAGATTTAGCACAATTTTCCCATACATTATAACAATAATCCATTTTTGGAAGAATATAGGACTTGTAGCATAAATTGCGAGTTTCCGTAGGTAAATATTTCGTGATTCTGCTGAGAAGGGCAATTTTGGATGACAGTGTTTTACAAAACTTATCAATATGGTCATTCTATTATAAATTATTATCTACGGACACACCACAAGCCTTTCATGTCTGACATTTTCTAATGGATGATTATTTATTGCAAGAGACAGTTTTGAGTTCCCTTACCTGTGTAGCTTAAGTGATGTCCCCAAAATCATACATTTTGTTTTATCTTCATTAACTACCATCCTATTTTGTTGTGGCTAGTTATGGAGTCAAATAAGGCCTGAGTTTAATCTTGTTTGGTTAACTTCATTATCATAACTAGACATATACAAGGTTGCATCATCTGCAAACAAATATGTAATTGTGGATTCATTATTTAATGGTAGATCATTGATATAGATAAGGAAGAGGAGAGTGCCCAAAACTGAGCCTTGAGGGCCCCCTGAATGCCTAGTATGAGTTTGAGAGCTAATATTGCCAATGCTTACTTGTTGAGACCTTTGCTTTAGGTATGATCTAAGCCAGCTTAAAGAAGGATTGTTGAACCTGTAACAGTTCAATTTTTTGAATCAGAATTTCATGATCAATAAGATCAAAGGCTTTCTTTAAGTCAAGGAAAACAATCCCAGCCATATGTCCATTATCCATTTTTATCCATTTCCTTCAGACAAAGATCAATTAATTTGGTAAGTTCTGTTTGGCACGATTGGTATTTTCTAAATCCTGATTGCATTTTATGAAATAGAGAGTATGTTTCAAAAAATGTATAGACCTGAATGGCTAAATGTTTTTCAAATAGTTTTTACAATACTGATAGAATTGATATTGGTCGGTAATTTCCTGGATCCTTCTTGTCTCCTTTCTTAAAGATATGTGTAACCTTTGCACATTTCAGTGTTTCTGGAAAATTACCAATCATTATAATTAAATTTATGACATGCATTAGTGGCTTTGTTATTACTTGTGCAGCCATTTTAAGAATTCGTGGACCAATACCATCCAATCCAGAGGATTTATTAATATTCAGCTTAATTACAATATCAAAAACATCAGCTTCACTAACATTGGCTACTGAAAATTAATTATCACCAGGAATTTTAGCTATTATAAATAACAGAAGAGCAACAAGTTCAATTTTTTATGCTAGTCTGGTTCTGAATACTTTTATTAGAGATATTTATGAAGAAATTGTTGAACATTTCCACAATGTCTTGTACAGATGTTGCCATATCAAATAAACAGTGTGACCCCGCTATAGCTTGCTTTGATGTAACACGAATTTGGATATGACATGGCTATGGCATGGCTTCTGAAATTAAATATACATGTACTCTTCTCATAGGGGCCCTGAGTGGTCGAGTGGTCTAAAGTGCTCTCCGTTATGGATCACTGCCATCTCACCTCTGTCTGAGTTGGTTCGAGTCTAGGATTCGGCCAATGTGGGTATGTGAGAAAGCTTGCCAGTAACTTCTCGTGGGTCAGTGGTTCTTCATGGGGTTAGCCCTGGTTCTTCCTCCACCAATAATACTGGCCACTATGCATGTTATATCATAATCTGCTTATCCTGACATCTGGCCTGAGTACTGTATGTTCCGTGAGATCTCATTACTTTTTTTCTTAAATCATTTTTGGTAGTGGATATCATCCTCACAAGGAACTAGCTCATAATGGATGTTTTGGAAGAAATAGTGTTGGTTTATTGGCCGCTCGCTAGTAATTAATATTTTTATTTTCACTGAACTCTGTAAGTGGATTTTAAATTTAAGAACACTCGTATTTTCTGTAGTAATCACTACCAACAGAACGGAACACCTGTGTATTCATTTTATGATGGCCTTCTAAAAAAAAATGTATGATGGAAGGCAGCATTACTTCGCCAACAGAAATGTAACGGGAAACAACCCACCAAAACAGAGATCCAATTGTTGGTCTATTTATGATAACGAGATTTGCTACAATCAACAAACTTTTGAACGTATGAAACATAAGAAACTGCTACAACTGACCAAACAAATGCTATTTCCTTTTTTTCTTCATGAAAACTTATGCTTACATTTGCTAAAAACATTGGTACAAAACGCAAACTAAATGTCCAGATTTTTGAAGCCATATAGTCTACATATAATCAAAAGTGCCCCTTTATGCAAACACTTTTATAACCCCTCCAGCCCACCATATTTTAGGTAACTTAATTGGTTGGTTAAAACAGGGTTTGATTTATAACACAACTGGGTTCTATGGAGCCAAACTACATTGTTACAGCAGGATCACACTGTATTGCTTTATTAATAGGAAAAGCATGGAAGCATCAGCAAGTGTGATCAGAAATGCAATATTTTGAATATTAATGTACAATGAATTAGCTAATACAGATATGTCTAGTACTAATAATTAGTGAGCCGTAAAAAGTTAATGCTGTTCAGGACTGAGGAATTATGCTTGTGCTCCAAGACTTAGTAGAGGTCACATTTTCTGTGTAAATCTGCTGTATGTAGTAGCTACTGTACATGGCTTTCCGTGGAGAATAACACAGTTCTTCTCCATCATAAGAATGACATTCATCACTGGATCTGAAAGATAAAAACTTCCAGTAAGTAAGGAATTAAGGGGTTTCATATTTATGATACTTATATATTTTACTGTGTGCCTTATACGTTCCTGTAACTAATGCAGAAAAATAAAAACTATATATATATATAGAAAATATGTATAGTATGTATGCTGTATCAATGATATACCTCAAGATGTATAAATTTTTCATTAAAATGAAACAAGACTTGCTGGTATATCAAATTATTTTATAATAATACTTTTAAATCCATGTTTTAGGATTTATGAATACATACCAACCTCTGACGAGGAAGAAGTGTAATCCAAGTGGACAAAAAGAGAAATAGAAGCAGAAAAAGAGGAATCCACATATAACATGCTACAATTTCAATAAACAATGATTTATTTGCCCCTCTAGTCTTTTAACATCCTTTACTGCTTCAAGTTTTCATATGTAGCACTTTTAGTTTTAGAAAGCAACAGATTTTCATGTTGCATTTTAAAACACTGTACCAGCTGAGACCATGAATGTTTTGCACACCAGTAGAGCACAAAGTACTGGGTTACTGAGCCTGGATCTGTATTCACTTTTATGTTTGTTAACAATACTGAACAATCTCTCACTGTCAGCATTAGAATGGTAAAGAACCAATATTCCTTTCATAGCCTGACAAAGAAGAGGAAATTTATATCTTCAAGTGATTGTGTCTTTTAGCTGGGAAATAAGGTGCCACTGCACATCAACTCTATCTGCATTAAGTATATTGTCAGGTAGAATCTAAACTTTATATTTCAGGAATTCTCCTTCCAGATGATCCAAGGCAGACGAGGGTATTAGAAAGTGATATCTCTTGAAAAAGAATCTAACACTTTGGAAGCTTTTTGACTGTCTCTCATTTACATCAGCAACTGAAGCTTTAAAAGCACTTCATCTCCATAGCGGAATTTCTGGAGCATGTAATCACAGGCTGTAGCATAATAATCTCAAAAAATTATCATACAACACGTTCACAGCTAGAGTAGAACTGTGTTCAATGAATTCTCTTGCTTCTGCACCAAAAGCAAGATCTTCATTATCTTTCTATTAAGAACTTGGTAAATAACACCTCTGTGTTTATAACATTCATGTCCGCACTTTAGTTCTGCTGCAGATAAGAAGTTCCCTTAGTATTGGAGTTTGTAAGACGAGCCATTCATATATTCATCTTTGAAGGATTCGGTTTTTTTATGTCTTTTTCTGATCCACCTGTGAATTTTTTTGAAAAAATATATGTGCTCTAACACAAACATCGACTAGAATACATCTGAAGACTTTTAGAGCCAAATAGTAAAATTATTTCCACATGGCCTGCAATAGATGTCACGTGATGCTGCCCTTGTGTCCTCATCTTTGTAGGATTCTGTTATTTTTTGTTTCGTTTACTTTTGGCCTATTTCTAATCCATCTGTGAAATTATTTGAAAGGAGATATTTTTGCTCTCATACACACATCAACTAAAATAAATTACACTTTAGCACCAAATACATATAGACTGGTTTTGTACTAAATATAAATTAGAAAAAGAATCTGTGAGTAAAGATTAAAAATTAGAAAACCAGTCTGTTGTCTCGTAAACTAAGCCATGAAGCTGCTATGTATAGAATACGAGGTCAAAAGTTTGAAAGTAGAGCATGTTTCTGGGTAATAGGATAGTTGCTATAAATAGAACATAATACTGTTAAGAAAAAGCATGGACAAGTTTGCTCTTATATTGTAGTTATGTAGAAGCCATCTTTTCTAAAATATGGTATGTGGGATTAATGAGATGTTAATAAAAGCGAGAAAACAAACAATTGATTGTTTTTGGAAGGTGGATATACCGAAAAAGCGCAATCCATATATGTTTAGGTGTAAGGCGTAATTTAGTGAAAAAAAGCGTAATGATTGGCATGTATGTGTATGTAGTATAAATAAATTTATAGTTTTAACATGACTCAAAATTATGTAGCCACAAAATGTTCATTATCAATGTCCTACAAAAATGTCATCGATTATTGTAATAATAAAGCATAATGATACATTTCAAATACATCACTGAAATTTAAAGATTATCTGTCTCACTGTCACTTTACTTTAATGTTCTTTAAACTGTAGGTACGTATTAAATCCGACCTTCATAGGTCATATTTTCTAAATTGTCATAAAATGTATTATTATGCACAATTTTGCATGACCCCTCACCCATAAAATCCCTGTATAACTTCTTTATGGACGATATCTTAGAAGTGTATCACTAATTAAAATAACCGATGAAAATTTATTTCACTTGTATGAGATAAGAAAAATGTGTTAGTAGATTGAACACTTTCATTTCCAGTATAACCAAGATCATCCCATACAAGTTTCTGAAAACGTAAGACATCTTCATTATGGTAAAGTGCTGATCAACTTAAATTTTTTAAAATTCTGGAGCCAATAGCATAATGAAACCATGATAGCTGATACATGTAGTTGAAATCACCTTAGGAGAACCTTGGAAAGTGCTTCAACAGAGTGCCCCGGACAGAGGATGTTGGGGTTTTAATGGCTTATGCTCAAATAAGGGGTAACAGGAGTCTGCTAATGTTACCGACTACATTTCCAGTGACATGGCAAAATAACATACTCATAGACATTAATGTCCTCAAAGCATTTGCTGTTACCAGTAAATGGGTTATCAATGGATGCAATATTATCGGAACATTTCTAACTCAATTGGCATGTGACACTGAAATATGACACAGAAGCAGTATATGTCAAATGTAACAGGAGGATTCACTGTCACTCACTGCACTGACTGATTGAGGCAATGTGCCTTTATAATGAAACTAAAAAATATTGACAAAATTCATGACTGAAATGTGAAAGTAAGTTTTGGTAGTTAAAAAAAATTAGAGATTTGGAAAGGGGCTGTCCATTTAGTACATACGCATGGAGGGGAGCTGGGGTTAACCGTAATGCATACACTTGCGTATGGAGTGGTATAATGATAACGTATGTATGCATAACCTATTCGACTGGGTTCAGTTGGCATTTGAATTTTAGCGGACATGAGACAAACTTTTTAAAGTTACACAGTTATTTCTTGGATGCAGCCAGACATTCAATGTCGGTGGACTATCTGTTTTATAAAAAAAACCATAAATACTATTAATCCTTGATTGTTCATACGTGAATTAAATATAGGCCGTTATACAGAATTGGGGTGGTCAAGCATGCGTACACAGGTTGGGGTGTGTGTAAAAAAGTATGCATGTGTACAGGGAGGGGTGTAGGGGTGAAGCTATGCCAGACTTTTGCATACATACTAAATGGATGGCACCAAAGAAGCTGGTGCAAGCCTAAACTTAGTATGTTACCTGTGAAATCAAATAAACTGTTATTAAAAAAAATAACACATAGGAATTAAAAGATCAACTACCAAAAATTCAATAACCATTGTAATTCCAACTATTGTCAACTTATTAATGGTACTGAAACTAACATTAGTGAGCAAGACAAGAAATTATGTACCAGCTTTTTTTCCCACTAGACACTGGCAAATTTAAAATTAAGAACTATCGTGGGAACAAGTCCTATAATAAATAAAATTGAAGAATGATGCTTGATTGTGGCACCAATAGTAACATCAGTGCAGGTAATGAATGGCCATGACATCACTTTCATCATTTTTATCATCAAAGCGTGCTACTGAATAAATGCTCACACCATAAATCTTTAAAAAAAATGACAAATGTGAAGAAAGCGGTAAGCAGTTTAGATTCTGTTGATGTAAATTATTTAGTGTGTAACTATTCATCGTTTAATATATCCAAAGTTCTTTACAAGTCTTTGATTCAGATTTTTTTTGCATTACAGAAAGTGAAACAAATCTAACGAAGCGTTTTGATACTTTAAGAAATATTGTATAATAATTAATAGCAGCAAGATAACTCATTTGTGAAAAAACAATAATTAAAATGCACACTTAATAGTTTGCAATTTAAAATGTACCTGTTAAAATAAATTGATCTATCACCACTTGTCAATCATGCCTATCAAATTAACCAATCAGCGAGTGTAAGTTATACACACCTACAGGCATTGCTTTTGTCCACCATTTTCCTCTGACAAGCAGCATGTGGCAAAAATGAATAGATTATGATAAGTATTTACAAAGTTTGCAATGATTTGTTGATTTCTACATAGATAAGGGTGAAAATAAAGAATGTATACGGTTTCCTAGTGGGACCCAAAGTGAATGCACATTATGACAATAGTAACTGCAACAACACAATGGGCTTAACAAAACCTAATGACACTAATTCACATAAAACTGGCCGATGTATGCAAAACAAAAGAACATTCTTCAGCAGATACACTGAGGAATTCAACATTAACAAAATATAAAAACACTTGCAAATAAGAAAACATGGTTTACCTTATCTCATGCAAAATGTACAGTAGCAAGTACACGTATAAGGAAACACAAAAACTTAACGTAAGAATGAACCTTCATCTTTCTGATTAACATACCCTAAAAAATAGACTTTAGTCTGGTAGATTTCTCTTTGCCGTTGATGATGCAGTCGTCCTGGATTTGCCCAATGCCATTACTGTTCAAATGAACAAATGAAAGAAAAAGAACATATTGCATTAGATGTCTATAAATCTTGCATACTATTCGTCAAAACAAAAAGGAATAACAACATACACATAATACATAAAATTGTTTATGAAACATATTAGATCATATTATTTACATCGGAGTCCACTTTAAGTCAGTACTCAGAAATAAGTCCCTACATTTCTTTAAAAAAATAACCCCTCATGCTGGCACAACAACATAATCATACTTTTTGGACTGGTGACTGAAGGATTTTCAGCTGGTCTTTGCAACAGTGTCACTTTGTTATAATTGAAAATGTAACTTTCAATATGAAAAATCGGTGGTCACATTAAGCTTTATCACAGTATTGTGTGTTCTGATTTTATCTTTGCCTTATTCCAATTTCAAATATGGTCTATGTGTTAAGTATTTTGATTTGAAATACATGTAACATGAAAGGGAAAAGAAAAAGGTCAGCTTTTATATACTGACTATAAACTTAAAAACTGATGCAGACAGCATTAAGTTTCATAATTTTCACCTGCTTGAACTCTTTAACTTTAAACGTGACTCTACATTTCACTGTTTTCGTTGATTTTCGAATTAAGTTTGCTTATATTTTCACAGAGTGTTTATGTAAATATACCAAAATAACTCTGTCAATGACAGTGAAACACACACATACACACAGTATATATCCAGTTCTGTATTGTCTTCACAAAATTGTGAGCTTCATGTTTTAAGCTCATTTGATGTATCAGTATTATGGATAATGGGTATGAATGTGAAACCTTATGCAGCCCTTAAAATAAAAATTTCTGTTCATTTCATGATGTTATCAATTACATACTGAACCATAAAATTTTAATAGAAGCAGAGATATCGAGTAAAAAAAACAAAATGGTAGAAAAGTTTATTTGAATTCTATATTGAAACACTTCTGGAAAACAAGCATAAAGAGAAATATTGCAAATTACGCTGGTCATTTTGTTCCTTCTTTCAGAATGATCTCTTGACAATGGATGAATTGTGGAATAAGAAATCAAAACAGGCATTGCCAACTTTTCAAAACAGTTTTTATTTTATCTTTCTTTTTTCATTTTTCCTATATTTTTTCGTCTGATATTTGAAAACCGGGCAAACAAAGCACTGTAGAGTTATAACCCTCTCAATAGTGTTTATCCTTACTAAAAAAAACAAGTGCCTGTGACTGTAAATACTATTTAAGATGAATTATAATGTAAAGAATAACAAAGCAAACTAATAATAATTATTCATGACTAATGAGTTTGTGTGTGGTTTAGATTTTTTAATGATTTTTTTAAAAAATTTCCCTCATATTGCTATGATGTCTGCAGTGTGATTGTTTATAGTGATGTCTAGCACTGGGGCATCATGCCACAGACATGTAGCATGATGTCCCACCCAGTCACATTAACCTGACACCAGGCCGACCAGTCCTAACACTAACCTCTTAATGATGAGTGCCAAGCGAAGCAGCTGTTAGTACCATTTTTGTAAGTCTTTGGCAAATAGATTCATGCAAATATAGCTGTATATGTAAATAAATTCAGCAAAGCATTATATATGGCATCTACAAATTACATGGAATTGTCACAACTACCTTTGCTTTCAACGTTCCTTGCTTCTACTGCCAAATATTTTGTCGGTTTTCCTGACAACAGTCCTTGTAGACAAAATTTTTACGAGATAATTTCTCCCAAATTTACTCTCAGAGTCTTCTTGCACTTGTTTTCTCTTGCAGAAAAGCTTAGACTGCTTAAATTTTCGATGTGGCAATATTAAAACTAGGAAATTTAGTGTGTGAAACATGCCCCTGATATAGCATGACCAATTAGGATTAAATATATTTGCCGCCTTTTTTATAACCAGGCGCCAAATCTTGGGTCAATTTGACCTTCTGTGTTGCGCCTACAGGTTCATGGAAATTTTCAATTTTTGACAGTTCCACAGTGAGTATGAAATCAAAGTTTACCGTGTCCCTAATAGTCTGGCTGGCTGCTATATAAACAAAAGTGTAATTAGAAATCACCACAGTCACCAAACCAGATATTTAGAAATTCTTGCAGTATAGCAATTTAACAAGGTGCTCATCTCCATAAATCTGATTAATTGTTCTCTGGTCTCAAACTAATGTGTTCATCATAGATCACCAGAAATTTGCCCCTTCACACAGAGTAAAGTTTTATGATCAGCAGTTTGACACAAATTTAGTTTTGTTTTAAAACATTGTGCTTTAGATATGGTCACTTTATACGCTCACTTCAGTAGCTGACTTTCTCCCAAAATCCCAGCCACAGTAAAGATCCCAGCCACAGTCGTGTCTGTTCTCAGGATGGTAAAGATAGATGCCTTGTCCAGTTAGGGTCTTAAGGTATCTCCTCATTCAAGTGACCTTCTTATGGGAATTTAGCCCATGAAGTTAGAGTGATTGATACTTTTTAGGCTTATCGGAATCCTCATCCTGGAACGATATGAGAATATCCTTCATCAGATCTTTTACTGATATGTAACCTTCCATCATTGCTGCTCCAAAATAGCAAGGTGTTTTGTTAAAGTTGTGTGTGTTTTTAAAGGCACAATGTGTGACTCATTATGCTACCATTACCTAAGGAAATGAATCATCCTGCCCTAAGAGTAGTCCATAATTCTAATAGTTTTTCTAAGTCTCCTGCCGATTGGAAAAAGATCTTTAGTTTGGAAAAGCTGCTAGGATTGCTTTAGGCAGAATTCATTTTTGAAAGAACATATTCACAATAACTAATGGTGACTAAATAAATTAGAGGTCAACTTTGTAATTAGTGATTACACTGTTTTTTGCTGTTAAACATTATCAGGATTTAGGATTGTCATGACATTATATCTTTATGAGAGCTTAGCTTTTAGAAAGCCATGTATCAAATTGTGTTTATATTAGTCTTACACCCTTTATTTCACAAAGTTTATCAAATCTGATGTTTATACATGCAGGTAGTCCAGCTGTTGGTGTTGTTGGAGGAGTGGTCCACATGAACATGACAGTAACTGACAGAGATATAAATTCCCTCAGAAATCTGAAGGATCCGAATGATGTAATTATTCTAGATTTCTTTCCTGGACAGGCCAATCCATCATACACTGCTCCTGATGTTACATACATAGGCAATATTTTAGAAGGATTTGTGTCCTTCACTTTGTCAAATTTGAGAAAAGAGAGTGCTGGTATGTACCAGTATGTTGTTTCCAAAGGAGGAGCTGGAAATGTGATTGCTGGGGAACAGTATCTTGCTATTGCAGGTTTGTATATACGTATGTTGTTTAATTTACTTGATGAATATTATATACATTATTGTCAAAGCAAGCAGATATGTGATTGGTGGAAAATGATACGTTGTTATTGCAGGTTTTTATATACTTGTGTACATTATTTCCTAAAATTTGTCCTTGGTTTCTGTGTAGTGCCAATACTGCATACATTTGTATCTTGATAGACAGTAGTTCCATATATTGAAGCTTTAGGTGAGTAAAGTTTGGTATTATTGATTGTCTTTCTGTATATTTATGGCATCGTATTACTGTCTGTCTGTCTACTATAGTAAGCAGTACTATTTATGAACTAAGGTTTAAATTACAAAGAGAAAATAACTTCTAAATTAGGTTATATATGGCTATTATCCGATGTCTACTTTTGATTTTCTTGCAATGCAAATTTTGAATGAGGTTCAGCATCAACATATTCATCTTGATCTTTATTAAATGGCGTATATTTCTCTTACAAGAGTGTCCATCTGATTCTGCATTGATGTACAGTGTGTATCACATTCCCCATCAATAAGACCTAGTTTCAATGAATCTCCAGTCCTCAATCCACAACGATGTGTGTATAATATCCCCCATCAATAAGACCCAGTTTCAATGAATCTCCAGTCCTCAATCCACAACGATGTGTGTATAATATCCCCCATTAATAAGACCCAGTTTCAATGAATCTCCAGTCCTCAATCCACAACGATGTGTGTATAATATCCCCCATCATTAAGACCCAGTTTCAATGAATCTCCAGTCCTCAATCCACAACGATGTGTGTATAATATTCCCCATCATTAAGACCCAGTTTCAATGAATCTCCAGTCCTCAATCCACAACGATGTGTGTATAATATCCCCCATCAATAAGACCCAGTTTCAATGAATCTCCATTCCTCAGTCCACAACGATGTGTGTATAATATCCCCCATCAATAAGACCCAGTTTCAATGAATCTCAAGTCCTCACTCCACAATGATGTATGCATAATATCCCCCATCAATAAGACCCAGTTTCAATGAATCTCCAGTCCTCACTCCACAATGATGTGTGTATAATATCCCCCATCAATAAGACCCAGTTTCAGTGAATCTCAAGTCCTCACTCTAACCTAGTTGCCAACTTGAACAGGGTGTAAATCTCATGCATGTCATTATTAGTCATTAATCCAAGCTGTATTCATTACCATGCAAACTGTGATTTGCAATGTGTAATCACAACTGTTTTACAGTTCATGTTTGGTAATTTGGAGATTCTGAAGTATTCATATGAATAATCCACTAAAAGTAGATAGGGCTGTCCTTCATGTTTTTCTGTTGGCTGACTGGAATTTCATGGGTAGCAAGGTTTCATTGTGATTTTGCATGTGATTGTCCTGACAAACATCTCATTGAGATATTCACTAGCTATGGCTTGAGACACATTTGGCCAGAAGATAATACCCTGCACTTGTTGGCAACACATTTTGATCTTTATGTGTTATCATCAATCTTTTTATCATTTCCGCGTATGCAGTATTTTTGGTTTCATTTAATATGACAGTGTTGTATACAAAGTTTATCCCTGAAGTTCCAGTCTGTCAGATAGCTTCAGGCAGCTATGAAGAACAAGCAATTTGCCAACTTTATCCATTTTATGAATTATCTCTTCTATTTTATAATCAAAAATAGCTACCAGTATCATAGTGAATTCAAGTTCTTCATCAAAATCTTTGAATCAGTGTCAGCTACATACAGTTACTTTTCTGGTTATAATGCCACAGCTTTCATAAGCGTTTGTTGCAAAGTATGTGTATTTTTTATGCTCTAAGAACAGATTATGAATGGTTTCTTATCTTATTTTCTGCTGTAGATCATTCTGTCCATTAGCACAAGTTTGTTATCTCTACAATTGCTAAACTGCTTTGAGGATTGCCATAAAACATACATATATTCATTCAAGCATAGTTCAGAATGATAAAGGCATTGATTGGATATCCAGTATGGCCACAACGGTAACCATCTTTAAAATCTTGATATCACTTTTCCTTCTGAATGGATAATCATTTCAAAATGGAGTTGTCACTAAACACTTTTTATATTGTACAGATGTTTCTAATTGCATCTGGTGCAGATTTTGACGTCCAGTGTTGCTTCCATGGCAACTTCCCTAAAAATCTTGCTATAGCTACACCTACTGAATGAAAAGTCATATCGACATGGCATTTCCACCAGATAACATATTATGAATGAAAAGTCATATCAACATGATGTTTCCACCAGATGACCAATTACAATGTCAAGTTCATCCTAAATGAAAATGGTCCTGCTCAAATATACAGTATAGTTGCCACAGGGGCCATCTTGGAAATCTTGATATTGCTTAATATCTTTCTGATTGGATGGTCATAACAACATGGAGTTTGCAATAAAATACTTCTTAACATGTCACCTGGGTTCTAAATAAAGTTGGTGCCAATCTGTTGTCCAAAATGGCCACCATGGCAGCCATCTTGAAAACTTGTTACAGCTACCTGTCATGAATATACAGTAATATTTACATGGGGTTTCACCTAAAGATTTTTAATGGTGTCTAATTGGGTATGAAATGAAAATGGTGCTGATCTTTCATCCAAGGGCTGATTTTAAACCGTGAATTTTTGGAAATTTATGTTCGTCAGTAGAAAATCAGTTACTTAAAGGGACTCTTGTAGTTTATAAAATCAGTGAATTAAAAGGTAAATTAAAAACAATATTGTCCAATACAGCCAAATTGTCAGGTTGCAAGTTATCATTTGCCCACAAATGCATTGATTTCTGGTACTTTGCCCTTGACCCATCTGAAGTGATGACCCGAGCTGCTATGCAGAGCTTAGGATCTCTTCAGCAGCATTGGTAATAAGGAAGTTAATCCAATTTAGCATATGGTTATGTCTTAAATTTTAAGATCTTATATCCACTATGTCTAGTTTTAGGTCAGAATGAATGTTAAGGAATTTGTACACATTTATTTAACCATGTTCCCTCAAAAATAATTGTGTTACTAGTTTCTAAAAAGTATCACTAGGTTCATATGATGTAACATATAACTTATTTCTTTACCCCAGTATCATAGCAACAGCAATGATAATGTCCAAAGAAATGATTCTTTTACACATGTTAGTAAACTCCAAAGCTGAAATGAAAGTCAAACAAAGTGAAACTTAAGAGGAAGAATTAGATTTCAAACATAGCTACATCAAGGAGGAAAGACAATCACACACTCTAGAAATTATGAAAGTTGTAACTTTGCAAAAATTAATTGTAATATTGGTGGAGCATATAAATGGAAGACTTTTGGTTTGTTGTGTGCTATTAGAATATGGTCATCAGCACCAAAGAGGAGAATCTTGAATAAAAGAATGTAAAGTATTAGATTTTTCATGCATTTTAGCTTGCCTGACGATCAATAATAAATCATTTTATTTTGAGTTTGTCAGCTATGATAAACCTGGAAGGGCCTGTTTTAAAAAAACAACAACATATATCTGTCTGTGAGCTTGAATGAGTTGAATTTCAGCACTCTATATCTTTACTTGGAAGAATTTCTTCTTTATCCATCACCAGTTCAAGGCCCTGATGAGCTAGTTTTCTTTGACATGTACTTTTTGAAATGGCTGTATATACATTTAATGGCTATGTGACTGTTCAAACAAGGTGCTGAATAAAATCTCAAACTTGAAATAATATAGTAAACTCTTGAGAGCTCATTTTAAATTTGATAATACATATCTGTGTGCAAATCGGCACATGTGCTGTTGTAGAGTTTAATGCCATTTTTCAGCACATGATAGGCTATACATAGCGGCCAGTATTAATGGTGGAGGAAGAGCCCAGGAAAACCCCAGAACGAACCACCGATCCACGAGACGCTACTGGCAAGCTTTCTCAAATTTACCCACATTAGCTGAATCCGAGACTTAAACCCATGCAGACAGAGGTGAGATGGCAGTGTTCCATAACGGAGAGTGCTTTAGACCACTCGGCCACTCCGGGACCCGGCACATGTGCAGATATACACATAATACATTAATTGATTATTGATAATTGCTTCTATACATTTTCAAAGTGATTTTCTTTGGAAGTAAAAGAAGCATTCAAAGAGTATGGAAGAGAAACAATGGTGATGGGGAAACAAGTGACCTTACAGAGAGATGTAGTGCTTCCCCTTACACTTATTGGACAAGTGAGAACACTGGACATAACAATTGCATGGCATTATTATTTATTATGCGTACTGTATGTTGAGTTAGCAACTGATTATTCCACTTTAGCTTTCATTAATGTGCCGCACATATGATTATTTCAGAAACCCAGTTATAATCTTATTCTCAGAGAATTGATGAACGTGCCATTTTGCTATTTAACAATCAAATTTGATCAATTTGCAGGTGTACGTTAAAATACAAATTCACAATTCCACCATTTTTTGGTAATACCATTAATTTCTAATCATCTTTACTCTGTGTGTGTTCTTTCCATTTTGTAGGAAAAAAGTGTACCATATAGTTGCCTTATGTAAAGTAATGTGTTTACCACAGCTTAAGTTGTGTTCCATTTATTGTAATTTATCCATTTTCATTTGAATTCTGTCAACATTTGCAGAATGAAGGGTTGAATGTATTGTTATACTTGAGTGTATTCCACTGGAGTTTTGACGGTGATATTGATGCTAATAATCTGAGTTAAATTGTCTCTTTTGTGAAGAGCATTATATTGAACATGGCTGATGTACATACAAGTATATTAAAAATGATGTATGGTTACACTTTTTGATCTCCCTGGTGAGCCTATGAGTTCATACTTAAGGTAGCATGATGAAGTAAAGAGCCAAAGGAGATAACTACCTATAATATTTATGCTAGATAAAACCACACTGGTTTTCTGAATTAGACTACTGCCTATGGTTATAGTGATAATGGATACTTTTTGATCTGTTATTATAAAAATGTTGAATTACATACAGTCATATCATCCTGTGATAGTACATTACATTCCAACCAACTACCAACTATCAATTCTATAACATTAGGGAGTCATTTAATCATGGTGAGTGAAAGAAAAATCATTTAAATCTGTTGATACAAGAAATTTCGAGTCAAAAAGTGGTTGTATGTTTATTTATGTGACCCCATAGGTAGAGCAGCCAGATATTCATAAAAGCTTACGATAATGCCAGCAACATTGATATAATTTCAGTAGTATTGCCATTAGTATCATCTTAACTCCACTAGCAAACCAGCGTTGGTTGGGTTTTTGTCAGCAATGTCAACGTGGCTATAAGCACTAGTGTGGATATTTCATCATCAAGTATATAGCATTTATTGCATAACAACTCAATCCAATTTTGTTGAGCGAGCATATATGATTTATTGATGTTATACTGTTCATGAGAGTTCTCTGTAACCCAGCCTGTAACACTGTTAAGTAGTCTTCTTGGGTGAATTTTTTCTTGATGATATATTGTTATATCGCCATGACCCTTATTTATGTTTCAATCCAATAATTTGATGGAATATATCTTACTGCGTAGTCTGACAAATTCCACAATGGGTACCGATGACGTCTCATCTTTAAACTCTCCAATTACCTTCTTATTAACCAGATCATATTATTCACTGTTCTGAGGATAATTTGAGAAATTGAATAGCTCTCATGTTACATATGAATCTGCATAGATATTTCCCGTTTGTCAATAAGATTAGGCACCAATTCTGGCACGCTCACTCCTCTACTTTCAGCTGCTGACTCATTGTCGTTGGACTGATTATATCATCATACACAATGTTTTCAGGAGCTAATGGATAATATTAATCCTTCACATGAAGTTTGGTGGTATATTCACGATCGACCCTTGTTATATAATGTGTATCATCATCAGAATTGAGCAGCCGCTGGTTAAACAGATCTGGATTCAACCATGCATATTGTTTTTTAATGAATCCGTAACGAAATCCTTACATCAGGAGTTTGGATAACTCCAGCATGGTAAATCTGCAATGGATATGTTTCTGGTCTGATTATTGTCCACTTACTATGGATGGGTGCTATATTATCATCAAATATTTTCATCCTGATAAAACACAACTAGTTGACTACTTTTATTTTTATTTTAAAAATGCTTTTCATCATAAGCTGGGGGAGATAATTACCTATACTATTTATGCTAGATAAAACCACACTGGTTTACTGAATTAGACTATTGCCCATGGTTATAGTGATAATGGATACTTTTTGATCTGTTATTATTGTATAAAAATGATGATTTACATAAAGTAACATCATTGTCTGGTCACATCATTAACCAACTCAACATTGAGACACTTTTGTATAATTTCCATGGTCTTGCCAAAAATGCTTTTTATCGTAAGTTTTGAAAAGATCCTTTCTAAATCTGACTGGGCTTTTTTCATTTTTTGACATTAAAATCGGTATGCATTTTAAGCCAGGAATGTAGTTTAAACTGAAGCATATATTGAATAAAAGTCACCCACATCCATAAATCCATGTAATATTTGGATTTTTTTAATGTACTGAGTTTCAGCATTTGTCCATCAGATTAGGCACCAATTCTGGCACGCTAACTTCTGCACTTAATTGCGCCTTCAGCTGCTGACTCGTTGGACTGATCATATCATCACACACAATGTTTTCAGGTGATAATCTTTATGCTTCACATGAAGTTTAGTGGAATATTCACAATCGACCTTTGGTATATAACCTGTATCATCATCGGAATTGAGCAACCCCTGGTTAAACAAATCTGGATTCATGCATGCAAATTCTCCAACAAAATGACATTTAAAAATGAGATGAATTCTGTGCCAATTTGAAATGTGAGCATCAGGCAGTGTTTCTTTTATGACATCTATAGGCTACTCATTTGCAGTAGTATTTTCGTTTCCAGTGCCTTTGATTCTCACTTGAATGCTGATGTTGCTCTCAGGAAATAGATGGGTGTAAACAGCTCCATCTTTGACAATAATGCTCGTTTACTACAGCAACCTTATGTTTTTGTTCTCGCGCTTGAGTTGGGGTAATTTTAATGCTGTGATGATTGGTGTCATAGTACTCTGACACGAGCCCAGGTAACATGTCTATATACCTCGTTGTGCCGCTCTTTGTCAAATGTTTACATGTTTTAGCTTTTAACACTGTGTTGAATCTCCACGGACTTACCCTAATTATGTCTTGAGTACTCATGCATTCCTCTCAAGGATAACCATTCCTCGAATGTTTTATGAAATTCTCTGCCATTATCCACCCTGAGTTTATTTGGTTTAATCCCTACTGACTAAGATGCTTCTCTGATTACCAATTCAGTTTTATTATTGTGAGTGGTACTCAATGTGAATTCACAGCATACATCTATGATGTTTAGCAAATACTTATATCCATCATTATTCTCTGAGAACTTACTGATGTCTACAGGATCAGCTGTGTGAATATTATCCACCCCATTAGTGATCACTCTTTGCCATGGAAAGTTTTTTCTTGCTGGTGCATATAATTCATCTCCTAATTTTTCATTATTGATGGTGATTGTTTTCTCTTTACTCACATGAGTATGTTTACTTTTGCCCACACAACTATGCTTTCCTTTAACCCAGACTTGGCATGTCGTACTGACTCCAAGTTTGTTTAGTACCAATGAGGGCACGTACAACTTCATTATAGATATGTTCTCTTTACTAACTGGGTTTAATCACCTTGAGTTTTTCTAACATTAGGCAGTAGCGACCTAATTTGTCCTCAGTATGATCGCAATAGCAAGATATCATGTCTCATATGGTTGAATCTGCTTCATCATAAGGTTTTCGACGCTTCCAGCTGCTTATCTAGAGGATTATAAGGTCATGTGTATTTATTCCTGGGCAACCGTGGTCAAGGTAATTGTCCTGCACAGGGTTTACCATAACCATCAACGATTACAATTTGATTGATGCCCCCTGGAGCATCAGGTACAAACCCACCAGTCACCATGTGCTTCATGCTTCATCATACCAGACATACATTTTGATTTCTTTTTACTACACACTGCACACTTCATTTTGATTATAATGCAGCCATTTTACAATTTGTTCAGTTGTTTATCAGCATTTTTGGTAATTAAAAATTGAATTATGATGATTTAAATCACTGGTCATCTTGGATGACTATGGTCATGTTACCCAATATCACTTCAAGCATGAAAAACAAATCAGAGGTCAGCAATGCATAGCATGATAATGTGTACCTGTCACTAACATGTTACCAGGATTAGCTGGATCATCTTTGGTGGCCACAGGATCTACTGTCCATTTGATCTCGATTTCCTACATAGATCTTTCGCTTGAGGATTGTGTCTGGGAAGATCTAAATTGTAAATCAGATAAAAATGTCTGAACTCTTCAATGGATAATTGTGTACCAGTATCAGTGTCCTAATATGTTTGCATCGCCATGATGAACACACATGAATAGGTCCTGGTGGCATTAGTGTAAATTGCACTTGAGTTCTCTCTCGGGATACTGCCGATAGTTGGTTCTGACACGGTTCTGTGATAAGTTGAGATGATCACAAATCATATCATTTAACTCTTGATTCTTTGAAACACTGTAAACATTGACGTGCTTTGGTGGTGATTTGCCATGTCATATAAGTTTCCGCAAATGTGTAATGGATGTTTCTAAATCCTTGTTGCTGCTCAAAATGCACTGGCTTGGAAAACATCAACAGATTTTAAAGTTCATTCTCAAGCACCACTGATGGTCTGAATATAGGAAACCTTAATGAAAACCTTATCAATAGGAATTGCCCATCTCCAACACCATGTACGGATGGAAATAAAAAGTTAGGCTGTTCAGTTTGAGCTTGATTGTGTGTTTGACTCTGTGAAAAACTGAGCGGACATTGTAACAAAATCCGAACAAGAACTTATCAGGAGAAAAATGCAAATTTGATGTCCATTAGCAGTCAGAGCCTGTCATGTAACAAATCCATTGTTGTAATAAGCATTTTTGTACCTAGTAAACATGGCTCTAATTGCATTGTTTATAGGGACATGAACTGTAAGTAGCAGGAAATACTGGATCAGCGTTTGGTAATATGACCGCAGCTACATTGATAATCATGTATACAAAAGCCTGGTCTTTGAAACACCATGTCAGTGGCAGTACTACGAATGAAATTATCATTGAACATCACTTGATGTTTGATCATAATAATCATGGGGACTTTGTTAATTTCATCTATGACTTGGTTGTTGAGTTTGTACATTGCAGATTCAAATAGACTACAACCATTGTTGACCAACATGATGTCCACATCAACGGCAAAAGTGGCAGGCAGTACAACTAATGTCTGTAGTTTTCCATGGATCTCAATAAAACTGTTATGCGGTAACAGATTAAAGCATCCTTATTTTGGTATTCAAACACTCAAGCCTTGTTTGTTGATTTAATGAGAATCCTGGTTAAGGAACTCTATGAATTTGTATGGACTTATTGATGGGATCCTCATAGAAAAGTCTAAAATTCTGAATTATACATTGTGTACAACATTCTTTATACTATGCCATTACACAAAAATCTTAATACACACAAGATAATCATGTTACGGTCATCATGGATGTCATTCTGTGTTAGGTAAGCCTGCTTGTGGCCAGCTGGCTGTCAACGAGTTTACTCAAGTTACCTTTGCTGGTGGTGAAGTCAGCTGTGGCAGGCATGCCCATTATCACATGGCTGGCCAACTCCAGGTCAATTATGATTTCATGCCCATGTTTAGACAGTATTCATTTTGCTGTAGCAGTTATTATACATTGAGCTGGAACTGACATAACTATTACTGATAACACCTCTGGGATGGACATAGTTTGCTATTAACTAGTTTGTTCACCTTTCATTTTATCGGTGATCTTATCCCCTACAGCTTTTTCAGCCAAAGATGCCGCAGCTGATTTTGATGCTTCAAACACAATGACATTTAAAAAAAAGATAATTTCTGTGCCAATTTTAAACGTGAGCATATATTAATAGATACATGCAGTAACTTGAAAGATAGCTTACACTGTATACATCAGGCACCTATAGGCTACACATTTACAATAACCTGTTGTCTAACAAAGCACATGCTTGATTGGCAGACAAAAGGGAAGCATGCCTATTTTCACACTACAGTTATGTCCATCTTAACAGCCACACTTTATATAATATTTGCTCTATTAGCATGGATTTATAAATTGGCGAATAGGTTGAATTTACTAGGTATTTTGCTTTGAATTATTTCAGAAATGGTTTGTGACTGATTTTCAATTACTTCAAGTTTTCCAGTCACACATATGTATTTTGTTTATAATTGTTACACCTAAAGTTTAAATAACACTTTTTGATATTTGATCAAGGTGTTGTTTTCGTCTTCAGAAATTCTTTCAGGAAAGAAAGAAAGAGGGTTGTTGCCTGTAATTATTAGGAATGAAAACATCCTGCTAAGGGCAAATTGGATAATTGTGATGTAGCATGTACTCCACAGTCCCCAGTCCTTGAAATGATATTTTAGTAGTGGACTTGACAACACATCTCTTCTAATCAAAACATAATGATTTTCTTGTCTTATTTTGTAACAAAGGAACTGGAGGAAAACAAATTATACATCATATATTAATTGTATTTTAGTATATAATAACATTACATTCTTAGCATTAAATAAATAAAAGGGTCACTCATTCTTTAATTATTTTGTTTTATTAGAGATATCTTAAATAGTAATACCTTGAGATAAATCCATGACACAACAATTGCTTTCTTTATATATTGCTCCAGAAAAGGAGATATAACTGATTTCCTAATAGGAGAATACATTGCTGTTAAAACTATTTCATCCCATTGGCAGAAGTTTTTATTATGACAGAAATTAATGGGAGACCACCAACACACAGAATCACAAGTCATACCTGTCAAATTATGATTTTGGTACATCTCATGACTATATTACATGTTGTCAGTCTATTTTTAGACAAGGAAACCTCTATGTACAAGGAAACAAAACCTTCTATAAAAGCAATTTTCAGCTGTTTGCATTGCACACATGCTTAATTGTTTTAAAAACAGTTTCCATTATTTTGAATGAAACAGAAATGCTGCTTGAACCCACTGACATTCCATCTAGCATTCAATCTTGACAGTTTTTGTTTTAATCATTTTTCCACCTAAATGGATGCTTCTACAAGGTATCTTCACTAAAAGATTTATTGTGTCTGCAATGATACTATATGGAGGTGCTAACTACACCTCAAACAAGGCCATCAATCTTTTAATCACTACATCTCTGAATCTGAATTTCATTACTACATGGAGCTTTCACAAAAAGACATTACCATATCTGGTTGATACATAATGAAATTGATGCTGATCTAAAGTAAAATATGGCCATCATAGTGACAACCTTGACAATCTTGTTATGGTTATTTATTATAAATTGAAAGTTGTAACAACATGGCATTACACTAAAATACTGGTTTATGATATCTATCAGGTCATGAAAAAAATATTGAGGTGACATACAGGATGTTAATTATCATGCACTGTGATATCTAGTCCTAATGCAAATGGCAGTCATTTTGAAAATCTTGGCTTTCACTAGACCTTATAAAGGGATGATTATATTACATAATAATTTTCACTTGAACACTTCTCTTTGCATGTTCTTGGATGCAAATGAAATTGATGCCAATTTAAACACTCCAGAATGGATGGTCATTCTTCTGTTGTTTTAAATAACAATGAACTTGTATGTAATATGTTGTTATGTATATTTAATTTGTTTTCCATTATTATATGTTATATATAATCATATTTTAGACTTAACCTTGTCCAAAGTAAAGTTCACTGTATTCCTGACTAAAGACACATATTTTTATGTTGGTAAACCATAGGTAATATTTTTATGGAAGTGTTGGTTAAATATCAGGGTCATTATCAATACAAGTAAACATATTTATTAGTGTCTGGGTCATTGTTATTTGAATTTCCCTGTAAAAATACCTGGCCTATCTGACGTTTACCACATTCTCAGTTACAACTTTAGTAACAGATTATTCTAGAAATGAACTTTTGTCATACATCCTGGCTCTAAGATCTTGAAAAAGACCATACTTATTTATTCAAACTATTATTCTCTGGGAATACAAAGTGCTTTTCAATAATATTCTTGGACAGAGACTTTAACCTCAAAGTATAGTGAATTCAGACAACGATTATATTATGGTGATTCTTCCAAAGAGTGTTAGCATATCATTACACTTCAGGCCACAACAGGAACATCAAATACCATCAGCGTTGGATCTTATTTTGAACATCCATTGAATTTAATTAGGCAACTTTATTCAGTAGGATTGGTGACTGGTGATTGGGATTTACAAATAGTTATCTACAGCCAGAAGAGTTTCTATCCCTTCATGAGTCACTTGTTATATGCATTATGTGTTATGCATTCAATACATATTGTATGTTTTACCTAACTCAGAATATATTGATCCATTTAAATACTTACAACTGAGGTCCAGTCATGTCATTAAAATAATTATGAATTTATGAGAAAATATGTATCTTTCAAACAACATCATTGAGAGATAGAGTAAAATAATCTGAGTATTAGAATTTACTTCAAGATTAGTCTAATAACATATTAATGAATTGTGACCTAATTTTACAGAAAGCCCAAGCACACCAGTTATCACTGAACTTTCCCTACAAGCTGTAGCAGGAAGGGAGTACAGATTGAACTGCTCAGCTGTTTCCAGAAGTGAAAAACCAGGCCATAACCTGACAATGTTTTCAGAGTGGAAGAGAAATGGAGTGAACATAAAGGCAGATACAAAATATGGTGTAAGTGGGACTATATTGACAATTAGAAACCTCAGCAGGACTGACAACAATGTCAGTTTAACATGCATAGCTTTTGAGGACCAGCGTATGAAGTCTCCAGAAAGTATTGCATTCCCCTTGAATGTTTATTGTGAGTAATATGTCTGTCTGTCTGTCTCTCTGTCTGTCTCTCTCTCTGTCTATATATATATATATATATATATATATATATATATATATATATATATATATATATATATATATATATATATATATATATATATATATATATATATATATATATATATCAGTAGGGCATTGATCAGACTCACCACATTAGGTTTATGCTGCCTTTGTTCAAATTATTATGACCATTTCTAGAAGGTATGTTTACCACTGTCTCATTTGAGAACAAATACTAATATTAGTGCTATATGAAAGACCTGGTCGAAAGCTTTGTGATTGGTTTTCACTTATTGTTTAAAAGAACACTCTTCATCTTTCTGGGCCAAAAATATTCGATGTCAGGGTCACAACAATATTTATTATCAACATAGAGGAAACAATTAAATATGATGTAGATTAATAATTTGCTGTTTCAGGTACTGTTTTATTTTGGAAATGCTCACCCGCAAGTCTTATTTGCTTAACATAAAAATATGAACAGAATTTATAAATGAAAGGTCGATATATTGCTTACTGTATCATACTAAATTGTGTTAAGGATGCATTCATTTGGAATTATCATGAAATAAGTAAATGTTTACTGTTAACTTAAGGGGTTGTTGAATGAATCAATCACATTATTGATGTTTACATTACTGTTTAGCTCTGAGCTCCCACTGTACTCTCCCTGTAAAGTGCAATGGACCTGACCCAAGAACTGAAATGTACAGATAAACACTGTGCATAATATCTTTGTTTGAGTGTATTTAGTTTGGTCATGCAACATTCAGTCTTAATATTTGTTTTTCACTCATCTAAGCGTGATGAGTTTTCAGTGTTATAGATATTCCAACTATGATACTTTCAGGACAAAATGGACTGTAAACATACTGAATTCTGACAACAGGTTTCTGTCTCAATTATTTCAAATGAAGTAATCACATAATATCCTTTTCTGAAGATTCAGAACTGAAGGCAGACCAGAAGAGGAATTTTAGATGATAAATTTGTCAGGACATGTGACTGTAGGATCATGGTAACACTGAATAGAGACATAACGTTGTAAATTTGGGTCATGTGAGACACCCAACTAAAATGGACTATAAGAAGAAACAAATTTACATGCTTACGTTCATTCTATCATTTACATACTTTAGTTCATTCTATCATCATCAGTTTGAATATCTGGACTTTAAAAATTCCAATTTTCTTGACATCTGTTTTTATGATTTTGAATTATACATAGTACATACATTTTATGGACACCACATACATTTATAAAGCTGATGAAAACATTGAAGTTGGAATAAAACAGACCTTGGAATAACTTTGATTACCAGGCAAGTTACTGTATTGTAAAAGTTATTCTGCCCCTCCCATCCATCATTTTTCATTCTACTAGTTGAGAGCTCCAGGGACAGGCATGTACTATATAGACAGGTACTATACTCACATATAAGTCAACAAAGTTTACTGATTTTATTCGATGCACTGAGTGGATCATCTTATATATAAATCAATTAATAAACCTAAGTGTATTATTAGAAACTCTAGATGTTCGTAGTATGTGCAAAATAATGTTGAGTCAAATAATTTGTTATTTTTTCACACCGCTATTTCCATCCAGTAATCAGTATACTGTATCTATTTAATTATGTTAGTCACTACAGAATACCTGTTCTTTGGATTTGAATAATCTGAAAATAGTTATTTATGTATTACCCACCACATAGTGAATAGTCAGTCTATCAATGATGTTTACACTGGGTGGTTACTAGCTAGAATATTTTTGTGCAAGTGTGTTGTTATGTATATATATATATATATATATATATATATATATATATATATATATATATATATATATATATATATATATATATATATATATATATATTATCTTTTATATTATAATATAGTTTTTATTGAAGTCATTTAAGAATATAACAGTTATATTTAACATTCCTTAATTCAGTGGCTAGTTAGTAATATAATGAAGTACATGTGCATTTTATCGTAACAAGGCCAGTAGCTGAAGCCAAATCAAGAACTATTTCAGTCAAGAATGCCACACAAATATGAATGGAGGTGACATAAACAGCACATGGAATTCAGTATATTTGCCCTGTATATAGCTATCGCACACAACCTGAGCATTTGATTGGTTCAATAAGACATGCAGGTCAGAACAGGACTGTTTGTTTATGACCTGAATTATTTTGAAATACTATCATTTAATTGTTTGAGAAATCATAGTGATTCTGTTGAATTGTTTGGCATATGTTTACAATAATGACTATATACACCACATATTCCATTCTTATTCAGTTATGCTGGATTTAAAAGTCAGAGAGGAACTTGATTTATTTACGATACACTATTTTCATTGAATATGGCAGACTGGATAATCATTTTTTTAAACAGTCATTCATTTGATATTATTTGAATACATTTAAGGACTTTAATATTTAATTAATTCTATTAGTTTATATGAAACATGTCACAATTTAAGTGATATTTTATACTCAAAAGATTACACTGAAGTAAAAATGTTTGGATTAACAACTGCTGAACTTTGTAGTCTTATCACAGTAGAACATTAGTACTTCAGAACATTCATTTAGAATACCTTGAAGCAGTTTCTGGATTAGTAAGAATCTGATAGTAAATTTTAGGATTATTATCATTCTAGGAATTCATACAGTGTAAGCTCTTCCTAATATTTTCACTTCTGTATTTTATTAATATAAATTTATATTTTGGAAAACTTGAATATTTGTTTGGTTTTACCTGGTCTTGTTATTTACAGTTAAACCCCTATAGGTAACACTGGATAACTCATGTTTTATCAAAGTGTTTGAATTGCTCTATAAATAATGTGTTTAATGCAATACAAAGTTTTAATTTGTGTATATTTGCCTTATTCACAAGCCAAATCTTTATACCAAGTCATATTTCCAAAGTTATCAGTAAAGCATGTGGACTGATATAAGCCTTTGACTTGTAAAGGAATCATCCCCATTGATTTCTCAGCTGATAATCCTTTGATCAAGCTGCACATTTGATACTTGTTCAGTGTAAAGTAGAGTCATGCATCTCTACATGTTTATCAGAACATAATCACTTAACTTCTAAAGTTAACAAGTGAATAATTTCCCCATTTGACATCTTCTTTATTATACTTCAGATTTGATCATTATTCAGTACCAAGTAGAATCCCATATTTAGTTAAGAGACAGTTGTTATTTTTAATTCCCCGTGACCATGTTGCATAATGTTATCTTTTCAGTTGCATCCTTTAATTGATTTCACTGAATTTATGATCGAAGTGTCACTTACAAAGCCTTAGCTCATTCTCCACAAAGAAACCACAGATGACAGTAAAAATTAGGAATCGGAGTCATACATTGTTTACAACAAGCAGATAACAATGGAGGATATCAATACTTATTTGGTGACTTGGATGTTGAAAATTAATTATTGTGCTTTCAATCATGCATGCTAGGGAGTATTGATTTTTTTTCTTCTTCTGATCATATGGGCATTTATTTTTATTCCTGCATGTGCCCTATACTAGAATTCAACGATTCATAATATAATGATGATTATTGTGGATTTATGTCAAATTTATTACACTAACATATACAAAATATAAGTGGTTAATTTATTTATGACATATTCCATTTAACAATTGTATTTATGTTAAACTGTTTTTTGTTGTCAGTTTGGCTTGTTTCTATTTCAAACTGTAATTCAGACTTACTATTGACAAGTCACTATTTACAGGTGGATTTGAAGTGCAAAATTCACCTCTACAAATAGACCATTGTTAAAAAGATGATTCGATAATGAAACATAATTCAAAATTTAAAATCCTAAAGCCTGGAACTAAGAGCTGCCTCGCTTGGTGCTCAGCATTTAGAGGTCAGTGTTAGGACTGGTTGACCTGGTGTCAGGATAATGTGACTGGGTTGGACATCATGCTACATGTCTGAGGCATGATGCCCCAGTGCTAGACATCACTGTAAGCTGTCACACTGCAGACATCATAGCAACCTGACTGAATCATTGTTAAAGCTACGTTAAAAATTTAAACCACTCACACACACGCAAAATCATAAAGCCAAGGATCCACCACTTACACTTACACATACTATGTATTCTTATCGATGTACTCTAGGTCAATTTATAATTCATGTCACTTGTATTATTTATCTTCTGTTTTTACTGCATGTTTACTATAGTCATGCAGATGAACTTGTGCTTAATATGTTACCATCAGAAACTGAAATGATGACAACAATGACAATGATGGTGATATTATTATTATTATTATTAGATAGCCTGGTAAGGTATTGACACCAACATCATTAAACACCCGTTACTAAGTGGTATACGCTGATCAACATAAATTCATAAACATTACTTTAATTTATCAATTCTAGCCATAATATGGGTAATGAAGATGCTACTTTCAAGATGAGTGGGCATGTGAATAATATTAACTTCACCAACTAGCATGACTTAGAATTAGATTGGCTGTCCATAGGCTTATTGTTCTTTATTACAAGAAACATGCCACAAATGGAGATTGGTCTTGAAATTTTGTAATGATATTGCTGTGTTCAGGTTTATGAGGCTACTTACTAACCGGCCAAGCTGGTCCAGAACTTTTGTCTAATGTTATGTACACCTGAATGAAAGAGAGTCAGTCAAGGTTCAATTCCTGATCATGATAGTCTGACTCTCAGTTGCAGTTTTAGACTTTTTTCTGAAAGGTGTATGTGGATAACATTTGAGGACAAATATTAAAGTAAGTGATGGAGAGGAGTGTAGTGTTCTAATATAGTTATATGAGGCCAAATACCAACCAGGTTAGCTATTCTAGACATTTTAGTATAGTGGTGATGAAAAGAAACCTATTCCCAACTTTAGGATTTGTCTCTTATGCTGCTACAGTTGCTTGATCAGGCAAAAAACAATAACCTTCCATAACTTGACACAATATCTCTCATCATAACATATGGTAACAATGAATTGATTTTGTGGCTCCTCTTTTTTATTCGTAGATGGAATATAATGGAAGCTTATGTTATTGATTTGATCTAGCATTTCCATCATACAAAAGAACACAACAATATTCGCCATGATTTTACACTTAAATTTGTTCAGCTGTCACCATCGATAATGCAGTTGCAGTTGCTAAAGCATGTTTCTGGCATTAGCCTCATTATCAACCTAAGGATGTGGGATCTTATCGATACATGAATACATTTTACAGAGGGTTATAGAAAGGCCAAAGTGAAAGTAGCATTTGGAAGTACTAAAAGGGTAGGGTTGACTTATAGTTGAGTTGTCTTATAAGCAAGTATAAAGGGTAGCTAAATGTTGCCTTATTTAACCAATTTCTCAAGCTAGTATACAGAGAAGGCCATTACCCAAAGATGATCATACTAGTTTTCTCAGTTTGCAAGAAAGGATATAATGCAGAATGGTTTACATAGCCAACTTCCAACTGGCATTGAGTGTTATCAGATGGTAGAGAGTTTCTAAAGTCACACTAAACATAGTGGCCCCCCAAAGGTTTAATGCCATTTGGGTGATCATATAATTTGTTTTAATAATTTCACAGTGTATCCCCTACGGGTGCAAGAGTGAGAGTCAAAAATCTCTGTGGTGTCAAAACTGGGGGTCAGATTACATGTACAAATAGAACCTTGGTATCAAAACTGGGAGTCAAATTAAAAATTTGGGGGTCTCTAAAACACAAATGAGGGTAAAGGGGAACACTGTTTCATAATATTGGCTTGGTCCCCTATCCATATCTGAATGTAATCATTCTTATTGGAAAGCTAGGAACCTAGCTGATAATAAACCATTTGGCTCGACGTTCAAAAAGACAAAATTACAGTACATGTCTTAGGAACTGGATAAACGTATTGTATACAATAAACTTGTATAATGTTGACATCAACTATAAGATGTCAAAATGCTTGATTCCTCCTGAAACTATTTAAATGTTGAAGCTTTTTTCAGCACTTTTTTCTTAAATTTAATAATTATTTTGTGAGCCACTAACAATGACTAAATCAGCTTATTATGGTCTTCTTATCAGTACCGGTCAAGACATATATAGCATCTGCTTATTATGGTATTTTTTATCAGTACGTGGTCAAGACGTATCTGGCTTCTCTGTTCCTTGGGAACATTTTGTTGTGTTACATGTATATTTGGTGTGGAAATACTACATAGAGGCTTGACCAGATGAAGAATCTTGGATGTTAAGCAAATGATTGCAAAGTAATTGGCAGAATAAAATAATGCTCACAATGTTTATCATTTAATGGAATAGTCCATGCATTCCTGGATCACACTCTGACATATCAGTCCATTGATCTCCCCAGAAATTTGTAATAGCACCATTGTAAAGGTGTAGTATATGTTGTCTTCATGACTTTGACAAGATTAATATTAATGGAATCCAAAAGAAGTAAATATATTTACTTATTTTCTCTAAGTTATAATATGAGTTAATGTCAAAGTCCACTAGTCATTAAATTAAAGTCAACAATGAAACTCTCAGGGTTATATTTTTTTCCCTAACATAAAAGATAAGTCATTTTACATTCATAAATATTGTAGAAATAGCTTATTCATTATTCTGCAATTTGGACAAATAAGATCATGTATATTAATGCAGCAATGTACTGACTAAAAGTGCAACAACCTTAATTTTTATTTATAAGTTAATAGATTAGTTGCTTATTGCTAAAGAAATATTTCCGATATAAATGAAGGAATAATCTGCCACTTTTTATTTACATGTTTTCCAGACAGGTAAAATCGAGAGATATACATTTATCCTTTTCTTAGTTGGAAAGATGGAAAGGAAAATCACAGGGCAACACCCATGAGCAATATATATATATATATATATATATATATATATATATATATATATATATATATATATATATATATATATATATATATATGTGTGTGTGTATGTGTGTGTGTGTGTGTGTGTGTGTGTGTATTGGGCTTAGTATATCATGATCATAATCCTGTCTATACAGTTTCTAGCTACCACAGTAATGGTAAATGTAAAAGCCACGTCAGAGCCATACCAGTAGATAATGGCTTTGCTCTACCATAACATCACACTAATTAGAAACTAGTAATATGCATAATAATTAGTTCATGTATCTTTCCTCAAAGATTTCAAAGTCATATATTACCCTGCTTGTAGGTAAAACTAGTATCAACAATGGCATTTGCATGAATGCAATTAAGCTGAAAGGATGTTTCTGTGGCAAAATTTGTCAAGTGAACTAGATAACTTTACAATGTCAAGTTTAAAAATAAATTAGTTGTAGAGGATAGAATATCTCATGGACAGGTGGTGATTGGCTGTTTTTCTGCTTCTTCCTTGGATATTTCTAAATCAAATAGGTAATAAATAATATACATGTATTTTAATTAGGTTGGTAGAATAATTGTGTAATAAGCTGGTCATATTTTTCAGGGCCTGATTTAGACTAAATATCAGCCTCATTTCCAGCATCAGAATGACCAGTTTTTTTTCTTCAGATTTAGTATCAAATTACCCTATCAATGTGTTATAATACATCTGATGCAAATTACCTAGAAAACTACAAAGATGGGAGTAGCAAGGGATTTAAAGAGTCAAAATAGCATAGGCTTTTGAAATTCTTAAGTGTTCAAGAATGTTTTCGTCTATAAATGTTTGTGCTTATGTTTGTGCTTTAGTGCTTTGTAAAATAAATGAAGAAATTCCCATATTGATCTTTTAATGTATTCAAATTTCTAGTCCCCATTGGTCCCATTTTTAGACTTGTAGAAAAAGCTATGGTATTTGATTGCTGCTAATAGATGGATATACCTTTCAGTACATGCAGAATAGAAACTTCTTATTAGAAATATTGGATCTTCTCATGATTAGGCTACATATTATATTAATGGCAGAAATCTATTGACATGGCGTCATATTTAAAATTGTGTACCACATATTTCACCAAGTTTAGCTCTATGGATCATATACCAGAAGACCTTATGATATGGTCTTGTGTCTATCCATCCGATACCACAACTTTGCTATAACTTAATTTGCCTGGATGCTTAATATGAAACATTACACGTACATTTATACCATGGTCCTAAATAAAATGTTGCTGATTTGAGGGCACATACGGCTGCCACAGCAATTATCTTGAAAATTTGTTATTTCTACTCCTCCAGAAGAAAAGGCCATATTGCCATAGGATTTTATCAAAAGACTTCTTACAGTGTATTGTTGTTGCTGTTGTTGTGGGGTTTAACGCCATTTTCAGCACACGATAGCCTATACATGGTGGCCAGTATTACTGGTAGAGGAAGAACCAAGGAAAACCCCAGAAAGAACCACAGACCCTTGAGAAGCTACTGGCAAGCTTTCTTACATACCCACATTGGCTGAATCCAAGACTCGAACTGCCGCAGACAGAGGTGAGATGGCTGTGATCCGTAACGGAGAGTGCTTTAGACCAATCGACTATAGTGTCCAATTTTATGGCTGCTTCTCTTGAACAAAATACATATTGACATGTGTTGTTTTTACAATCAGAGGAACTGAACTGATATACGTACACTTCAAAGTATTGTAAAAGCCATTATCTCGAAGCCACATTTCGTTCTCAATTGTGGAATAATTTCTTTTTTCTTTGTTTAATTTTTCAGAAAGACAGCACACTGGATAACCATCACTAATTATGTCTTCTTGAATCAATAAACCACCAACCCATAAATCAGGTGCAGAAACTTTAATCTGAGCTGACAGAAACGGTGCACCTTTAAGTATGGCCTTTAAGTTATCAAAAGCCTCTTGATATTTGTGACACCAAAGAAATTTAAATTTTTTACTCAGTAAATTGGTCAGGATTTCAGCAATTATGGAAAAATTGAGCAAAGATTCTGGTAATATCCAGCCGTACCCCAAAATTACATCTGTTGCCTTTTACTGATAGGCATATGGAATTCAGAGATAGTTTTGACCTTGATTTCTGCAGGGTTAATTTACCATGTCCCACAATGTCCTGAAAATGTAACCCAGGCAAGGCAAATCTAACTCACTTTTACATTATTTAATTGTAAAATTTGCATCACTGGTCTATCACAAAATTTTCAAATGGTTTCCATGTGATCTTTACAGGTACACTTGTAGATGAGTACATCATTGATGTAATGATCATAATTATCTAGACCAGATGTTACTATGTTCATTGAACAATGGCGTGTTGAGAAAGAAAGATTTCATACTAAAGAACATCACTTTATATTGATAAAGCTCTTCTGGAGTTGCATATGTTGAAAATACTTTTGGTCTTTCCATGAGAGGAATTTGCTAGAATCCTTTCAAAAACTTGAGCTTGGTGACACATTTTGCATTTCCAGTTTTGTCAGTGCAGTCATGGGTTCTTGAAATTGAAAAGTACTCTGTTATTTTTGTGACACTGTTCAGCATAGTTGGTACACATGGAAAGTATTATCTGGTTTCATTATGACAATACATGGCGAACTAAAGTTACTTTCACTTGCTTCAGTAATATTCATTCTCCAGAAATTATTGAATTTATTTTTTTCAAACTGATTCCTGCTTCAGAGGATTCATCCTGTCAAGATGCCGTTTCACAGGTGTTGAATCTACAACATTAATGTTATGGTAGATAAGATGCTGTTTCACAGGTGTTGAATCTACAATATTAATGATATGGTAGATAAGATGCTGTTTCACAGGTGTTGAATCTACACTATTAATGTTATGGTAGATAAGATGCTGTTTCACAGGTGTTGAATCTACACTATTAATGTTATGGTAGATAAGATGCTGTTTCACAGGTGTTGAATCTACAATATTAATGTTATGGTAGATAAGATGCTGTTTCACAGGTGTTGAGTCTACACTATTAATGTTATGGTAGATAAGATGCTGTTTCACAGGTGTTGAATCTACAATACTGGTATTAATGTTATGATAGATAAGATGCTGCTTCACAGGTGTTGAATCTACAATATTAATGCCAAGCGCTCTACGTTACGGATCACTGTCATCTCACCTCTGTCTGCGTGGGTTCGAGTCACGGATTCAGCCAATGTGGGTATGTGAGAAAGCTTGCCAGTAGCTTCTCGTGGGTCAGTGGTTATTTCTGGTGTTTTCCCGGGTTCTTCCTCCACCATTAATTCTGGGCTCCATGTATAGCCTAGCGTGTGCTGAAAAATGACATCAAAACCTACAACAACAACAACTAATCCATGAATAAGAAACACTTTCACCACAAGAAGACTTCTTAGATAAAAGCAATGTACTTGATAATAAAAGACTGAGAAGCTCCTGTGTCTCCTGGCAGAATCACCAGTAAGTAACATAGAACCTTTTGATATGAACAGTTCATAATTTTCCATAATAATATCAGAATGTGGTTTGTTCTGCTTTCAATAAATGACAATGACATTGATGTATCGTAAATAATACTTCAACCCTTAGCAATCAGAGATAATGCACGTAGAAAGAGATAAATATTTCTGATCAGTCTTATCTGATATCTAAGTTGTGTCAGATTTGGATTTGGAAGAACTCTTATCAGATGGATGTTTATCAAAGCCTGCTTAGAGAAAGACTTATTGCCAAATGAAACTGTGTGAGTCAAGGAATAGTTTGCCAACAGAAAGACAATTGAAACTGTATGAGTCAAGGAATAACTTGTCAAGAGAAAGACTTATTGCCAAATGAAACTCTCTAAGTCAAGGAATAATTTGCCAACAGAAAAACATTACCAATTGAAACTGTGCAAGTTGGGGAATAGTTTGCCAACAGAAAGACATTGCCAATTGAAACTGAGTACAGGAATAATTTGCAGAGAGAAAGACTTATTGCCAAACGAAACTGTGTGAATCAAGGATTAATTTACCAGAGAAAGACTTAATGAGAAATGAAACTGTCTGATACCAACATCTAGTATAGCCACCATTGTAATTGTTGTTATTCTTGTTTGTAGTGGAAAGTCATATTGCCATAGGGTTTTAACAAGATGATTAATTATGATAGATAGTTGTCCTGAATAACAATCGTGCCAGTCTGACCTCAAATTTGGATGTTGCAATTAACATATTGATGACAATTTTGTCATGAACCCTCCTGAATGAATGATTATATAAATATTGGGATTGCATCTAAAGTCTGCTAATGGTGTCTACATCGTACTAGATTTAAATGCTGCTGATCTTCTGTCAAGTTTGGCTGCAGCAGATCCAATGTTGAAAATTTTATTCCTCAAGGCGGTTTCAACACTCAGCCAGTACAATGAGCATATGGTCATCTGTTTAAGGGAATCATCTTTAAAGTTTTACACTGATACATTTCAGGCATCCTTTCTTTGCAAACATAAATCTTGTTATGTCAGACTTAGAATATATATGGATTTAGATCTGTGGATTAAGTGTGCATCATTAATTAATAACGATTTATTTCCCTTTACTTATCTGATAAATTTACAGATGGACCTGACAGTACATGGATATCTCCATCTGGTGAACTGATTGTGGATGAGGGAAGACTGCTGAACATAACCTGCTCTGGAGAATGTAATCCACCATGCAGTAGTTATCAATGGCACAAAGATTCTCAGCTAACACTGCTTGGATCCAGTCAGACCCTGGCAATAAATAATATCAGCCGAAACATTGCTGGTGTTTACTCTTGTACTGTCAACAATACTTACACCCTCAAAATTGGCACAGCTCAGATAACTGTCAGAGTGAATTGTAAGTTCCTTTATGTATAATTCCACTTAGCCTTGAACTATACCACAAAAGAAGAATAAAGTACAATGATTTGGAGGAAGATAATACTGTTGATAATGATAGAAAATAACAGCAATTCTTGCAAATTTTCAGTAATGCAATGTCAGCTGGTATAAATGTCATTTTTCAAGCATTTATTGTCCAGGGCAATCAAAAGTTTCAAGTTTTGGTGAGATTCTGGTACAGCTATAATAAGGTAGTGTGATGTATAGATTCTGGTACAGCTATAATAAAGTAGTGTGATGTATAGATTCACGTACACCTATAATAAAGTGGTGTGATGTATAGATTATGATACAGCTATAATAAAGAGTGATGTATAGATCCTGGTACAGCTATAATAAAGTGTGATGTATAGATTCTGGTACAGCTATAATAAAGTGGTGTGATGTATAGATTCTGGTACAGCTATAATAAAGTGTGATGTATAGATTCTGGTACAGCTATAATAAAGTGGTGTGATGTATAGATTCTGGTACAGCTATAATAAAGTGGTGTGATGTATAGATTCTGGTACACCTATAATAAAGTGTGATGTATAGATTCTGGTACACCTATAATAAAGTGGTGTGATGTATAGATTCTGGTACAGCTATAATAAAGAGTGATGTATAGATCATGGTACACCTATAATAAAGTGGTGTGATGTATAGATTCTGGTACAGCTATAATAAAGAGTGATGTATAGATCATGGTACAGCTATAATAAAGTGTGATGTATAGATTCTGGTACACCTATAATAAAGTGGTGTGATGTATAGATTCTGGTACAGCTATAATAAAGAGTGATGTATAGATCATGGTACAGCTATAATAAAGTGTGATGTATAGATCATGGTACAGCTATAACAAAGTGGTGTTATGTATAGATTCTGGTACACCTATAATAAAGTGGTGTGATGTATAGATTCTGGTACAGCTATAATAAAGAGTGATGTATAGATCCTGGTACAGCTATAACAAAGTGGTGTTATGTATAGATTCTGGTACAGCTATAATAAAGTGGTGTGATGTATAGATTCTGGTACAGATATAATAAAGTGGTGTGATGTATAGATTCTGGTACAGCTATAATAAAGTGGTGTGATGTATAGATTCTGGTACAGCTATAATAAAGTGTGATGTATAGATCATGGTACAGCTATAATAAAGTGGTGTGATGTATAGATTCTGGTACAGATATAATAAAGTGGTGTGATGTATAGATTCTGGTACAGCTATAATAAAGTGGTGTGATGTATAGATTCTGGTACAGCTATAATAAAGAGTGATGTATAGATCCTGGTACAGCTATAATAAAGTGGTGTTATGTATAGATTCTGGTACAGCTATAATAAAGAGTGATGTATAGATCCTAGTACAGCTATAATAAAGTGTGATGTATAGATTCTGGTACACCTATAATAAAGTGGTGTGATGTATAGATTCTGGTACAGCTATAATAAAGAGTGATGTATAGATCCTGGTACAGCTATAATAAAGTGGTGTTATGTATAGATTCTGGTACAGCTATAATAAAGTGTGATGCATAGATTCTGGTACAGCTATAATAAAGTGGTGTGATGTATAGATTCTGGTACAGATATAATAAAGTGGTGTGATGTATAGATTCTGGTACACTATAATAAAGTGTGATGTATAGATTTTGGTACAGCCATCATAAAGTGGTGTGATGTATAGATTCTGGTACAGCCATCATAAAGTGGTGTGATGTATAGATTCTGGTACAGCTATAATAAAGTGTGATGTATAGATTCAGGGTGAAACTATCGCAGTCTCAATAAGAAGAATCAAGAATGGCAACTTTTTTCTATGTCCTCCTTTACAGGCTTTATGAATTGGTCCAATACACACTCATGAATGTTGTGAGAGGTGACTAAGGGAAGTAACCTTTACCCATGGGTTGCATCAAATGAAGTTCCAGCTGAAGTCTAATAGACTTTAAAGGAAAATGAAGTTATGTAAAATAATTAGTTTGCTTTGTATTTTATGGATTTTACCCTTTTTGCCTTAATATTTGTTTTCTGTGCCTTGTTTTGGATACCCAAACTCCTTGTATGTCTGTTTAGCTCCCCTTTACAACGTGGCAGAAAAATATTGTAGTAATGCTGATGTAGGAGTCCACGCCAAAAAAACACAGACATGTGCATCCTCATTGTATCTCAACCATTTTTTCTGCCTCAGTTGTTCAATGGGTTTCATAGCACATACCCTTGGATGGGTTGCACTTAGGTAATAAAGAAAGCTCTTACTTTGTTGTTTAAAGGTAAATGGTGATTGTATGTGTGATTCAAAATGACATACCCTCGCCAAAAGGCAGGGTTGTTACAAACCATTGGTCAGTAATCTCTAAATTTGATAACTTCTATAGTACAGTAGCAGAGAATGTACTAGTACAGTACATTACCTGCTACTGTTGCATTGCTTACTCAGCTGAGATGCAGATTTCAAGTTACATGATTCTACATGAGCCCCTCTTTCTAATAGCATGGAACACAGCCCAAACCTTGTTAAATCTCCTCTTTATTTGAATGTGTAGTAGACAACTAGATGTGTGCTATTTGCTTGCCAAAATATCTTTTTGGTTTCTAAATGTACTATTGGCAATCCACTTATAATTTTGATTTGCTGGAGTGATAGTCATCCTAGTACCTGCAACAGCTGACTGTTAAGTTTATATTAATTTGTTAATTCAGTTTCAGAAGAAAACACCTTGCTTGGCATTAGGCAGCATTATAATAATTGTATCTGCCTTAATAGTTTATTGTTAGGGTAAGTATTTCTGCCTGTGTTTAGTTCCTGATTTTGTCTCATTTGTATAAATATTTGTTTGTGTGAGTATAATGTATTATAAGTGGTGGGTAATTGTCAGAGCAGAAGCCCATTTGGGAAGCACACAATGTGCTTAGCATGTACAGGTTGTGTACATATGGATGGTTGTTCTTTCTTTTGTTTGTGGTATAATGAGGTGTGGGACATAGTGGTGGTCACCTCGCAAATAAGGGAGGAAAAAAAGTACCTATTTAGCGTGAACATATTGTGTACACATTGACAGCTGTCCGTTCTGTTGTATTTTTTCTGATATGGCATTGGACTATTAGTGGAAGTTGCCTCACATATAAAGGGAGGATGAAAAGTCCATTTTCATCTTCATCTTATATAGACTCTCCACCAAATGGAATAATAACACAGATAATTGAAATAATAATAATAATAATAATAATAATAATAATAATAATGATAATAACAACATCAGCAATTCTACTAATACTGCTACTATTACTGCTACAATACTACTACTACTACATGTACTAGTAATAATCAGAACAAAAATAATAAGGACAAAGTTTAGGTTGATACCCCATCTGTTTCTAATAAAATCAGTGAGACTAACATGGTTAGGAAATCTTATAATTCCCACGGATCCTTGATGCTAATAAAGTACTTATTGTACAGGTAAGGAATTTATATTAAGTCCCGCCCGAGGTATGAAAACCTCCAACAAGTGTAGTGCATCCTTCATTACGGAGTAGCAGCACTCCCTCAGTGGTGGTGTCTCCGTATTGCTCACAAGAGAATTGTGCCTCTCTAAGAAGGTAGTACAGCGATTGTAAAGTTTTGATGCAAGCTGCACATCAGATCATTATCACTTGACCAGTCTTTGCTTGGGAATCAATCACCTGTCATCAGACTTTGAACACCTTTCAGTGACATCCCATTTGTGGTATGGAGGCAGGGGGTAGATTGAGCCCCCTCCTACCGGGTTTCTGTGCTACCACTTGATGTGGGATTTGGAGTCGGCCATTACTCTTTCAACTTGGGAAGTGGGTTGAATTAGCATCCCCCTTCCCTATATTCGCTTTACACCCATAGGGGCTGTGAGGAAACCTTTTTTCCAAATATGTCATGCTTTCTTTTTATGGCCCTTTTATTGTCTGTGTTTTGTGTCACAAGTATATGCTCTTAAAATAAGTAACAGAAAAGAGTAAAGACAACAAGCTTTGTAAAATTTAACAAATAATTTATTTTCCTAGAATACAAAGTGAAAAATGAGAAAAAGAACATATGGTATTGCAAATTAAATCCCAAAATAATCCCAGAATTATAAAAACAAGTCCTATCAATGAAAAGTTCTAAGTGAATCTCGGTTCAAATCCCGATCAAATTCAAGGGGGAAGGTGATGACGTCTGTATAACCTGCAAAGTGCAGATGTGTCAACAGCCTCTTGTTGAATCACAGAAAATAGTATTCATGTTTTGAATTCAGTATAAATTCCAGTGTCTTGTGTTACAAGTATATGCTCTTAAAATAAGTAACAGAAAAGAGTAAAGACAACAAGCTTTGTAAAATTTAACAAATAATTTATTTCCCTAGAATACAAAGTGAAAAATGAGAAAAAGAACATACGGTATTGCGAATTAAATCCCAAAATAATCCCAGAATTATAAACACAAGTCATATCAATGAAAAGTTCTAAGTGAATCTTGGTTCAAATCCCGATCAAATTCAAGGTGGAAGATGATGACGTCTGTATAACCTACAAAGTGCAGATGTGTCAACAGCCTCTTGTTGAATCACAGAAAATATTATTCAAGTTTTGAATTCGGTATAAATTCCAGTGAATGTCTTTATCCAAGAATTATATCAGAGCACTGTTGTATTTCCATGGAGAAAAATCACTTAAATTCAATAATGTGAAGAAAATAAAAATATAGCCCAAACTGGACACAGTATAATACAACTTGGCGTGTCAGGTGTTTTCAGCCCAACTGACAAACCTTTATTATAAATCAGGTATATGACTAAATTAGATGCAAAACAGATTCCCGGATGGGGGTTAAAAGTTCATTCTTCTTAAAAAAAATAGTTTGTTACCAGTTGGCGCATATATTGCTGTGGGTGCCTTTTCCAAGCATTACCCATAGGAACTCAGCTAACCCTACTTTCTTGGCCTTTGTCAAGCATCATAGGCAATGTGTTGGTCCTTTCTGCACTAGACAAGTGCTGCCAACCACAGTTTGGGAACACTCTCCACTATCATGGACCTTACACATTGTTCACCAACCCAAGTTGATGCGAATTAAGGGAAGAAATATGCTCCTTTTTGAAGAAGGATGCAGTAAAGTTTTTATTCCTGACACTTCTAATCTCAAAAAAGGAAGATGGTTCTGACACATTGACCTTTCTGCCTTTGGGGTAAAAGCTTCAAGATGGAGACCACTGCTTAGTTAGAAATCATGTAAGGCTCTCTGACTGGGCAGTCTCTATCAGTTTTCAAATCCGTATCTTACTTCCTGTTTTGCCTCAGCCATGAGGCATTCTAATTTGAGCTCTTCCTTTTGGACTTGCTTCCACCCCAGGAGCTTTTTACATGGTGATGGAGTTAATTGCATCTGATGTCCTTATATATTTCCATCCACAAATAATTTGACAACTCTTGGTTTACAGTCTCATCAGAGATTCCCTTCTACAGGCTTTGTCCATTTATTTGTCTGCTATGACCCACCTGTTGTTAACGGATTTTGTGATGTTGCCTCTGACTTTATAACATTTTTGAGAATGGTTCTGTATAATGCCTTGATGTAGTCTGTAGAAAACAAGTTTTAGTGATATGCAGAGATCTTCTCAATCTGATTTTGAGAAAATTGCACACATATTCAGTTATGTTGAGGACAGGTGACTGTGATGTCTGTACAAATATTGATGTTCTTTTACTGTTGTCAGTACCAGACCAAGAATAACTGTTGCATGGTATGACCATTTTGAAAAGAAATTGTGAATTTGTGAATTTATAAGATATTTTTCAACAAGTGGCCATAAATAAAAATTTGATCATTAATGGACTTCTCACTATTAATATTTCCCATAAGACTTTTTATGATGTCTTTTTGGTCCTAAATGAAAACAATGATTTGATATCCAATATTGCAGCATTAGCAGCCATCTTGAAGATCTTATTGCTACTCTAGAACATAAATTTGTATTGACATGAGGCTTTCACAGGGAGATTTGTATAATACTTAGTTTTTTCAAAGGGAAAATAGTTCCACTTGGACATTAAATATGGCCACCACAGTGGAAATCTTGATATCACCTCTCTGCATGATTGGATTGTCATATCAGCATGGAGTTTTCAATAAAAAGACTTCTTATGATATGTGGTTGATTCTAGATGTATTTGATGTCAATCTGACATTTAATATAATTGCCATGACAGCCATCTTGACAATTTTGTTTTCATGACTTTTTCGATATGGGAAGTCATTTCCTTCTAGTTTACATTCAAAAGAGTAATTAGGAAGATGTTTTCTATTGGAATATTGGTTATGTAACTGTAATCAACCTTTCTACTGAAATAAAATGGTTAAAAGTAGATTAATTGAAACAAATTCAATGTAATATCAGTTCTCGATCAAATCAGCTGATAAGGGAGAGGGGGGCACTGCCTGCAGCAGATAACTTTAAAAAAGTGTATTCTCTCAATAGACTACAGGAACAGAATAAAAAGTATATCTGATGAATTACAAGTGGAGAAAGAAAGTCATACACACATTTGTATTTTATCTTTTATCGCAGATGGATATATTTTTACAATAAGTACAAAAAAGTCAAAAAATTAAATTAACCTCAAATATCACTGACATCTTAGTGTATTTGTGAAAATTATGCAAACTATTTAACTTATTACCATCATTATCTCTGTAATGATTAAATATGTCTAATTAAAAATTCTTTTTAAATGTCATTTTAGAAATTGTGTATTTTTGTGATCCTAAATTAATCTTCAGAAGATCAGTGAACAGTAATTATCTCACCTCAAGAAAGCAATATAGTTTATGACAATATTATCTGCATTTACCATCTGTCAAAATATCATGATGGGAGATACATATGCTCTATGCTAGATATTGTCCAGAAAGGGCATATTTGTCTATAAAATTGCATTTCACATCATTTCTTTACATGACATCAGTACTGGTGCATGTCAACACAGGTTACCTGTTTGAACTCCTACTGGTATTGTAACCTGTCATGATGGAGATAGAATTATCCATGAAAATTCGTTACTAGGGCCATTTAGAAGGTAAAACAAATGTTGTCTTTTATATGAGGAGGTTTTGAAGAATATGTTATATAATTTTAGTACTTTGCAGTTAAAGAGAACAAAATGAAAAAATAAAGAGACCTATCATGGATATCTGAAAATTCCTTACAACCAATAGGGGTACTCTGATTTTATAAACCAATCTTAATTAGATTTAATTGTTCTTTATACATCATCTTTAAATGCTAGTTAACCTTAGTATATATCAACTTAAAATGCTAGAAAAACTTAGTGTACATTAACTTTGAATGCTAGTTACCATAGTGTATATCAACTTTAAATGGTAATTAATCTTAATGTATATCAACTTTAAATGCTAGTTAACCTTAGTATATATCAACTTCAAATGCTAGTTAACCTTAGTATATATCAACTTTAAATGCTAGTTAACCATAGTATATATCGACTTTAAATGCTAGTTAACCTTAGTATATATCAACTTTAAATTCTAGTTAACCTTATATATATCAACTTTAAATGCTAGTTAACCTTATATATATCAACTTTAAATGCTAGTTAACCTTAGTATATATCAACTTTAAATGCTAATTAACTGTAGTATATATCAACAGTAGTATACATCAACTTTAAATGCTAGCTAACCATAGTAAGTTTTTGTTTTATCAGATGGACCAGACCGCATTACACTATCCCCAAGCCAGATGTCCTATGAGCATGCAGAAAATTCTTCTCTCAATGTGAACTGTTCAACAGACTGTTTCCCCAGTTGTCAGTACAGATGGACTGGTCCTGGTGGAAATTACACCAACAAAACAGGAATATTGTCCATTTCCAAGATATCCAGAAGTCAGACTGGTGTGTTTACTTGTACAGCATCTAATCCCAGCATAACAAGTAAATCAGTTACTGCTACTGTATCAGTTACAGATCAGTGTAAGTATTTATACAAGTTGACTTGTTGTAACGTGGCTTTTGAAAGTATATAGCTGCCACAATGTTTATCAATCATTTTGTCTATCATACACTTTATTTAGACATCAGTAATTAATGTGAGCAGAACACATTGTGTCATCTTTCTCATTTCAACGTACCATCTTTGTTTTGGTTACTATATAACATATTCTCCTTTTTATGCAAACTAAGTGTACATACATTTTACAGACTGGGTTTGTGAAAATATTTCAGGCTGTGACTCAGAAACTAAGGCTGTGAAAAATAGACAGAGGAATCAGTGCTGACTGCATGTGTTAAATTCCTTTGTCATACACATTTAGAATGGGTCTAACGGAGATTTCTAAGTTATAACCTAAGAACCAATCCCCACGGGGTATGGGCTACCCATGGACCATTGCTGTTTACATAACTAATTTGGTCATTTCAAGCTGAAATATATTACATTCTTTTGTCATATATGTTAGGGAGAGGCCTTAGATCTATACTTTTGAAGTGATAACCAAAGAACCAGTCCCCAGAGTTTTGAAGCTACCCAATGGTCCAGTGTTGTTTACGTAACTAATTTGGTTATTACATGCTGAGAAACTTCAAAGACATCCTAAGTCCGATTAAGCTAATGCCAATCACTAACCAAGACCAGCCTAGTAAATCTAGCCCCTGTAGTGATAAAAGGTTCCAAACATAACAGCATAAGATTGAGGCTAGCACAGCGACTAGCGAAAAACTGAACATACATGGTCCAAACAGAACGTGCAAAACAGAATAAAATGTATCTCATCACATGTAATATCTGTAGCCTTCTTTATGTTGGACGAACTGAAAAGTTACACAAAGGGATCACTGATCTGACTGGATGACAAAGACGTTGACTGTACAGAAGTCCAGTTGCAGAACACTTTTCTTCTCATGACCAAAGATACTGTGATGTAACACTTATTGCAACTGCTCACTGTTGAACCCCAACTGGAGTCCCCAAACCAGGAAAGAAAAGGAATCTTATTCCAAGATACGCTGCCTTAGAACATTGAAACCAAGTGGTTTAAACCAGGAAGAAAAAAAAAAGCCACACACAAATAAAATCGTCATTCTTTTGCAGTCGGCACATTTTAATTTCAATAATTCTTTCAATTTGCTTATTAGTCATCCAGCAGCTCACAACTGCTAATAAAATAATGAAATATTCTTGATATATTTTGAGGCTACCCAACTTTGCATCCCAGAAACAGATGGTGATAGGGCTCATCAATTTCTTGGACAGTGTAAAATATGATGCAACATCAGCATCAAGTTGAAGCTAACTAGTCAAAATTTTCAAGCCTCATGTAGAAATATTGACGTAATTTTTTTAACTGCAAGTCTTGCCGTTTTATGTGTCTTGTCTGTGTTATGTAATTGCATTTGAAAAAAACTCATTTAGAGTCGAAATTATTCAGGCTAGTTAGAAACTAATTTTCCACTGTTCATTGTCAGTTTATTGCATTTATCTTAATTAATCCTTGACAAACCTGATCCCTTGCTGGAACCAGTGCACTTGAAATGACTGTTATTCACCATATGAATTATATTCTATATATGATTTTCCAAATTATTTGAAACATTCTTCAGTGACTGTGTATACTGAAGATAATGTTGGGGATAAAGATGTTAGAATTGCTGGCAGCAAACCAAATGAAGATTTACTATCAGCAATGAAATGGTTGTGCAGTAATAAACTTGGCCTTAATTTGCAGAAACCCATTTAATGCTAATCTGCCCTGTATAATGGGCGGCCAAATATAGAAACTTTTACTTAGAAGTGAATGGCACAGAAATTGAAACTGTTGTGTCAAATGTTTGGTACCCTTATTAAGAATAAATGTATCTTAAAATGGCAATGACAACAAGGGTTAGAGCTTTTATGTCTTGCGAGTTGATCATGAAAGTGTACAGTATATTTGTTTTAATATTTGTAATAATTAACTGCTATTTTTGCTTTGGTGTATCTTTTCCTGATGCTCATCACATGTTTAAGACATTGCCTATACCAGTTAGAAATTGGAGGTCTAGAAAGAAAGAAAAAACACGATAAAAGTCTGATACCTTCGGACAGACAGAATAGGCTCCTTCTTTTACTTGGACATCATGCATTTATACATGTGTCTCTGGGGCACTCAACATTTGATTGATTTAGGTATTTTTGTCATTTCTACCCAGATGTGTTCCCCTTATACTTTTTGTGAATATATTTATTTCTCTCCTGTCATTCCTTTATTTTCATGTATCTGTGTCCATTATCATTGATCATGAGGGTCTTCAGCATATCACTAGTGAAGCTATGCTTCTTGTGTTTTATTTCTCCAATAGTTTTGGGTTTAAGTTCATTGTTGTAATACAACATTGTTGTAATACATTCAGTAATACCTTGAGATGCTGGAAATTGTGGGCACATTATTGCAGCATGGGACAACATCTCCGGTATGCAGGTCATGTGTAGAGATAGATCATTCCTAATTTGTCGTTTGTGGCCCAACAGGATTTGAGACCTGAAGGATGCTGTCAATGCCCAGGAAGGGGCCACATTATTTTCTGATGTATGGATGTTGCCTGTGGCTATAGCACTTCATAGAATTTGTAAATCACCTATTTCAGTGATGACACTTCCCAGCATATGAACAACTGTTACACCTTTATTATATGAGAGGGATGACTTTCTGACTTTCTGTTGTATGTATGTCACCTGTGGCTAAGGACTTCCCAATGAAAAGAAGATTACTGCTTAATTACTGACCCTTCCCGGTGTATCAAAGTTGTATGATTGAATGAGAGAGGTGTCCAGAGTTATGAAGTACCCTGGTTCCACTAAGGGATGATCCATGATGGAGCCGGATCAAAGTAGTTTTTCCAAATGCCTGTACTAATGTAATCTTGGCTTTATTTGGAATAGAGTTATTTCTTGGCATTCAGTTATTTAGACAAGAGCCTGTAATAATGTATATTTTGGTTTGGTTTGGCATAATGCTATTTTTACAAGTGCCTGTGCTAATGTACATATTGGCATCGCTTTGCATAAAGGTAATTCTTGGCATGATGCTATTTTTACAAGTGCCTGTGCTAATAATGTACATATTGGCATCGCTTGGCAACTGTTAAAACTTATTACACAGCTTGGAGAATTTTTACGATGCTTTGTTGTCATTGCTTCTCCTCCTATGCCACTTGATATTTGGTTTATGTAGATGTGAAATAAAGTTTTAATCTTTTCCCTGGTCTACACTTGGGTGAACTTTCAAGAAAAGTTGGTAAAAAATGGTATTTTGGGAATTTTAATCATCATCACTCTTTCACCTTCCACATGGTTTGAGGGATTTTATTATAACTTTGTAGGACGAATATTTTCTCAGTGGAGATAAGAATAATGTTTTAATTTTCTCATCTTGCCCATATTGTGAGAATTTCCTCCATATTTTGCTCAATAAATAGCTGGTTACTGGATATGTGAAGTGGTTGTACTGTTTTCCTTTCGACCATTTTTTGGAAATATCTTGAAAAATGGTCACATTGATTCAATGATCTCATGATGGATATTTTGGTGGGGATGTGCAGATAAGATTTTACTGCTCTCATCTGACCCATTTTGGGCAAATTGTCTTGAAAAATTATCAGAGATTGAATATCTTGAGATTTTACATCATCATCGCTTCATCTCATACACTGGTCTGAGGATATCTTTTAAACTTTGAAGGCTACTAGATATGTGGTTGGTACAGATGCACAGTGATGTTTTACAGTTTTCCTCTGAACCGTGTTTAGCAAAATTTTTGCAAAGTGTCAAAAACGGGGAGTTTTCCTAATTCACTTTGTCATTCATGTTTTGACCACCATTGGTTGAGGTTTCTTTAACTATGAAGTCTGAATAAGTGGTTGGATTAGAAATGCAATAAGGTTTTCTCCATTTATTTATCTCCTTTTAGCAGCATTTTATGTTAAAACTGCATAAAAAATATTTGCTGGTTGCTTGGGAAATTAGGTCATCATCGTTTGATGTACACTAGTTGGAGACTTTTATTGAAACTTCAGAGACTAGATATTATGTTGGTGATGGTGTGCAACAAGGTTTTACTTTTTCCATGAAGCCATATTTTGAGAAATTGCAAAACAAATTGTCAGACAATTTATATTGTTTTAATTCCATGCATCGTCTCATTTCTGTCCATATCCGATTTTATTGAAACTTTGCAGTCAAGTTATGTGGTACTTACAGATGTACAATAACATTTTATTTTTTTCATCTGGTCCGTTTTGCAGAAGACATCTTGAACAATTATGAGCATTGCTCCAAATCTCTAAGTGTGGGTGCATGTATCTGTAATATTTGCTAAGTAAGACACATGTGATCACTAGAACATGTTTGGCATGTGGGATTTTCATGCCTGTAACTGTATGTATGTCTAGTTGTATATGTTACCTTTATAAATAATGAATGTATGGTCATTAAGTTGTATTCTGTTCTCAAGTAGTTTTATAGTTAATATTCTTTATATATTTTTATCTTTCGAAAAGTGAAACTCTTATATTTTGGTGGTCAGCTTATATGTTTTTGATGATGTGTTTAACCTTTTTAGAGTTTATGCAAGTCTTTTTAATGTTTAGATGGACCAGATAGTCCAGTCTTTACACCAGACAGCACAGTGTACACAGTGAATGAGAGCCATGCTCCACCTGACATACGATGTTCAGCAGACTGTTTCCCCAGCTGCAGTTCTCGTTGGTACAAAGAACAGAAAGTGGTTTATGGCGATCCAGCAGATGTATTGTCCTTGGGAAATGTGTATAGAAATGCCACAGGCACTTATAGTTGCCAGTCAGAAAACACAGAAACCAATGCTACTGCAGAGAAAGCCATTCAACTTATAGTTCAGTGTGGGTATATTTGAATTTGTTTTTTTAATCTAACCTTCTGGGAAGGGAAGTGGGTTAACCTTAGTCTGATTGTCTCATATCTAGTGTTTTTACGTGCAGAGTCGTATGCTACATGATCACCCAGTGTGCATTTTATATGATGGTCTGTTTTCTTTCTGTCAGTGTGTATGTCCATGTGTTCCAGTATCTAATAATTTCTCTACTTTGTGTACTTAGGGCTTTTTTGTTAGCTCTACTGCTCAGAGACAAGACTTGTTTATGATCCATCTGTTAGTGCAAGTGTATTATATGGAGTTTTCAATGATAGACATATTATGATGTTTCAGTAGTCCGAAATAAACTTTGCCAGATTTGACATGCATGCCATATTGTTGCCCAGTTAAAACAACCATTTAATTTGCTCCCTTTATATATATATATATATATATATATATATATATATATATATATATATATATATATATATATATATATATATATATCGAGAGAGAGAGATATAGATAGATCATATAAATTTGTTCGAGGAGTACATGGATGGAAATACAAATGATGAGGTGCAGTCGGTCTGTATTGACTTTGATTTAGCCAATATTCAGAATTCATAAATACTGAACAATCTGGATGAGAAACTTTCATTCATATGAGCCACAAGAAAAAAGTGAATTATAAAAGCTGTGATGTGAATATACCGGTAAGCCCCTGTTTCTTGATGTTCCAAGAACACATAAAATATACCGTGATGTTGAATTTGCAGACTCTACACCTGTGAAACAACAACCTTACAGGACGAATACTCTCAACCAGGAGTATTTGGAAGAGGAAATTGAATATTTGGTGGAGAATGTAGTGAACCAAGTAAACATGGCTGGAGTTCACCAAGTATTCTTGTGCCGATACCAGATAATACTTTCCATATGTATTGACTATTTAAAACTGAACAGTGTGACCAAAACTAATTCATATACAATACCAAGAGTTGATGACTGAATTGACACACTTGGAAATGCAAATTATGTCACATAGTTGCAAAGTTGTCCTTTTGAAAGGATTTTGGCGAGTTCCACACATGGAAATTAAATTTCAGTATTTACAACTCCAGATGGACTTTATCAATATAAAGTCACACCATTTGTTACTATTAATTGTCACCAAACGTTCCGGCTTTTAGCAAGCATAATAACATTTGCTATAGATAGCTGTGATGCTGCATCAGTGACGTCATTATATACAATGACACATCAATGAAATCAGTATATACAATGACACATCAGTGAAATCAGTATATACAATGACACATCAATGAAATCAGTATATACAATGACACATCAATGACATCAGTATATACAATGACACATCAATGACATCAGTATATACAATGACACATCAGTGATGTCAGTATATACAATGACACATCAGTGATGTCAGTATATACAATGACACATCAGTGGTTGACATTTGTGACATGTCAAGTGGGTTGTGCAGTAAATCATGTCTTGAGAGACCACTGCTATGAAAGACCACCTGTCTTGAGAGAGCAAGTTCTCCTTTAATAGTTTTATTAGTTATGTAGTGTTATGACCTGTCATGAGAGACCACCTGTCTTGAGATATATTCTGGCACAAGGGTGGTCTGTCAGGACAGGTTGTATTGTATTTCAAAATAAGCCATGTATTATGAAAAGTCACATATATAAATTGTGACATAGAATGTTAAATATAGTTATGGATATCTATCTGCCGAGAGAATTGAAGTCTTCTTATTCCTAGTATTGTTCTTGTTTAATGTCAGACTGCAAATGTCTTTAACTTTGTGTTTAGATTTAAGTTTAGAGGAATCATGCATTTAAATCATGTATTGGAGGTACAAAGTGCTCATTTGACAGTCTGGCCTAAAGCAACATTTTGGGATTAATACAAATTCATTCAAAGACATTTTTGACAATGCCATTGTGATACATCAAGACTGATGTACAGTGAAGGATATTGGCCTACGTGTATATCCTATCATGTGCTGAAAAAAGCGTTAAAGCCACAATGACGTTTAATAAGTGTAATCATTACTTTTCTCTCAACCCTTCCATGACATTTGATTGTAGGTGGATATTGGTCATTCAAATTTCTGAAATGTCCACAGATTACTAGTTGACCATTTCATAACATATCCCAAAGTATTACTGTTTATTTCATGACATATCCCAAATTTTCTATATTAAAATATCCCCATAAGAGAGCGCTTTGTTCTAGAGCTAAATCACACATATATATGCATGGTAAATACTGTCTTTGTTCTACAGCTAGATAACTTGCACATATGTATATATATATATATATATATATATATATATATATATATATATATATATATATATATATATATATATATATATATATATATATGCATGGTAAATGATATCTTTGTTAATGTTTTGAGTCAAACTTTAAGTACAGCCTTTTTTCATAAATGTTGATGTTTATGTGCTGTATACAATTTAATTGCATTAGGCAAGATATTTTATAGTAAACTACACCACTAAATGTAAAACTTGTTGCATACATTTTGTTGTTTTTGGATACATGACTAATTTTTCATAGAAGAGTTAATGAATCAAGCATGAATGTTGGAGACCACATTTAATTGTCATATACATGTATTGATATAATCTGTTGCCTGGTTGTCTTGAAATTTGTAAATCAGGAGTCACTGTACTTTTTCTCTACCTTTAAAAGTAGCCATCTGAGTTTTCCGGCAATTTTTAATTATGTAGTGAACTTTTTTTTTATAACAGCGTTATAGCCACATTTCTATTCAGGTATTCAAACTGTAAATTCTCAAAGTTTTTTTCAGGATTGACACTTTCAAGCTTGTCATCTACCCAAATACTTTCAGATCATCTTCTGCTGTGTATTTCCTTTTAAAATTCTTTTATTTTGTTTGCAGTTTTTGACTATGAAATTGTTCCCACGTCAAGTTTATGAATTTGGCATGTCAGACTTTAGGGTTACTCTCAATATCATCAGTATTTGTTCTAATAGCATGAGCAGTGGTGGCATCGATTTACATAAACTTTTTATTATGGTCAGGAACCAATTTAAGGTAACAACTACTACCATGTCGGCCAATTCTGTGCGTCGGGTAATTCTGTGCAACGATACATCATTTCTGTAAACATTGGCTCAGGTGTTACTTTGGGTCAACAATCCATTTTGTATCAAGAAAGAATAATCACAATTTAATTAAGAAAAGTGATATTCATAAAGTGTACAAAAATTTCCAGCATTTCGACTCGAAATGCATATGAAAATGTGATTTTAAATTTCAACATGAAGACCCACTTCATGACCTTCTTGAACTGGTAACCCAGAAAATCTGATTTACTGAGTATCTTTTAGAATCATACAAATGAATACATATAAAAAAGATGGAAATTTATACCTTAAAACAATACTGCATTTTAATCCAAGTTTCCGTTTTTGCAAGAAGTTCTCCTACACGTACAAGATCGTCTGCTACCTAACGTGTCAACATGCCTCTAGAATATAAATCCTCAAGAAATTCACCAGCGTATAGTCTGTTTCTAAATTCTTTATTAATTTTTCCCTATCAGCAAGACATTGTAAACACAGTGTTGTTTTTCTTCTACATAATAGATATAAAAACAATATTAAATGTTGAACTTTACTAACTCTCTTACAAGATCGGGTTTTGTTTGCTAAATATCTCTTGCCATTTATTGGTATTATTACATTGAATTTTGCAAAGCTAGCCATAACCTGACCTAATTACTTGATTGAAATGCTGACAGTGACAGTCCAAAGTAATGCATTTCATTTCTATTGCCCGATTAATAAATATTACATCTTGTCAATGCTGTGCTCAATATAGGCCGACATATCACGAATCAGGAAAACACAAGGGTGGTATCCCCGTGTCCAAAATTAATATTATTTTGAACAGAATATTCTGGTTACAATTGCCTCTTTTCAAATGATAAGCATTGCTGTATATTATTTTTGTCCATTGGTTGAATTAGGTATGCGTTTTGCTTCAGTATTGGAGACAGAAACCTTAAGTGCGCAGAAATGCCCGACAGCATTGTATATAAACTGATACGCAGAAAAACTAACCATACAACTGACTTGGGAGAAACTCACACAGCAACAGATAAGTATATAAAATGCCACTAAAACAAATACCATGAAATCTGCTGTAAAGCAAAACAATTTAAGTTTTAAATTTGAGCATCCAAGAAAAATGCACCAATACGATTTGTCTCGATCCATTTCCCGATGCTAATAATTAACATTATTTGATTTTAAATAGTGAGTGCTGTTTCCTGGAACCTGAATTATTGTTGGAATTATGTATTTATGTAAAGAAATAGAAGAATTAAAGGCATGTGACCCAATTAGTTTTCATATCAGGGTAAAACCGAGCTTAGATTATCAATAGATAAATCATCTTTTGCCCCATTTTTAAAGAATAGCATCACTTTAACAGTTGTTAACACATTTTAAAATTATACATTAATTCCATCTTGGTCAGTATATTTTGTATGATCAGTTGATTAAAAAAATTTGAAAACATCTGAATTTTGAATGGGTGGAGTTTCAGACTGGCTAACTTATGGTAATTTGACACAGAGATTGAGAAATAGAAAATAATTGGGATTATTTTTTCACAATATCTGATCCTGAACCTAAAGATTTTTCAGGCATAGGAACAGTGATTTACTCATACTTGTATACATATGATCTTCTTTGCTAGCAATAAATAAATGATAAATGGTTTGCATGTGTGGGTACTGTACAGGAGAATAATGGGTCAATTAATTTTGATCACTTTGTGACCCCAGTTTTGGTACGGTCATTTGTAATCTGTTAGGAATTTAATAAAATTTGGTGATGCAATGGCAAATTCTAACTATGAGTCTCAGAATGGATTTTAAGAAACTTTTGGAAAACCATAATTTAGTTGGGTTGGGTTTTTTCATCAGTTCACTATAGTTGTTTGACATCGGATTTAGGGTTGTATGCATATGTCAAATTGCGTATCAAATATTAATCGACAAATATGAATTTTAGCTGCAACAGAAAAAAGAAGCAGCAAGTTGAGAGACTCAATAGGTTACTTTAAATTAAGTGTTCATTATTTATTTTTTGTGTTTTGATTGCAGATCCCCCAACTGTTGACATGGAAAGTAGAAATGGAAGTCACAACGACACGAGTCTTATGATAAAATGCTCAGCACATGGCATACCTGAACAATATACCTACAGATTGACACACAAGTCTCTGTCCTCTGGCATAGAAATACGACAAGTGAGTTATGAGTTCATCTCTACAGGAGTAATAATCCACCGTTTTAATAATCCTACCTATATGGACACAGGAATTTACACTTGTAGTGTAAACAATGGAATACTGGACTACACTGATGGATCATTGGATCAAAGTGTATATTCCACTGCTTGGATTAAAGGTCAGTGTCAAATTAATATAAAATGCACGTTTCTTTATTTCCATATTTATTCTCATTAAACCTTTAATATTTGTACATTCATCAACATAATGTCTTTTTTTGTATTTCATACCCATCTACATAATTTTGTTATCTGTAAGGTGGTGTAATTGAGTATCAGTTTTTACTCAAACTAAACAGTTAAGATAAATGTTTTGTACCTCACATGATAGACTGTAATATTTAAATTATAATTTCTGTTCCATTTTTTTTGTTACAGATAATGGCCTTTATTATAGATCACAACAGTCTAAATAAATTGTAATTTCATGAACATTTTACAAGTACTCTTTAATATAAAGCTAAATGTGTTTATATGCATAGGATTCAGTGATATGTAAAAACATCAGGCTTTAGAAATTATGCTTAGGTTTTTTATCCCTACCCCCAATTTCACCCCCTTAGACAACAGTATGCAAGGTACCGAAAGCTAAAAGTAAAAGAGGGTAAATCCTTAAAATATGTTTGTTTTATTAATGATATAAACATTATTCTGTTAAATAATCCAAGCAAGTTTCAGTTAAATATCAATGGACAATCACAAAGTCTATAGTTCTACACTAAATGTCTGCCTCTTACCTCATGCTGGAGGGCAAATCGGGCCTATTCTAAACCAAGCCTTCAGGTGGTAGTCATCTCTAATGGTGAGAGCTCTTTATGTTAACCATGTTTGTTTGAAGCATTGTTGTTAATATATTTATTACATTATACATAGTGAATATCTTTATTGTTCAACAAAAGTAAATATATTAACAAGATTATGGTTATACATATTTATAGCTGCATCATTTGTTTGTAACAGCACCTAATGTTTTAGATATAATGATTCTTCATACAGTTACTAGTAAACCTAATATATGGTTCCACATTCTTTCCATGGGTTATGCAAGAGTTCACTTATTTAATTGATCATTTAAATATTTTGTAAAGTTTCTAACTTCTCTTGAGGATGTGCTTGCCATGTTCCTGACATGGTTCAGCAGAAAGGGTCTTTTCTTTTCTTTATCTGTTTTTTTAAAATACTTTTTCTCCTAAACCTAGGAGTACAATATTGATATATCTGCGACTGTTCGGTTAATTAAATTTAAATCATGCTTAAGGAATGTCTTTAAAACAAATTCGTATTTCTGAAAAGGTTTGCCATAATATCAGTTAGGTATAATTGTTTTTCTTCCAAAATGTACATCCAAACATGTATTTGTTGTGTTCAGGACTCCCTTATGTCACATCAACAGAAACGAATTTCTATGCAGAGGTAGGACACTCTGGAAGGCTCATCATTGAGTTATATAACAGTTTGTTGGATTCGATGGTTACATGGTATAAACACAACGGAGGAACTCTAGAGAAACTGCTGAACTCAGACAAGTACAACATCATTGTAGCCAGCAGTATGGTGGATGTAAATTTCTACTCGGTCCGAATCCGTGAACCTGGTTTTATAGCCACTTTGGAGATTAGAAACATAACGGAGGAGGACTTCAGTTTATACCAAGTCCATGTGCAGAATTCTGTTGGGGAAATGTATCCATTGCTACTACAACTGAGTGTAAGTGGTAAGTTCTTGTAAACCACATGCTCCTGCATTCATTAAGAGAGTATGACACCTTTCCTTGACTAGGATTAAATTGCTGTATTTCAAAGGCTTGCCCGTTTTCTTTCATACTCAACAGGGCTAGAAATGTGTGATAGTGTAAAGGAGGTTTAAAGAAGTCAAAAGATATTTGACCTAAAATAAATCCATTCATGGTAAAATTATTGCAAATTTAGGAATTGTCAAATTACAAAGGCTCTCACAAGAGTTGAAATCTAGGATAGGCTTGATGGTTCTGAAGAAATATAATAGAGAATGAATAGCTGAAAACTTGAAATAGAAAGCAACTAATTAAAACTACTTTTAAATAAGGATTACCATCAGTATTCAGAAAATAACTTTCCTCCACTAAAGTTGATAAAACTATCATTGAGTATCACAAACATCGTTGTTTCATGTTCCATGGACCACTTTATATGTGGTATCAATTCATTGATGCACTTTCATATCATACTGTATTGAATGCATTTCTGTCCAATTTGTGTTGTTTTGTTTAAACTCAAACTGTGAAAAGTGTTTCATAATTTTTCAGTCTTGCAATTAAGTTTTTGTGTGCAAGTATTTCATATCAGTAATTGTAAAGAAGCTGTTACTATCTTGCCTTGTAAACAATGATGTAATTGACATAACAATGATATTAAATTAGTTTAAACAATACTTACTGAATGTTATGTCACTATGAGAAGATCATCCATAATGATGATGTAAAATAACTTGAAGGAACAAAGTTTGAATAGACAACTAATTTCTAGCTGAATAAACCAATGCTTTTATAAATTAACTGCTACATGGATAAAATCACTTGTTTCATTTATATAATGCATCCAACAATTACACTGTTCACTGCATCTCATTGTTTATAAGAATGAGTATGTTTTTAAGTAATGTCTGTTAATCATCATAAGATAGTGTACCCATTTTGTCCCTGCACGTTAATTAGTGTGGGCATTTGTAAAGCTGGAGAATTACTTAACAAACCACATTCTGTCTGTCTCTTTGTAACTGGGTATTTATTTATAAATTTGTATGCTACCCATCTTGCAATTGCATACCATTTACCAATTTTCTATTAGTTAACAAGGATATATGCTGGATTGCATGTGTGTATGCATGTTATTAAATTATACCCTTATACCCTTTCTCTTCCTTTAGTAGGTTTAAATGTACAATATCAGTAAGGTTTCCTTTCTTTTTTATTTAACCAGCCACACATCCACTTATTCACAAATATTGCTACATACGCTCTGATCATGTTTGTAAAGGTGGTGGTCCTAATTGGTCCATGCACACCAATCCAACATGGTGTGCATGGAAAAATTGCATTATGAAAACTGTGTGATGCATGCAGACTTTGATGGAAACCCTGGCTTCAATCTTCTAAAATACGTGTGCATGGGTTCAATGTTAAGTTTTCAAAAACATTAAGAATAACAATTCCTCTGTTTGTAATGACAGCCAAGGAGTGGTATGATAAACCCGTGATAGTCTCATGGACTATCAGTGTATCTCAGGATATAATAATAATAATGAGTACTTTGTATAGCGCCTAATCTTTAGAAGCTCTAAGCGCTTTACAACATTAGACAACACCTATAAGATAAAAAAACATAATAATATTATTGCAAAAGCAAACACCATCAAATTAGAAAAACATAAACAAAATTAATTTAAAAAAACATGCTGAGAATATTTCAGGTAGGAAACATTATTAGGTCTTTAAGTTTGTTCTTGCTATCGAAATAAGTGAGTTTTGAGAGCCCTCCTGAATGTGATCACTGTCTTTGTGTCTAAGTTCAGTGGGCAATTCATTCCCTGTTGCTGGGCCTCGGTATGCAAAAGAACGTATCTCAGGATATCTATAATGATCAGTAGACATTATCTGCACCATAGTAGTGTGGCAAAAAATAATGATTATTTCTTTCTTAATTAGTGATGTAGATCCCCCTATATACATACATACATACATACGTATATAGATATATATATATATATATATATATATATATATATATATATATATATATATATATATATATATATATATATATATATATATATATATATACCAAAATGGTTGCAAATTGGCCATGATCGAACAAGAAATTAAATAATCTCCATGTGGAAATCAATGAGTTCATCCTCTCTGCAGAACTACAGCAACAATCTCACATCAGACCTGTTGTAGAGCTATGGTTTGACCTTGATTTTGATTTTCGCACCAAGGACGCTCTATTAAAATAACTAAAACTGAAAATGTAATCAGATCAATTTCAGTATTGTGCACATGAAAGATTTCCTGCAGGAGTGGACTCCCAACAGCATCATCATCATCATCGTTTCACGCAAGCAAGTGTGCAACAAACTTCAGCAAGAACAGTTTAGATTTCATCAATCAAAATTCCCGTATGTATCACTGGTGCTGTTGTATCCTTCACAGGATACTTTCAAAATATGCCAGGCACAGGCGAGGCCCCCAAGCCTGTTTTGCAATGAATTGTCCCAATGTTGTCTCACTTACACAAAAACTGTCCACAGTGCACAGGGATTGACAGTGTTGCACCAAAAATATGCATGGATCACCAGTAATCACATAAAAAAGTCAGACCTCCCTTGCCTGGCTGAGTCACGCATTGAATATATGTTGCAGGAATCCAAAGTGGGTTTTGATTTGATCACCAGTCCCAAGACTACAACAAACTTCAACCTGCTGGTGATTCGTTCACACATGTTTATTATGAAACAATCATCATTCTAATGCTGTGAGAGAGAAGGCCAGGACTGCAGTTATTATACCTGGGTAAATCCTTTTCACAGGGATATTACTTGCATGACATGTATTGCAACTTACCAGGCAAGATAGTGACACCACCATGACTTTACTTTACTGGTTACTATTAAACCACCAGGTTGCTTCCCGCTTCAATGTTTTTCTTTTGGCACATCTAGTGCATGCCCCATGATTGTGTGTTTGTTATTATTTGTCTGCATTTGTTGTATCTTTTTCACCTGGGGCATATAAAACAATATGATCTTAAGGTGTCTCTAATTTCCACCATGGATGTAATTGACTTTTTAAACAACAAGGTTTCTAGCACCAGTCAAACATCGTACAGCATTAACCAAGATTTGTGATATTCATTGAACCATCCTGATTTAGCAAAACTTAGTTGTTGTTCAACTTAATCATGGGGGCCCTGAGTGGCCGAGTGGTCTAAAGCGCTCTCCGTTACGGATCACTGCCATCTCACCTCTGTCTGCGTGGGTTCGAGTCTCAGATTCGGCTAATGTGGATATGTGAGAAAGCTTGCCAGTAGCTTCTCGTGGGTCGGTGGTTCTTTCCGGGTTTTTCCCGGGTTCTTCCTCCACCATTAATACTGGCCGCCATGTATAGCCTATTGTGTGCTGAAAAATTGCATTAAACCCTACAAAAACAACAACAACTACTTAATCATGAGATGGCTCAAGTGACCAATGATAAGTGATGCTACCATGTTCTTAAAGACTTCACAAACTTGGCAATCATATGTCAGGCAACAAGTACTTCACTATTCAGAAAGTTATACGTCATAACACCCAATGTACTCATGGTTTTCAATGACAGAGCAGAGACACACACATGTTCTTAAATATTCATGCAGCATGGTGTTCTGGAGACATGGTACACAACAGGTTCAAGAATTTCTTGTGCACTCAAAAGCAGGATTGTTTGGATCTGCACACAATCAGTCACGTACACCTATGCATACGTTGTTGTGTCAGTATCAACCAGATTTTTCACTGACATTGATGTCAGCACAAACGATTGACAGCACACAGACTTGTTAAAAATGCAGTTGCACCATTTTAGATTGGGCATACCAAATTGTTGGTACAATAGCAACTTGAAGTTACATACAAAAATATTATGCCTGCAAAAGAAACCATCAAACAACAGCTGCAGTCGCATCAATCCACATGTGAATGTCTCACCATGGGATTCTAATAAGTAATTGCATTGTGTTAAATCACTGTTGCAACTGGTAGAACCAAGTGAACACTTTAGAAATTGCTGGTGGTGTTGGAGTAATCAGAATGACCATGGAGAAGTTACCAGCACAATCCCTGCAACAGCAAGAAATGCAACTCAATCGAAGTCATTTTCTCTCTCATAACAAAAGAAGGCAAAGTTTACATGTTTAAGCAACATAGTCGCCCACTTCTTCTGGTAGTGTGATCCCTGGTGTTTGTTGTGCACCTGTACATGAACTCATTGATGCTGTTTCTGTTGTCGATTAATCACTGTATAATGGACCAATGGATATTCACAGAAAGTAAAGTGTCATTGCAAAATCTGGTAACAAATATGATCCAGGGCACAACCACATTGATATTGGGAACCCCGAACTTGCTAGAATTCAAAATCATATTTCCATGTGTAATCATGGCACTGCCAGGTATTCATCAGAAGCACTGCATTTGTAATACTATTAACCAAATGTTTGCATGGAACCATTTAGATGTCTGCTGCAAACAGTTCATTTATGTTTGCATGTAAAACACATAATAATTGGAACATCTTTGGCATTCCCACATGTGTGTATGAAATTGAAGCCATTAGTGATGAATTTCTGTTGTGTACCAAGTCAATCATGGGAAAGAAGGCCAAGATAGCCATTACCATACAAACCAACAATGAGCACAGCCATTGAAATATCAACCGAAAGTTATTCTGTTGACATTGAAGCATCATCAGAACTGAGCTGGGATGGCCTGACATGGTCACCAGTGGATATTAGCCAGATGTTAAAATACTAGAACACAATAATTTTTCCTGCAGAAATGGTTACCATGATTCTCTAGGCATTGTCAATACCCATTGGTAATTAGGCATTGTCAACACCCATTGGTAATTAGGCATTGTCAACACCCATTGGTAGTTAGGCATTGTCAACACCCACAATGGTAATTTGGCATTGTCAACACCCATGGGTAATTAGGCATTGTCAACACCCATTGGTAATTAGGCATTGTCAACACCCATTGGTAATTAGGCATTGTCAACACCCACTGGAGGTCGCTGTTTCTCTCAAATGCTATGGTCTCACAGGAAACTTTCAATCCTCATTAGGATATCTAGCTGTGCAAGGATAATGTAGCAAGATGAACTGGGTTGGGGTCAGGTTATTACAATAAACACACTAAGAATGATAATGAAATAAGACATTTATTTATATATGATTAATTTAAAATTGTAGCTTATTGAAGCTTATTCTAAATATCCATATTCCTTGGCAGGGGCAGAAAATGAAATAGATGAAATTTACAAACACAGTTATTGAATTACATTGTAATTATTGCATTAAATCTTGTATTTGTTAGTTTCTAAAATGTACATTAATTTATCAAACTTTTCGTACTGTTCAACTCTAGTTATAAAGGATATTATGTATCCATCTGTATAATTACATTTCCAATCAATACAAAAATACAGTTGTATTAGATCAACAGACCAATAATTTCTTTTCATTTTTATAGTGAACATTTATATCAGCTCAAGTTTGAAATGTCCACTGTGCCTGATACTGTCTCATCCTTATTAAATTGACATAGGTCATTGTAGTGACATCAGTAATGTTACAGTCCCCCATAAAGTTGATATGGACCATCACTGATACCATAAACTACTTAGATTCATAGTCGTTTTTGAGTACTGATAATTTCACTCTGACATCATCAGTGACATTCAACCTATCAAGCACTGCTATCTGACTCATTCAAGTAGGTGAATTAGTTTTTATCCTTTTAGACCTTTGTCTTTGATATCGAAGAAAATCCTTCAGTTTGAGAAAGTATATGATGATGAAACTAGATTCTTGAAAAGTAACACCTGAGTAAACCAAATGTTTTCACTTGCTGGGTACAGGCGTCAAGCGTATTGTAGCCTATATACAGATATTATCAATTGCTTAAAAATCTCTTACTTTTTTAACAGGTAGCAAACCACAGGAAAAGAGTGGCCCAGATGCAGTAATTATTGGAAGTGCAGTTGGGTCGACCTTATTTGTATCATTAGTAGTTACTGTTATTGGGATACTGCTGTATCGGAAAAGAAATGCCCATGATGAAGGTAATATATAATACGAACACAATATAATTGATTCCTTTTCATATTTAATGGTAAATTCATCAACAGTTTTGAAATTATTAACAAGTATGTATATGCATTTAAAGAAATGTTTAGCGCTTACCTGATATCAGAGTAAGAAAAATAATAAAGTAAATCTTGCATGATTTTTTTAATAGAATTTTAACTCATGAAATCATGACTTGCAGATTGCAGTTCAGGGCAGAGTTTCATAGCCATATGTTTTATTCAGTATTAGTAGTCTGGACTCACAGCTGAAAGGGAGCAGGGTTTGAATCCTGCGATCAGCGTATAATTTTTTGAGAGAGATGATTATGATGTTGGTCATCTGCTGATAGCTTTTTAAAATATTTAACCATGCTAATTCCTACTTATAGGTAATATTTATTTTTTGGAACTAGATTCAAAGAAATTTAAGTTCAAATGTGTTGTGTTCCATTTGTGCCAAACCCAAACCAAAATCACAAGCTTATTTTAAGGTTGAGCAAGCATGCTGCGAGCTTGTTAAGTAAGTTTGCGGCAAGCTTATATTTGAAACTGTGGCAAATATACTATGTATTCAGGAATAAAAACCCAAGTATTTACCTCTTTGATAAAAGTATTTCATTTTTAGTTCCAAAATCACTTATGAAGTCCAAAAAATATCAGTAAGTGTTATTCATGATCATCCTTTAACGAGCTCCTAAAATTTAGTTTTACCATCCATTTTGAAAGGCACACGTCAAACGAATGGCACTTCAGAGCTTTAAGCAAAAAAAAATCCGATGAAACTGATTAGGTACCATATGAATTATTGAAATAAAATAAATGCGATATTCTTTGAGAATGAAAAGGATTAAATGTAACAACCTCTGAACAATTGTTAATTTTGATATGCAAGAGTAAATAAAGACCCTAAGAATAACGGAAATGAGATTCATAAGCATGCATTTAATTTTATAATTTCATAGCCTTATTGTCGATAACTGACAGCACTGCATTGATTACTAACATTTGCCAAGTGCAGCAATAAATAATAATGATCTTCAGAATTGTCATCTCAATCATTGGATGAAGCAACAATACAAAGTAATTTTTTGGCGTATTTAAATCATAAAAGTGAAACAGAATGCTACCGCCAGTCTACAGTCCTGAACACTGTAAACGTATGACACACTCTTGAGTTTACTCACCAACATGATAACTCTGTGTCTTCAAATTATCTCTCGGCTTATAGGATCGGTTACTGTACAAATATTGCTTCAGTGGGCAATGAAATTTACAGAATTAACATGCTAAATTGTTTTTTAAGCGACGCTACAGTGGTTGTTTTGTGTTCTTGTGACTCATATATGTTGTGTGTATACCAGTCTGCTGACCGTAAATGGGGGAAGTATTTATCTTTAACGACTTGATACTGACTTAAGTCTCTGTTGCGGAAAACCACATTAATCTTCCATGGCTAGATTTGATTTACTTTTAAGCTAGAGAAATTCACAAAGCTTAATTCTTTATAGAATGTTGGCTGAATGGGATGTATTTCTCTCTCAAAAAAACCCAGATATTGTATATATTAGTAAGTAAATAACTGACCATCGTTTTTTCTTTCTTCTGGCAGGAGATTGTCATTGAAACAAATATATGACAATTATTTCAAAACCTCAATGCCAGAAGTTATATTACAGTAGTTAGTGAGATTATATTTGATGGTGCAGTCGGTAAATAGCATTTACAAGTACTTGACATCAAATATCTTGCCGTATTAAGGTAGTCTGTAAATAAGGATGAAAAATGTGCATTTGTAGATGAAACAACCCTCGTTCATGCATGTTTGATTTACGTTTATACTGGGAAATTATCTGATGATTTTGTAGCCATACCTTTTGAAAACATTGTTGGTGTGGGTTAATTTATTTTTAAAAGATAAGAGCTGTATCATACTAAGACCTAATACTGTGGAAAGTGATTGTATTAGTTCTATAGTAAACATTGTATGGGATGACTTTGATAATATACTGTGGAAAGCGATTGAATTAGTTATATAGTAAACACTGCATGATAATGGCTTTGATAATATACTGTGGAAACTGATTGAATTAGTTATATAGTAAACATTGTATGGGATGACTTTGATAATATACTGGTTATGTGTGTTTGTAAGGACACGTTTTTGTATAGTTTAAAACTTTTAACTGTAGATTGAAATATTTGTATGTTTAGGCACATAAACATATTACAGACAACTAATAGTTATTGTATGATTATAATCCATGTAAATCACTGACAAAATAGCCAATTCAATGTACAGTCACTTAAAGAATGTTTCTTATATGCAAAAAGCTCAAAGCTCAATTGTTTATCTAACCTGGCTGATATTTTAAACAAGGTATATCATTCACTTGGAAAAAAGATATTTGTAGAATTAAATTGCATTTTATATTAAAAAAGAACAAGAAATCAGTTTAATTTGAAATATATATTAATATTGTTCCTATTTAAGTTCAGACAGAAATGTTGGAATAATACATTTTATATATGTAGCAGCTAAGTACAACTGTTTAGCATTTCTGCAAGAATTGAAAATGTATGTACATATATTTAACTAGAGTGCATTATCAGATGCTATGAATTAAAAACAAAATAACATTTAAATTTGACTTGTTTCTTACTGCACATGATCTATAGTCAAAATGTATATTCAACATTTCAACAGGTACTGTATGATCTTGTGCAGGAGCTATAGCTAGCTGCCAACTTTCCACTTTCAGGACTGATTAAATTACAATGCAAGCTTGCGTGCAGGCTTATGTAGATTTTTAGATTTTGCAGACTTGGAAAAATTTCTTTTGCAAACTTGTGCAAGCTTCAGATTTTGCAAGCTTGCAGACTTGAAAAAATTTCTTTTGCAAGTTTGTTCTAGCTCCCTTACTAGCTTGTGCAACTTCAGCTAGCTTGTGGTAAGCATGCATTTTGGTTTGGGAATATCTTATTATTTCTAATTGAGCAGGTAATCGTGTGAAAGGAGAAAACACCCCAAGGTAAGTACTGACTAAATATTTCACTCATGTCTGAACAATTATTAATAATTTAAAATTGTTTTTGATTTCTGTCTGTATTGCTGCAAATACAGTACACAATGTTTTTGTGATGTAAACAGAAAAACAAATGTCATTGTTTGACTAACGTAGGGACATCTTGGCACACATGGAAAGATAAATCTTTAGAGAGTAAAGTAGGCATTTTAGAAGACAAAATAACAAAAGTTAAATGTAAGATTCTAAATGCATATGAAAACAAGTGATAATATATTTTTAAAAATTGTTCTATAAGTAGAGAGAGAATACAAAATAATAGGTCCCTAATATGGCCTACTGTAATTCATAAAATGTAGTCATGACATTTCTGTTTTAAAACATGAAAAGTGTAATGAACTGAAACTGACATGAAATATACCAGAGATACTGCCATATTGAAAGAAATGCATACCAACTGCAAAGTCTAAGGATTAACACTGAATTATTGCGCAAGTCAAGTGGTTAACCTTGTCATGCTGAAAGAAACTATGCAGTCTGAAGGGATCAAAACTCCTATGTGACCACATTGGAGCCACATAAATCTGTGCTGTTACAAAACTACCAAGTCATCAGTCTCCCTTTGGACAAAATTTAACAACTCGTGTACCAGAAATGAGTGGATTGAGAACACAGTCCTTCACCCTATGGACATGTCGAGCTCCAGTATAAAAATGGAAGATATCCTTGATAGGATACTTCATTATGACTAGAAACACAGAGCAAGAAAGATGAATCATTTCACACAGACACAAGTGAGTGATGGAGAGAAACTTGAGAGTGATTATGTGTCTTGTGATCACATCAGTGCTATACCCTGCAGCACCATCGATTCAGCATGGCATGGCTGCTTCTCTACCACTACTACCACCATGGAAACTGATCCTGTTCATGTACCACCATATGGATGTAAAACTGATGCTGTTTATGTACCACCACATGGGATGTAAAAGTGATGCTGTTCATGTACCACCATATGTATGAAAAACTGATGATGTTGATGTACCACCATATGGATGTAAAAGGGATGCTGTTCATGTACCACCATATGTATGAAAAAGTGATGCTGTTGATGTACCACCATATGGATGTAAATGTGATGCTGTTGATGTACCACCATATGTATGAAAAAGTGATGCTGTTCATGTACCACCATATGGATGCAAAACTGATGATGTTGATGTACCACCATATGGATGTAAAAGTGATGCTGTTGATGTACCACCATATGGATGTAAAAGTGATGCTGTTGATGTACCACTATATGGATGTAAAAGTGATGCTCTTGATGTACCACTATATGGATGTAAAAGTGATGCTGTTGATGTACCACCATATGAATGTAAAAGTGATGCTGTTGATGTACCACCATATGGATGTAAAAGTGATGCTTTTCATGTACCACCACATGGATGTAAAAGTGTTGCTTTTCATGTATCAGCACATGGATGTAAAAGTGATGCTGTTGATGTGCCACCGTATGGATGTAAAAGTGATGCTGTTGATGTACCACCATATGAATGTAAAAGTGATGCTGTTCATGTATCACCATATGGATGTAAAAGTGTTGCTTTTCATGTACCACCACATGGATGTAAAAGTGATGCTGTTGATGTGCCACCGTATGGATGTAAAAGTGATGCTGTTGATGTACCACCATATGAATGTAAAAGTGATGCTGTTCATGTATCACCATATGGATGTAAAAGTGTTGCTTTTCATGTACCACCACATGGATGTAAAAGTGATGCTGTTGATGTGCCACCGTATGGATGTAAAAGTGATGCTGTTGATGTACCACCATATGAATGTAAAAGTGATGCTGTTCATGTATCACCATATGGATGTAAAAGTGTTGCTTTTCATGTACCACCACATGGATGTAAAAGTGATGCTGTTGATGTGCCACCGTATGGATGTAAAAGTGATGCTGTTGATGTACCACCATATGAATGTAAAAGTGATGCTGTTCATGTATCACCATATGGATGTAAAAGTGTTGCTTTTCATGTACCACCACATGGATGTAAAAGTGATGCTGTTGATGTGCCACCGTATGGATGTAAAAGTGATGCTGTTGATGTACCACCATATGAATGTAAAAGTGATGCTGTTCATGTATCACCATATGGATGTAAAAGTGTTGCTTTTCATGTACCACCACATGGATGTAAAAGTGATGCTGTTGATGTGCCACCGTATGGATGTAAAAGTGATGCTGTTGATGTACCACCATATGAATGTAAAAGTGATGCTGTTCATGTATCACCATATGGATGTAAAAGTGTTGCTTTTCATGTACCACCACATGGATGTAAAAGTGATGCTGTTGATGTGCCACCGTATGGATGTAAAAGTGATGCTGTTGATGTACCACCATATGAATGTAAAAGTGATGCTGTTCATGTATCACCATATGGATGTAAAAGTGTTGCTTTTCATGTACCACCACATGGATGTAAAAGTGATGCTGTTGATGTGCCACCGTATGGATGTAAAAGTGATGCTGTTGATGTACCACCATATGAATGTAAAAGTGATGCTGTTCATGTATCACCATATAGATGTAAAAGTGTTGCTTTTCATGTACCACCACATGGATGTAAAAGTGATGCTGTTGATGTGCCACCGTATGGATGTAAAAGTGATGCTGTTGATGTACCACCATATGAATGTAAAAGTGATGCTGTTCATGTATCACCATATGGATGTAAAAGTGTTGCTTTTCATGTACCACCACATGGATGTAAAAGTGATGCTGTTGATGTGCCACCATATGAATGTAAAAGTGATGCTGTTCATGTATCACCATATGGATGTAAAAGTGTTGCTTTTCATGTACCACCACATGGATGTAAAAGTGATGCTGTTGATGTGCCACCATATGGATGTAAAAGTGATGCTGTTGATGTACCACCATATGAATGTAAAAGTGATGCTGTTCATGTATCACCATATGGATGTAAAAGTGTTGCTTTTCATGTACCACCACATGGATGTAAAAGTGATGCTGTTGATGTGCCACTGTATGGATGTAAAAGTGATGCTGTTGATGTACCACCATATGAATGTAAAAGTGATGCTGTTCATGTATCACCATATGGATGTAAAAGTGTTGCTTTTCATGTACCACCACATGGATGTAAAAGTGATGCTGTTGATGTGCCACCATATGGATGTAAAAGTGATGCTGTTGATGTACCACCATATGAATGTAAAAGTGATGCTGTTCATGTATCACCATATGGATGTAAAAGTGTTGCTTTTCATGTACCACCACATGGATGTAAAAGTGATGCTGTTGATGTGCCACCGTATGGATGTAAAAGTGATGCTGTTGATGTACCACCATATGAATGTAAAAGTGATGCTGTTCATGTATCACCATATGGATGTAAAAGTGTTGCTTTTCATGTACCACCACATGGATGTAAAAGTGATGCTGTTGATGTGCCACCGTATGGATGTAAAAGTGATGCTGTTGATGTACCACCATATGAATGTAAAAGTGATGCTGTTCATGTATCACCATATGGATGTAAAAGTGTTGCTTTTCATGTACCACCACATGGATGTAAAAGTGATGCTGTTGATGTGCCACCGTATGGATGTAAAAGTGATGCTGTTGATGTACCACCATATGAATGTAAAAGTGATGCTGTTCATGTATCACCATATGGATGTAAAAGTGTTGCTTTTCATGTACCACCACATGGATGTAAAAGTGATGCTGTTGATGTGCCACCATATGGATGTAAAAGTGATGCTGTTGATGTACCACCATATGAATGTAAAAGTGATGCTGTTCATGTATCACCATATGGATGTAAAAGTGTTGCTTTTCATGTACCACCACATGGATGTAAAAGTGATGCTGTTGATGTGCCACTGTATGGATGTAAAAGTGATGCTGTTGATGTACCACCATATGAATGTAAAAGTGATGCTGTTCATGTATCACCATATGGATGTAAAAGTGTTGCTTTTCATGTACCACCACATGGATGTAAAAGTGATGCTGTTGATGTGCCACCATATGGATGTAAAAGTGATGCTGTTGATGTACCACCATATGAATGTAAAAGTGATACTGTTCATGTATCACCATATGGATGTAAAAGTGTTGCTTTTCATGTACCACCACATGGATGTAAAAGTGATGCTGTTGATGTGCCACCGTATGGATGTAAAAGTGATGCTGTTCATGTACCACCATATGGATGTAAGAGTGATGCTGTTGATGTACTACCATATGGATGTAAATGTGATGCTGTTGATGTACCACCATATGAATGTAAAAGTGATGCTGTTCATGTATCACCATATGGATGTAAAAGTGTTGCTTTTCATGTACCACCACATGGATGTAAAAGTGATGCTGTTGATGTGCCACCGTATGGATGTAAAAGTGATGCTGTTGATGTACCACCATATGAAAGTAAAAGTGATGCTGTTCATGTATCACCATATGGATGTAAAAGTGTTGCTTTTCATGTACCACCACATGGATGTAAAAGTGATGCTGTTGATGTGCCACCGTATGGATGTAAAAGTGATGCTGTTGATGTACCACCATATGAATGTAAAAGTGATGCTGTTCATGTATCACCATATGGATGTAAAAGTGTTGCTTTTCATGTACCACCACATGGATGTAAAAGTGATGCTGTTGATGTGCCACCGTATGGATGTAAAAGTGATGCTGTTGATGTACCACCATATGAATGTAAAAGTGATGCTGTTCATGTATCACCATATGGATGTAAAAGTGTTGCTTTTCATGTACCACCACATGGATGTAAAAGTGATGCTGTTGATGTGCCACCGTATGGATGTAAAAGTGATGCTGTTGATGTACCACCATATGAATGTAAAAGTGATGCTGTTCATGTATCACCATATGGATGTAAAAGTGTTGCTTTTCATGTACCACCACATGGATGTAAAAGTGATGCTGTTGATGTGCCACCATATGGATGTAAAAGTGATGCTGTTGATGTACCACCATATGAATGTAAAAGTGATGCTGTTCATGTATCACCATATGGATGTAAAAGTGTTGCTTTTCATGTACCACCACATGGATGTAAAAGTGATGATGTTGATGTGCCACCGTATGGATGTAAAAGTGATGCTGTTGATGTACCACCATATGGATGTAAGAGTGATGCTGTTGATGTACTACCATATGGATGTAAATGTGATGCTGTTGATGTACCACCATATGAATGTAAAAGTGATGCTGTTCATGTATCACCATATGGATGTAAAAGTGTTGCTTTTCATGTACCACCACATGGATGTAAAAGTGATGCTGTTGATGTACCACCGTATGGATGTAAAAGTGATGCTGTTGATGTACCACCATATGAATGTAAAAGTGATGCTGTTCATTTATCACCATATGGATGTAAAAGTGTTGCTTTTCATGTACCACCACATGGATGTAAAAGTGATGCTGTTGATGTGCCACCGTATGGATGTAAAAGTGATGCTGTTGATGTACCACCATATGAATGTAAAAGTGATGCTGTTCATGTATCACCATATGGATGTAAAAGTGTTGCTTTTCATGTACCACCACATGGATGTAAAAGTGATGCTGTTGATGTGCCACTGTATGGATGTAAAAGTGATGCTGTTCATGTACCACCATATGGATGTAAGAGTGATGCTGTTGATGTACTACCATATGGATGTAAATGTGATGCTGTTGATGTACCACCATATGGATGTGAAAGTGATGCTCTTCATGTACCACCATATGGATGTAAATGTGATGCTGTTGATGTACCACCATATGGATGTGAAAGTGATGCTGTTGATGTACCACCATATGGATGTAAATGTATGCTGTTCATGTACCACCATATGGATGTAAGAGTGATGCTGTTGATGTACTACCATATGGATGTAGATGTATGCTGTTCATGTACCACCATATGGATGTAAAAGTGATGCTGTTGATGTACCACCATATGGATGCAAATGTGATGCTGTTGATGTACCACCATATGGATGTAAATGTATGCTATTCATGTACGACCATATGGATGTAAAAGTGATGCTGTTGATGTACCACCATATGGAAGCAAATTTGATGCTGTTGATGTACCACCATATGGATGTAAAAGTGATGCTGTTGATGTACCACCATATGGATGCAAATGTTATGCTGTTGATGTACCAGCATATTAATGTAAAAGTGATGCTGTTGATGTACCACCATATGGATGTAAAAGTGATGCTTTTCATGTACCACCACATGGATGTGAAACTAATGCTCTTCATGTACCACCATATGAATGTAAAAGTGATGCTGTTCATGTATCACCATATGGATGTAAAAGTGTTGCTTTTCATGTACCACCACATGGATGTAAAAGTGATGCTGTTGATGTGCCACCGTATGGATGTAAAAGTGATGCTGTTGATGTACCACCATATGAATGTAAAAGTGATGCTGTTCATGTATCACCATATGGATGTAAAAGTGTTGCTTTTCATGTACCACCACATGGATGTAAAAGTGATGCTGTTGATGTGCCACCATATGGATGTAAAAGTGATGCTGTTGATGTACCACCATATGAATGTAAAAGTGATGCTGTTCATGTATCACCATATGGATGTAAAAGTGTTGCTTTTCATGTACCACCACATGGATGTAAAAGTGATGCTGTTGATGTGCCACCGTATGGATGTAAAAGTGATGCTGTTCATGTACCACCATATGGATGTAAGAGTGATGCTGTTGATGTACTACCATATGGATGTAAATGTGATGCTGTTGATGTACCACCATATGAATGTAAAAGTGATGCTGTTCATGTATCACCATATGGATGTAAAAGTGTTGCTTTTCATGTACCACCACATGGATGTAAAAGTGATGCTGTTGATGTGCCACCGTATGGATGTAAAAGTGATGCTGTTGATGTACCACCATATGAATGTAAAAGTGATGCTGTTCATGTATCACCATATGGATGTAAAAGTGTTGCTTTTCATGTACCACCACATGGATGTAAAAGTGATGCTGTTGATGTGCCACCGTATGGATGTAAAAGTGATGCTGTTGATGTACCACCATATGAATGTAAAAGTGATGCTGTTCATGTATCACCACATGGATGTAAAAGTGTTGCTTTTCATGTACCACCACATGGATGTAAAAGTGATGCTGTTGATGTGCCACCGTATGGATGTAAAAGTGATGCTGTTGATGTACCATCATATGAATGTAAAAGTGATGCTGTTCATTTATCACCATATGGATGTAAAAGTGTTGCTTTTCATGTACCACCACATGGATGTAAAATTGATGCTGTTGATGTGCCACCGTATGGATGTAAAAGTGATGCTGTTGATGTACCACCATATGAATGTAAAAGTGATGCTGTTCATGTATCACCATATGGATGTAAAAGTGTTGCTTTTCATGTACCACCACATGGATGTAAAAGTGATGCTGTTGATGTGCCACTGTATGGATGTAAAAGTGATGCTGTTCATGTACCACCATATGGATGTAAGAGTGATGCTGTTGATGTACTACCATATGGATGTAAATGTGATGCTGTTGATGTACCACCATATGGATGTGAAAGTGATGCTCTTCATGTACCACCATATGGATGTAAATGTGATGCTGTTGATGTACCACCATATGGATGTGAAAGTGATGCTGTTGATGTACCACCATATGGATGTAAATGTATGCTGTTCATGTACCACCATATGGATGTAAGAGTGATGCTGTTGATGTACTACCATATGGATGTAGATGTATGCTGTTCATGTACCACCATATGGATGTAAAAGTGATGCTGTTGATGTACCACCATATGGATGCAAATGTGATGCTGTTGATGTACCACCATATGGATGTAAATGTATGCTATTCATGTACCACCATATGGATGTAAAAGTGATGCTGTTGATGTACCACCGTATGGATGCAAATTTGATGCTGTTGATGTACCACCATATGGATGTAAAAGTGATGCTGTTTATGTACCACCATATGGATGCAAATGTTATGCTGTTGATGTACCAGCATATTAATGTAAAAGTGATGCTGTTGATGTACCACCATATGGATGTAAAAGTGATGCTTTTCATGTACCACCACATGGATGTGAAAGTAATGCTCTTCATGTACCACCATATGAATGTAAAAGTGATGCTGTTCATGTACCACCATATGGATGTAAAAGTGATGCTCTTCATGTATCACCATATGGATGTAAAAGTGATGCTGTTCATGTACCACCATATGAATGTAAAAGTGATGCTGTTCATGTACCACCATATGGATGTAAAAGTGATGCTGTTCATGTACCACCATATGGATGTAAAAGTGATGCTGTTCATGTACCACCATATGGATGTAAAACTGATGATGTTCATGTACCACCATATGGATGTGAAAGTGATGCTCTTCATGTACCACCATATGAATGTAAAAGTGATGCTGTTCCTGTACCACCATATGGATGTAAAAGTGATGCTGTTCATGTACCACCATATGGATGTAAAAGTGATGCTGTTCATGTACCACCATATGAATGCAAAAGTGATGCTGTTCATGTACCACCATATGGATGTAAAAGTGATGCTGTTCATGTACCACCATATGGATGTAAAAGTGATGCTGTTCATGTACCACCATATGGATGTAAAAGTGATGCTGTTGATGTACCACCATATGAATGTAAAACTGATGATGTTCATGTACCACCATATGGATGTAAAAGTGATGCTGTTCATGTACCACCATATGGATGTAAAAGTGATGCTGTTCATGTACCACCATATGGATGTAAAAGTGATGCTCTTCATGTACCACCATATGGATGTAAAAGTGATGCTGTTCATGTATCACCATATGGATGTAAAAGTGATGCTGTTCATGTTCCACCATATGAATGTAAAAGTAATGCTGTTCATGTACCACCATATGGATGTAAAAGTGATGCTGTTCATGTACCACCATATGGATGCAAAAGTGATGCTGTTCACGTACCACCATATGGATGTAAAACTGATGATGTTCATATACCACCATATGGATGTAAAAGTGATGCTCTTCATGTACCACCATATGGATGTAAAAGTGATGCTGTTCATGTACCACCATATGGATGTAAAAGTGATGCTGTTCATGTACCACCATATGTATGAAAAAGTGATACTCTTCATGTACCACCATATGAATGTAAAAGTGATGCTGTTCATGTACCACCATATGGATGTAAACGAGATGCTCTTCATGTACCTCCATATGGATGTAAAAGTGATGCTCTTCATGTACCTCCATATGGATGTAAAAGTGATGCTCTTCATGTACCACCATATGAATGTAAAAGTGATGCTGTTCATGTACCACCATATGAATGTAAAAGTAATGCTGTTCATTACCGCGCACCGTGCCTGTTTACTAGTGGAAGAGATGCAACACAACCATTTACTGGTTTTCATGGTGAGTGTGATGCCATGTGTGTACTGTCCTATGGATCTCATGCCTGCCTGTACAAATGACTTGGAATGTCACCGCCACCTCAACAAAATGCATCTGTCAAAGAAAAGTACACTTTGTCTGTGGCTTTGCCAGTTACTGTGACTTTAAAAGTCGATTCCAAACTGTCGAGGTGAAATGGTTTAAACATATGTCGGACCGACACCCAGACAAATAGCCAGAGCTGGATTTGCCTACATAGGAGAAGGATTTCTCCATGGTATCCACAATGTCGCTAACTTTCTTTGGTTGGACCCAAGTAATGTTAAGTGTCTGTGTTTCTTTTCATACTCTGTTCTTTAAGAAACCAGATTGGCTAGGAGTCAAACGTTAGACATTACCATTTTCATGCCAACCCAATAGACTTTTGTAGGGCCTATGGATCATTCTTGACAACATCTAATTTTGTATTTGTATATGTGTTTTTGGTAATGGATTTTTTAAACAAAATGTGCACTCATGTTCTCATTGGAAACATTCTTTTATATGTGTATCATTTTGTTTTAATTATAAATAAGAATGGTATTTATCTACCCTAACTTACCCATCCCTCTGTCATCCATTTTGTTTTAATTATAAATAAGAATGCTATTTATCTACCCTAACTTACCCATCCCTCTGTCATCCATTTTGTTTTACATGTGTAACATTTTTGGATTGTACATATCTGTGAAATTCATATTTGCCTCCATCTGTCTTTATCATCTGTTTTCTGTTAATTTTGATACCGTATGGGCATTTTGTTGTATGTTGTGTAAGTCATCACATTATTATCACTTTTGTCATCTTTATGTTTTGTATAATTGTGGTTTCTTGTATTAAAGGACTGGTTCCCCAAAATAAACGTAAATAAAGCAATCCTAATAGGGTATTTGCCTCCTACACATATTAGATTCATGAAAGTGGTTGTTGGATAGCAAGGGTAGTGCTTGGATTAAATATACACACAAGACCTATGGAATTCGTTCTCTGGTTTTGTTGCGTTTTATTTGCTTGCTTTCAAAAGAATGTTTTCAAAGACATAAATCTTCACATGGCCAATGCATTAAATTGACTTTGTTAAAATTTCAGAAGCCTCAGGGCCAGTACTGAAAAGAGCAAAGATCCACAGGTTAATGAAAAAGAAGGTCAATATCTAGAACTTCAACGTAAGTTATTTTTTTACCCGCATGTCACTGTCACAAGTAAAATTTTGGCATGGTTATGTTACCTGCATTATTGTAATTTAGTGTCTGTTTATGAAGGCTAACAGCATGACAAGTTCCCTGAGTCATTGTCTAATGTATCAAGTTCTTTTGTTACTAATATGCAATTTCCATTCAAGCCCTTGATTACTGCGGATGCAATAAACATGGAAATGTTGAAGACAATAGTATCAAAGTGTTCTCAATTAAACTTTGAACATTTTTTTCTTTCATTATTAATTACTATTTTGTTTTTTTTTTTTTTCAAATGCCTCAGTATTGCCCTGTTGTCCATAAATTTAAGATAAACATCCATAAGATATGAAATTTTAGTCATTGGGATTAAATATTTCACATAAATTTTAATCATGAAATAAACATTTCATTAGCGTGTGCTAAAGCAATAAAAACTCAAAGAAAAGCTTCATTTATGCTATAACTTTACTAAGCAAAGATCTTTAAAGTCAGATTATTATGATTATTATTATTATTATTCTTATTATTATTCAGACATCAACAGTGAAGGCAGTGAAAACCTAAATGTCAGGTATTGTAGTTCTAATGCAGTCAAACAATTGTGAAGTATAGTTTGATTGGCTACCTTGAATATTAGTGTGAAGTTTAGAGATTAATTTGTTCAGTTTATTTAATTAATTCTTCACAAGTTAAAAAAGAAAGTAAAATCATCATGCCATACAATGCCATACCATTACTACATGAATAATAATGTGGTTGTAGTGAAAAGAAATATGGCTATGTTGCAATATACATTGCATTTATAAGATTGGAATTATGTAATTTGAAGACATTACACTGATTACTACATGAATAATATATACAATATACATTGCATTTATAAGATTGGAATTATGTAATGTGAAGACATTACACTGATTACTACATGAATAATATATACAATATACATTGCATTTATAAGATTGGAATTATGTAATGTGAAGACAATACACTGATTACTACATGAATAATATATACAATATACATTGCATTTATAAGATTGGAATTATGTAATGTGAAGACATTACACTGATTACTACATGAATAATATATACAATATACATTGCATTTATAAGATTGGAATTATGTAATGTGAAGACAATACACTGATTACTACATGAATAATATATACAATATACATTGCATTTATAAGATTGGAATTATGTAATGTGAAGACATTACACTGATTACTACATGAATAATATATACAATATACATTGCATTTATAACATTGGAATTATGTAATGTGAAGACAATACACTGATTACTACATGAATAATATATACAATATACATTGCATTTATAAGATTGGAATTATGTAATGTGAAGACAATACACTGATTACTACATGAATAATATATACAATATACATTGCATTTATAAGATTGGAATTATTTAATGTGAAGACATTACACTGATTACTACATGAATAATATATACAATATACATTGTATTTATAACTGGTACATTGAAATTATGTCTTGCAAAGATATTACACTGATTGCTTCTCAACGTAGTTAGATGACTTAAAGCCTTATTGTTAATTGTCCCTTTTTCCAGTTTGCTGTTGTTATCGACTGTGTTTGATAATTTGTAATAAAAAACAAATGTAATTTATTACTTAATTCTAGGCTATCATAAAATATTGTTCTGCTAGGTCAAATGTGTTAAATGTTTGCACATGTGTGTGTGTGTCTCTATTTGTATCTTTTTTCATCAGCGTCTTCAATAAAACAAGCTAGGTGAATGTGAGGTGATCGCTGAAATAGAATATATATTACTTCGACCGCTTCGGTGGCCTAGTGGTTTGAGTATCTACCTAGGTTATGGGAGGTCGCAGGTTTGAACTCCAGCCGGGACAAACCAAGCACTTAAAATGATGGTACTTATAACAGCTGCCTTGCTAGGTGCTAAGCATTAAGAGGTTAGTGTTAGGACTGATCAGTCTGGTGTCAGGATAATATGACTGGGTGGGACATCATGCTACATGTCTGGCATGATGCTTGTGTGCTAGACATAAACTGTCACACTGCTGACATTGTAGCAATAAGACTAACAATTTTTTAAAAGCTACATAAAATATCCAAATCACACACATAGACACACACTACTATTTAATTTATAAATAACATCAGTGTGTTTTAACCCAGTTGGTATCGGTTACTTGTTAAATTGTTATAAGGGAAGAGTTATTATTCATAGCCTTATTAATATATTCAAAATTCTTTACTCTCTGTTTAAACTGAACATCAGAATGTAGATCGCATAATTAGAATTACCAACGCTCTTCTATTATTATTTTTATTTATATTATTTATATTATTAATATTGTAGGTCATCGAGGATAGGATTCTACGAAACGATATGTTCAAGTCCAAATGATCAAGAACATGTATATAATGACCTCTCTAGTGGTAAATGCACACACACACACACACACATATATGCATATATATATATATATATATATATATATATATATATATATATATATATATATATATATATATATATGGGTTGGGGTGTTTGTATGGATGTGTGTATGTTTTTGAATATATGAGAATTAGCAACCTTTAGCAATACTCCAGATCTTTGAAGATATATTCTGCTACTGGTAATCTTTAGTATTAATGCAGACAATAAAAGTTACTTCACTCGCACTTTAAGGTATTCTGGATCATTTTTGTCACACGTTTGTGACAATAAGACCGTGCCCAGAGACTGGAATAATGTCCTAAATCCAACATTGTGTACATTTCAATAATTTAGAATTTAGCAAAAACCCTTCAGCCTTCTTGCATCATCATATGTTCCCAATTAATACCATCCACTAGTCGTTAGCGTCGCTTAAATATTTATTTGTCTTTTTATATATGACAATGGCAGACAGACTCTGTTCTTTCTTGTACATTTCAGAAACTTATTCACACATTTCAAACAAAATACTGTGGACTCAATCTGTCATGCTGGTAAAGTTTTTCACTGGAGATTTTAGGGGCTGGTGTCCCTATTGCCCCCCTTCCAGTGCCCATTGGGGTAAAAAATGCACCTGTCACACGCCCGCTTCTATGATTAAAGAGAAAGATCCATTCATATCAATTCTTCTGCCAAATGACCCCACCCGCAAGGCAAATCACATTAATAACCCAGAAAACACAGGGAAGACACATTTCCTCCACCAGTCTAGGCTCTAGTGGTGTAAAACAGTTGAGGTTCATTCTCAAATGCAGTATCTAAGGTAAAGGGATGCCCTTTCAACTGCAATCCTGAATTATTACTAACAGTGTATGCACATGTGTGTGTGTGTGTGTGTGTGTGTGTGTCTGTGTGTGTGTGTGTGTGCTAGCTCCACTTCATGTATTAATTTTTTACTGGCTTCACATAGTTGGTGTTCATATAGAAATACAGTATCTAAAGTATAAAGATGTTCACCACTACGTTTTATTGGGTCCTGAAGCATTTTTATTAGCTAATCTAGCTCATCAGCTGCGCCAATAAATATTCAATTTTACTGCCATCATTAAATATGCAGTGGAGAAATATTGTACTTCATACAAGTGTTAGGTGATAACAATGTAGAAATTTAAAAGTTTACGTTAGATTTAATATGCATACTAATGTAGCTGTAATTCATTCTATGAAAATGCAGAAAATTTGTTGAATAAAGTGAGTGGAAAAGCGTTAAAATCAAACAAATCTGATATCCCATAAAATGAGGGAAGAAAATATAGATTATTACATTAAATTGAAATGCAGGTTTATTCCATATCAGTTTTAATATTTATCTGTACTTTAAATATCTATATGGGGACATGATTGGATGGTTTTAAGAGGTTTGATTATATTTAAATTTCTTCAGAAATATTTTTCAATGATATTATATATGATTTGTTCTTTTGTTTCACACCTATGATGCTGGTAATTAATGTTATTTCATCCTTATTTTCAGGAGAAAGAATTGTATATGAAAACACGACTGTTTCATGAAAACGTCATTAACAGTACACATAACCAGGAAAATATTTGAAGAAACGTTTTTCCAAGAGGGATGGCTTCACTCATCAGAAACAATTTTTATATCCGTATTACACATAATAGTGTAATTGAGCTTAAAAGTATGAAATTAAGAAACATTTTAAAATTTCACATTCCGAGAATTTCTCAAGTTTAAAATTATCATCATCATGATCATCATCATCAGTCTCATGACCCAGTGTGGCCGGTGAGGCACTGTGTTGCTGAACATCAACCCAGTTCCCTCCACTTGTTTCGATCATGTGCCAATGCCTGTTTCTCTGCAAAACTTTTCCTGGTCCATTCTGTGATGTTGTCCGTCCACTTTTTTCTCTGTCTACCTCTCCTTCTGCCACCCTGAACGTTGCCCTGCAGGACTGTTGTGGATATACTGTTGGCTCTAGTGACATGGCCATACCATTTCAGCTTTCTCTTTTGGATGATGGTGAGGAGGTCCTCATATTGGCCTACTTCATGCCTGATGGTATTAAGCACTTCTTCATTTGTGATGTGGTCCATGTAAGAGATGCCAAATATGGTTCTGGAGCTTTCATTTCAAGTGACTGGATTCTTCGTTGTAATTCTGCTGTCAGGGTCCAAGCCTTACATGAATACAAAAAGACTGAGATGACTAGAGCTCGCAATAGTCTGATTTTAGTTTTCAGTCAGATATTCTTGTCTCTCCAGATGGGTCTTAGCTTTGACATAGCTGCCATTGTTTGTGCTGGTCTTGACAAAGTTTCTGCTCTTGATCCCTCTTCAGTGATTATGGAACCAAGATATTTGAACTGGCTCACTGTTTCCAGTTCACGTCCTCTGGCATTAATCTTGGCAGAGATTTGTTTGCCACTATTCGTCATCAGTTAAAATTATACAAAATAAATAATCTGAATATATACAATATCTAAAATACCCAAGCGAAGTTCTCATGCATAAATGCACAAATGATGCACAGACATTTCCTGTATTTATCATACTCAGGTGATCCTGTTTTTATGCATTTACTTGCTATTGCTTTGAATCTTTTTTGTTGTTGTTTTAAAACGTGTAGCAAACATCGATGATATAAGTTGGTTAAATTTACCTCATGTACATACATTTAAAATGAAAGGTTGCATAATTATTTCAATGCAAATTGAATAAATTGTACAACACAAATTTTGGCATAGTTTAACCCCATCCAAATTTGAACTTAAATAAACATTTTTTTCACTTGCATACAATTAAGCCTTTTTGTAAATGTAAATACTGTACATATGAATTTTTTAAATACCATTTTTGTTATATATGGAAATCATTTGGAATATTATATAAAAATGAATGATAAAGAAAAGGTATCATTATTATGACTAGTACATTCTAAATACAGTAATACCTCGAACATTCGTGAGGTTAGGTTCCAGAACCAGTCACAGATCAGGAGGAATCGCGAATGTTTGGTATGAGTCACTAAAAATGCTATAAAATGCTTATTTCTAGGGTTTAAGCCCTAAATATGACCCAAATCATGCTCCCAAAGCACTTTAATTTCATTTAAAAGTTAGCTTAATACATTACCCTTAAAAAGAGAAATAAATGGTTGACGTAAAAATAGAGTACAGTATTGCCTAATGGGTATTTGCCACACTAGCGCATTTACAATACGTATACTAATATTACTCCTATACTAATTCATTGGCTGCTGTTTTCTTTTGCACTCACAGTAAGGTAAAACCAAGTGACAAATGGGACTGTAAACTTAATGACTGACATTTTCTTTGTCATTGTCAGGAAGGTAAACTTCATATGTTACAGAAGTCATATAAAGAAGGTACAATTCAATAAAATAAAGAAAACATGTACGTAGAGGGTACCAATGAAAATTTCGCGAATCCTTGAATTCGCGAGTCCAGAAACATGAATGCACTAGGTATTACTGTACGCCTATGAAACAAGAAAAGAGAAAATAAAATACTGGAATGCAAGAGTAAACAAGATAGTTTTGTACAGAAAGGACCAGGTTGTTACAGTGTAGAAGACTATTGTGTTAGAGATTGTTGAATGCAATGATGCAAAAAAGAACACAAATGATATAAATATAAGATAATCACTCCTCAGGGACTATGTAATGTAATTAAAGATGATAATCTTCACATCCATTTTACTGACAAGCATGGAACTAATAACTGTTAGTCAAGATAAACGTGTAGAAGTTCAAGTTGATTACAATATACAGCATGTTATGGTTACAGCATGTACATAATGTTACAAAAGATGGCTAGCAATATATGGTTAATAGTAAAATAATTAAAGAATTTCTAACCCTAAACTACATGATAATGTTTTTCAATAATTATATTCAACTTCACCTGGACTGCATCATATGAGGTAATGCTTCCAAAATAAATTTATTAAAAGTGGAAAGACTTTAAAAATGAGCTTAAGTTAATATTGTCCATGAATAATGCATTTGAAGGTCATCTTTATATATGAAAGAATACATTTAAAAAAAGCTTAACGTGTGTTGAAAGTTTCCAATTTTCAATGCCCAACTAAATACATGTTCAGTAAAAAGACAAACAATATCAATACAAATTCTAGTCTGTAGACGATATGCTGTACGGCATCTAATCATTTTCTTCTTCCTAAGTTTAAATTGAATCGTATACATTTTGTTTGGTTATCTGGGGTTCCATCATTTGGAAGGATCTACCTAAAGATTTTAAAGTAGCATCATCAATGCCTTCCTATAATAACAGATGTTTAAATTATATGCATTCCAGATAATGTATGCAAACAGTTTTGAACAACTTTGTGTAATATTGTATATGTATATATTATATCAAATGTGGGTGTTTTCACTTGTGTATGTATGTTTGTGCTTGAATGAATGAATACATTTTGTATATCATACATGTTTGTGTATGCAATGCTTTCTGTGATAATATATTATTAGTTGCTCTTGTGTACACTAATCCATTATTATTTATATGAAGTTTGTTTTCCAGTTGTAGTTTATATATTTGCCTTCACTCATGTAGATAATAAAGGGCCACAAGGAAAGTTAGGTTTTGTATCAATTGTGTCACCCTTATTAAATAAAGACTTTATTATTATTATTATCATTATTATTATTATTATTATATGATCAGTATTTCCTCTAAACATCCTTGGGCTGACAATATTCAGTGTACAAGTAAATGAGTTAGATAGTATAAATTAATACTACCAGATGCCGTATATGAGCATACAAAAGTAATTTGACCAGACTGTTTGGTATATATCTATTTTATACATATATGTATTATTTTCATAATGGTTTTGGTAAGATGCATTTATTTAATGGCATTTTGATGCTAATATTCTGACATCATAGTCTGCATTTTAAAGATGAGTTACAACATGTATTATGCATGGTATTCATAAATTTCAAGGTAGATGCAAAGGAACAGTGCAAATAAACATCACATGATCTCACGAGGACATTCACACTGTTAAAAAGTCAACCTGACCTATATCCTGAAAAGCCAGTGTAAATTAGCTAAAAAAAATTCTTGAATTTCAGAATTTCAAAATGCATAATGATTCATTTCACAGGCTTATATTACAATGTATTGTTATGGCATATTATCTTATTCAAATAATATTTTACGCATAATTTCTCATTCTTGATATTGTACTGATCTTGGAAGAAATACATTTGTTTGATTTTTGATAGTGATTCATATGTGGTATTGATACATAAGGACATAACAGTTTTCATTCCTAATACCTATGGAATGAAATGGGATAGACTGTAACTGATAGGACGTTTAGGGTTGATGGAATTATTAACCAATGTAAGATTATTTTCCATTCTTTTGCTTTGTATTTTAGAAAAATAAATTCATATTTTAAATTATATAAAACTTACTGGTGGTTGCTCTTTCTTGTTTTATAGTATAAGCCCCAGGGTAGTAAGAAGATGAAAAAGAGAAAAACAAGATAGCAATGTTTAACACAGTGTCTTATCTTTATGAAATTAAGGTGCTATTATGTAATCAGTGAAAACACTTTCCTAATTTTGAAGTTGTAAATTCTGTTCATTTTTAAACAAAAAATGATCTATAGAACAGATATATTACATATAATTGAGTACTACTTTGAAACAGAAAGAAGGAAGGAATGACTTTAAATATGTGTTTTGTAAAACTTATTAATAATTATGTGATAAGAAATTAGGTGGAAAATTTAACTCATGAGATCGACTGTTACGACATCAAAAGGAATTTACCATAACACTATTCATGGCTTGTGTTATAAGTGATCAGGCTTTATACTGAAGGATTTATCATAACACTATTCATGGCTTGTGCTATAAGTGATCGGGCTTTGTACTGAAGGATTTATCATAACACTATTCATGGCTTGTGGTATAAGTGATCAGGCTTTATACTGAAGGATTTATCATAACACTATTCATGGCTTGTGTTATTAGCGATCGGGCTTTATACTGAAGGATTTATCATAACACTATTCATGGCTTGTGGTATAAGTGATAGGGCTTTATACTGAAGGATTTATCATAACACTATTCATGGCTTGTGGTATAAGTGATCGGGCTTTATACTGAAGGATTTATCATAACACTATTCATGGCTTGTGGTATAAGTGATCGGGCTTTATACTGAAGGATTTATCATAACACTATTCATGGCTTGTGCTATAAGTGATTGGGCTTTATACTGAAGGATTTATCATAACACTATTCATGGCATGTGGTATAAGTGATCGCGCTTTATACTGAAGGATTTATCATAACACTATTCATGACTTGTGTTATAAGTGATCGGGCTTTATACTGAAGGATTCATCATAAAACTATTCATGGCTTGTGGTGTAAGTGGTTGTGCTTTATATTGAGTAATTTACCATTACACTGTTCATGTTTAGTGTTGTAAGTGAGAGGCTTCTTTCGTGACATTGTATTTAATGATGTGAAATTACTTTTTATTTATTTTTCATAGGTCAGGTGGTAAAACTTTATTATGCATCCAGAGAAATCAAATCTTAAAATTGAAATCCATATTAATATTCAAAGTAAAGAATGATATTTTTCCACTCTTTTTGCACTGTGTGTTTAATTTTAATTCAGAAAAAAAACAGTACCAGGGACCTAAACTGTGATCAGTTAAAAATAATCAATGCAAAATACCATTTCCAAAAACAAATAATGTTTAAAATTGATTTGCTTACTATCATGCTATTCTATGGAATGAACACCCGAAAGTAATTAGATCCTATACAAATCTAAATGTGTTCAAAACAATAACACATTACTATCTTGAAAGCCAACTTTCATTGTAAATATTGAAATACATGCACTCTGGTATTTTCTGTTAGTGCATTTTATTGACACTGTGTTTTTGTAATCTATGTATTTTTTTCTCTTGTATTTACAATAGTTTGTTTCATCCTGAAGGCCTCAGGAAGAATACATGTAGTACAATATACTTATTTACCCTCATCAAATAAAAAGAATTATTATTGCTGTTATAATTATTATTATTATTATTATTATTATTATTATTATCATTATTATTACTATTATTATTATTATTTTTCTTTCTGGGGTTATGAGGATTAAAACTGTATGACCTACTTTCAGACTGGTGAAGGCAAATGCTTATTGATTTTTATTTACTTATCAGAATGTTGTGGTTAAAATTGCACAAAAAATTCTAATTCATGGGGAATGAGAAACTTGGATAACAGGTCCTCATATATAAGAAAACTAACCCTGTTTTCTGGCCAGAATGTACCAAATTAAAATGTGGTAAGTATGTAATTATAAATTGCAAATATACAACAATGGAAGCAGATGAATAGAAATTGTGTTTGTAAAATATAAACCCCAACTTGTGTAATGTTGCTAGTACAGTGTTGTTACCACTGCAATTCTCCAATAATTAGCTCATGCACTGCTTCAACAAAATGTGTTTTAGTTTTTGTATGAAATGTGAAGAGTTTTCCATTACCTATAAAATAATTATGGGGAGGGGGATACATCACTCACTGTACATCTTGGCATGAATATTGAAATATACATATATATATATATATATATATATATATATATATATATATATATATATATATATATATATATATATATATATATATATATATATATATATATATATATATATATATATATATATATATATATATATATATATATATATATATATATATATATATATATATATATATATATATATATATATATATATATATATATATATATATATATATATATATATATATATTGAATGCAGTACATGTACACCTGAGATCATTTTCTCAAGATTTATGAAATAATTTAAAGCTGCTGGCTTTTTTCTTCATCAAGTCCAAGGTACAGATACATTATATATTTGGAAGGCATCTTCCACCTTGTAGGTGAGGTCATCATTCAGGACAGTTGCATACACAAAAGTATTTTTAAAAGTTATGTATTTGTTGTCTGTTTGTTATTTATAAAACTGTAAATAAGAACATAAATAAAATTAATGAAATCATCACATAGTTGTTGCTTTATGATTGGTACCACATGATGATACTTCTAATCGAATGAAAGATTTCTTTATAATCTGATGTAACCTTTTGTAGCAATAGGTGCCATGCACTTTTACCACCATGCAAATATTATACTCAATGTTTTTCCTTGAGGCAAACTGATCTTTGACCTTCACCCTTCCCTGGCTTCATTCACACCCAGTGTACATTTGATCCATACAAATTTCTCAAGGCTATAAGTTAGGGCTGATGTGTCACCTTTGGGATTTTCTTTGCTCTGAAGTAAACACTTTTTACTGTTACGACAGTACATGAATTATAAAGTTAAGTCTTTTGCCTTAAAGAGCAAGAAAACATTGTCATCGAAAACCGAAATAAGTAGTGCATCTTTCCTAAGGTCTATCTGAATGCTGTCTTTAATCCTTTAGTCTTCACCCTTTTGTATTTACCCTCCAACCTTCTGATCTTAGCTCCCAACTTTCAAGTTTTTCAAATTTAAAATAAGTAAACCATTTGCACTTAAATTGGCTTTATTGTTTGTTTGAATTTTAATAACAAAATGGTCATTAGGCTTAAAAATGTTACCCTGCTGGACCACTCAACCACTGGCAGATTCTGTGTCATTGGCCTTCAGATTTGATGACTTCTGGGCCACTAAACTGCCTGTAAATTATGGCCAGAAACAAATGTGGTTCGCTATGCTTCCTGTCTTCAAATAGATATGTGAAAAAACAAGCCACCTAGGCTACATGTCATCAACATTTTACTAAGAAGCCTAACCCAATCAAAATACTTCTTACATACAGAGCTACCTCTTCATTAAAAAACATAGAATAAAAATTTGCTCTATTACGACATGTTTTATTAAATGTTGTATCAGAAATGTAACATCTCATTTGATTAACTGATCATTTGTGGCCGATTTATTTTTCTTTGTTTCTTTTCAAAAGTGATTTTAGAAGACAAAATATATAATCTTAAGGCACTTAAACAAGAAAAACTGAGACCCCTGGTTGTTATATTTTTTATAAGCGTAACATCTGCCTTTGTGGCCATCAAATTTGTATGAGTGTTACTTCTATCTAAAGTGTTCATCAATTTTGCTGAGTGCATCTCCTGACTTACTAACTCCTAACAGTTAAAGGCAAGTGAAATGAACAACAAAATTAACAACTTTTAGGACATGGCATTAAACTCAGTTCTACAATAAGTATTGTTTGCTTATGTAAAAAATATTTAATTTCAATATTGATTCCTCAGCTAGCATGGGCAGGGAAAAACTACTAAAATTGCTTATTATTATTATTTCTTTGAGTTGTTAACAAAATTGTCTGATGTCACCATGGGCTCAACCATCCACAAATTGAATAATTTGGTGGTAGATAAATTACCTATTGAACATTGAATTAATGTTACATTAATGACAATTAATGTAATTTAAGAGCTATTAACATATAGAGATGTAACATTGTTGAAATGAAAGAAAAAATATACAGCAGTATTTAAGGTTTTAAACTTTATAGAGGTTGTTATGGCAAGTTTTTCTAGTTAAACTGGTATTGTGCCTACTGGTTAAGGAGCTGCGATTGCCCATGTTAACTGACCTTTTATTCCTTTACCTTAACAAAGGTTGATGCAAAAGTTTGGAAAGACAAGTTGTTATACTCTATACAAATTTGAAACACGACGAGGTTGTAATTTATGTTATAGATAAGTTGAACAGAGTTAATGAAATGAGTAAATCAATAAGTGACAACAAAATAAATTGTGATAAATTTAATATAATAGTTAGCGAATACAGGATGACTGGACTGTTTCCATAATGATTATTGTTACTTAAATGGTGAAGTTAAGTTACCTCGTGACAAAATATAGCTACATTACTCAGGCAGGGCAGTCCGAGAAACTTGTTCAAACTCCAAGGATTACGCAGGCAGCATATATTCGGTACAATAAATTGGTTTGTTGATTAATTTTCTTGTACTCTTCATTAATCAGTAGTTATGAAGATCGTATTTTGGCAATTAAAGCATGGAACCAAGTAATGTACATGTTGCCAATTATCAATATATAGATTTCGCTCATAAGATGATGGGTAAAACTCTTTCATTGGAGATTGCATATCTAAATACTTATCCTTACTGACATCTTTTATAAAAGATTGCACATCGAAGTGCTCATATTGATAGATGTCATTTATTGGATATGGCATATTGAAGTGCACATACTAATTGAAATAGAGGAGATGGCATTTCGAATTGCTCATATTGATACATGCATATGTGCTTTACAGAAGATGGCATATCAAATTGCACATATTGATACATGTATATGTCTTTTACAGGAGATGGCATATTGAAGTTTTCATACTGATAGATTTCCTTTTTAGGAGATGGCATATCAAATTGCTCATATTGATACATGCATATGTCTTTTACAGGAGATGGCATATCGAACTGCACATATTTATACCTGTATATGTCTTTTACAGGAGATGGCATATGGATGTGATCATACTGATAGATTTCCTTTATAGGAGATGGCATATCAAAGTGCTCATATTTATATATTTCTTTTACAGAAGATGGATTATCAAAGTGCTCATATTGATAGATGTCTTTAATTGGAGATGGCATATCAAAGTGCTCATACTAATTGAATTATGGGAGATGGCATATTGAAGTGCTCATACTGACAGATTTCATTTTTAGGAGATGGCATATCGAATTGCTCATATTGATACCTGTATATGTGTTTTACAGGAGATGGCATATCAAAGTGATCATACTGAGAGATTTTCTTTATAGAAGATGGCATATCAAAGAGTTCATACTGATAGATTTCTTTTACAGGAGATGGCATATCGAAGTGCTCATATTTATATATTTCTTTTACAGAAGATGGAATATCAAAGTACTCATACTCATAGGTGTCTTTTCTCATAAATGAAGTGTCATTGTTTGAAAATGTTACAGTATCTCAATTTAAAATATTTGAAGACAATTCAATTCAAAACCCAACTAAAACTTTTCCGAGAAAGAGATTGATGATTTTAAAGATGGCGATCATTATGATTTCTTTTGAGCATATAAAGGTGATGTTGTTAACGATTGCAAATTGAATTATACAAAATATAGATTTGTTTGTGAGATGTGGCAACATAATAATGGTAAAATAATCTTTCATGTTTGTAGATAGTGTCATGTATGTTTAATTTGCATTGTTTTTCGTTCATTATATGATATAAAAGTTGTATTTTGGACTTGACTGTGTCCAAAATCAAGTTCATTTTCTACCTGACCTGAATCAATGAGTTTAGTTTTGTAAGCAACATATTAATCTCACTTATTAGTCCAAAACATTGGAAATTCCCCTTGAAATGCCAGGTCTACCTGTTGTTTACATTTTTTATTATAGTTATAGTACCACAATTTCTAAGTATAACTAAGATTTCATCTTGTAAATATTTGGAACCTTCCAGAATGAAACTTCCACTTCGGAAGTACAGTGTGACCCCGCTATAACGCGCTCCGTTATAACGCGAATTCGGATATAACGCGGTCGTGGCGTGTCTTCCGAAATTTCATGTACATGTATTTTTCTTGTGCACAAAAAATTTTCTTAAAAAGTACGAAAAAAACGTAAAACGTTGCTCCTCATTTTGGGATAGAGATTGCGTATGAATAAAAAAAAATATATGCATTTTTCTCGTACACGAAAAAGTATTTTTCTCGTACACGAAAAAGTAATTTTTCTTTCGTCTTATAAGAAGAAGAAAAAAAACGTATAAAAATTTTATTCTGGGATCGCGTAGGTCTTCGCCAATGTCGAAAACTTTGATTTTTTTTTTCCTTATTGGCTGCAAAACATACCATGTGGATTTTCTACTTGTTGGCAACATTGTTGGCTGTTTAAAATTGTATATACAACCATTTGTTTGGAGTGCAGAAATTCAGAGGCCCCATGAAAGGAAGCCGCAAACTGGATATAAAATGCACTGAAATTTGTCTATTGTTACATAAACAAATTCTTTGTCTATACTGACAAACCATCTAAACAGTGCATTGTTATATCATAATCCGCTTATCCTGACATCTAGCATGAGTTCTGTATGTTGTGAAATATCCGCTTTTTTTATTTTGACATTTCTGGTAACGGAGATCAGCTGGACGAAGCATTCTCTCGTAATCTGTCTTTCATCGGATTTTCGGCCGCTCGCTAGTAATTAATATATTTACAAAGACTGGCATTTGTGTGTGGATGGTAAGTAAAATTCCTCTTCTTTTCACTCTGAATTAAATCCTTCAGAACACTCACGTTTTCTGTAATAATCTATGTCATCACAACACCTGCGTCTCTATTGTCCGTTAAGACTTTGTTAATTTTCAGACGCATACGTAGAAGGCACCATCACGCTGCTACGACAAATGTAAAAAAAAATTTAAAAAAAATAATTTAAAAAATCTTATTGGTTTATTCAGCAGGCATGGAGGGACAGTAACTAGAATAGTCTAAACGATGGCCAATTCCTTTTTAAAATGTATCCAGATAAAACAGTTTGCTGAAATTTCAAAGGAAACAGATTACCTTTGAAGCACCGACTGTTATGAAAATGTACTCAGCAAATGGAAAAAATCCCCGTCTCAATCATGCAATTCAATTATTTGATGTTGCCGCCACAATAAGAAATGGACATTCGTTTTGTTCTTCAAAGCTGTTCTTTAGCGGCGACTTCAAAAGCGCATTCACCCTTCGTCAAATAAAGCCGACTACAATCTTTCAATAACAGCAAAGAAGTTTTCTTCAAAGGAAGTCAGTACCAAACTTAAATAAAAGTGATAGAATCTGATGGATTTTTGCATTTTCCAACGTGACTGGAACACTTTAACTGTGCTGTGAAAGTTTACTTTTGTAAGGAAAAAGTTTATGCCAACGGCGGCTTAAAACGCAAACTAACTTTTACTGACTTCGAACGTACTTCAAAGTAAATGTGCTTCGTCATTCGTTACGTGATTGTGCTATGTTTATCCACTGAATTCAGACCAATATGACCTGTTACAAAATTAATGGGTATTTTAAAGCTGTGTTTGCATATTTTCGATGGAATCAATTGTATTGTGGATTCAATGTATATGATGAGGTTTGCAGGTGAGTACACGGTCTTGATACTATTCATGCTATACATTAGACATTTAAATATAAACAGGATTCACTTATATGTACCAATTCATGGTTCTCTAAATAAAGTAAACTATTATATGATGTCTTCTCTCTTTCACTACAGGTGTATTCTCATTTAATATGCATTAATTCAAGATAGCAAATGTGCCGACGAAGCACGTATTTTACCGCCCGCATTTATTACCCACCCACCCACATTTTTTTTTTTGGTGGGGGAGGTTTACATTTTCTTCAGCTAACTGACTTGGTTGCATATAACACGGTTCGGTTCATAATACGGTCTGATTCTACGGCTCCCAACTACTGTGTTATAGCGGGGTCCCACAGTAGTTTGTTGTGTTTTCTTGTTTTAGGTTTTGTGGTTTTTCTGATTTTACATTGCTAATTGTTACATGAGGTCAAGTAGAGTACCATATAATTTTGTTTGTCTAGAAATGATTAATTCTTGTTGTTCTCACTGAACAGATTTTAGTTGCATTAATATTGTATCCGGGGTTTCATTTTGGGCTAAAATTTATCTATTCAAATTATTTAATTCAATGTATTCTTCTGTGGAAATACCAATTGCTCAAACACAACATTCTTGGGAATCGAGACTCGGATTTATAGTGAAATAGATGTTAGGATATAATCTTGGATAGTCATTGTATTATTTTTATTCAACACAAAATTGTTGACTAATCATTCTGACACAGGGCATCACAGGCACATCAACACTTTTCAGCCTTGCATGTATTTTTGAATAATGCTAAAGTTTATTCTAATCTTTAATCATTAGGACTTGTGTTAGAAATTCTAGGATTTTTGGGATTTAATTCGCAATACCAAAAGTTCTTTCCACAGTTTTTTACTTTTGTATTCTAAGGAAATAAATTATTTGTTTAATTTAAGAAAACTTGGATTTCGTTTTTTTCTATTAGTTTAAGAGAATAGACTGGTAATTATAAATACAGATTTATGCATCATGTATTTGAGTAATACACAGTAAATCTGAATAATGATGAGTTTGTTAAAACAACACATAGTCTGGACAGATGCAACCAAAATGCACGAGAAATGACATGCAATTAGATGAGAGCTTTGTTAGCATTGCTTGACTTAAGACCACGACTTCAGGAAGTTAAACTCTTTGCGCTTCATTTTTAACGTATCCAATGACGACAATCAATGATCAAGATGTTATGAATCATTTTAAACTTGAAACATTAAGTAACCTTAGTAACTATTAGGTCCAGAAATATGTATTGATGATACGTGAGCCTTTCGAGAAGATTAGAAAATCTAAACTGTTAATGTACTATTTAAAAAAAAATTGAATCAGTATCAGCGGACGACTTAACATTATAACAAACATTTATGCAAAAAGCTAACAATGATGTATATGCTACTGATGATTATACGAGATTAATGAGTATGATAAATCCTCTCCCAAGTCATTCATAATTTATCAAAATGTTGACAGTTTTAAAAAAATGGGATATGTGTCAACAACTGTAAGTGGGCGTGAAATGAATAAATTGAATGGGAAAAGCAGTAGCGGTTAAAGCCTTGGAATGAATGGAAATATTGAACATTGTAAATAAAGCAATTATTTTCCAGCAGGTAAATTGCCGCCGATAACTTAGTGTTTGTTATCTGAGGAAAATTAAATTAGCAAAAAATAATAAAAAAAATTCAGTACGTTTAGTGTTAAAGCTTGTTCGAAAATGTAATATTAGAGAACCCAAACTAAATGCGATAAACAATGAAACTAGTGTTACAGATACGGATTATCGTGCATAACGTTTGAGAGAATGAACTGTATGACGATATCACAAATAAAATACAGAATATACTACAAAAGTTATTACAAAACTGGCAGCATTTTAAACATTCCACAAATCAACAAAATGATGCTTGAACACGGAACCCTCGTGCATTATGTAAGGAAATTATAAAGTCTGAGGCAAAATTTTTTGTTTCCTTTATGTTCAAGACAGACCACGAAAGAGAAGAAATTGGCATTAAAGGATTTCTTGCCAAATAATTTCACGTTTAAATGTACGTTGATTGCTTATTCCGTCAATACAACAACATGCGAAGTAACTTTCCGTGAACTCGCTTATTGCCAACAAATGACTTTGTTCAGGTCGTTCATTTATGATATATACGATCAGAATAAACAAACTATCAGTGCCATGCGATGACAATAAATGATATCTGACAAACAAGATTAAGAAATTACAAGTATTTGAACAAGTCATTTTAAACATATACAATATTTAAAGTTATTCAAATAAAACTACGTCAGAAGTGCCCGATGCATCTATGCTGAAGAAGATGCGCTGCATTGGGATCAGCGAAATTAGAAATGTAAACTTCTCTAAACGTTTCAAATTATAATTGGTGTTAAATACATTTTTCTCAGAACTTAAGAAGGAGGGGAAAATATGACATATTTTGCGAATGTGCAGAGGCATTTAGAAACAATGAGCGAGTATCTTATATCCAGTCCATTTTCGAAACTATACAAAATTTATTGCAACTGCAATAACTTAAAAAGAGGTTGTATATGGTGTGAAAAGACACCAATAAATATAAAAGCATAACAAAATTGGAGAAAAAAGACCTAATGATAAAGTACTTGAAACAGTAATTGAACCTTGATGCCATCATACATAATTGGTGGAAGTTCACTTAATCCATTAAATAAACAATCCAGAAAGAGGCCAATATTATACTCGCTAAAATTGAAAACAAAATGATAACCCACCAATGGCTGACTGAGCTAGTTAATTTGGGAAGTGATAACAATTTGTTCAACTACTTTAGAAACAAGCAAGAGTGGAATAAAGAGACTGTATTGCAATTCATCAAGGGAGACAATCTAAGCATTTCATTTGATAGAGTTAGAAACTTCTTTCCACAAACAAGGTTCCGAAAAGTTATGTCATGCATTAACGTTATCTGTTAATACGGGTAGTGGTTAAATCTCTACAATACAAAATTAACACTTTATGTCGTTTGACGCAACTTTCATCGAGAGTTCGATTTATATTTACATTTACATTCAGAGAGGCCGAACGAAAATACTGATTAAAAGACTGCTGAGATAAACACAGACATTACATTTTCCATAGATTTCGCTAGTCTCAAAGATTCAGGAGGCTTTTTTTAATCCTTAGGTTATCATGTTGTTGAACATGAACATTGTAGTTTTCTATAGTTTCCTGCTGGAAAAAGAATTGTATTGTAACAACACCTGATATCATTAGACAAAGCCTTTGTAGTTATTTGCAGGGTGTCAATATTATAATTTTTAATATATTTAATTAGAAACACCTTTTAAACATTTGATAAATTGATCCTGTCGATTGTATCCTTAGGCTTGTCCGAACCAATAAGTTCCGATTAGTTGCCTGGTAAAATTGTTGCACAATTAGTTTTACACTATGTACTTAATTAATAACATTGACTCTACTAGCAATGCTAAGTGTCACTTTGCACACTGTTTAATAATAATAATAATAATAATAATAATTATTATTATTATTAAAAATTATTATTATCATAACTATTATTATTAGTAGTAGTAGTAGTAATAGTAGTAGTATTACTCCTGATTGAGCAAGGCAAGTTAAATGCGCAGTTTTTGTATATGCCAACAATCCCGTGCTAAAGCATACAGAGTGTGTACTGTATTCAGTAGAACAATGTTAATGTCAAGGTCAGTGGCTCTTCTAATAACTGTACATTAAGACCTAATCAATTAACGATACATTATATTTTGTATAGAGATTAATAGCAGACTAGACATATCTTTATGTCAATAGTGGATGTAAATAGATACTAGCGTATTCTGAAACGTGGAACAACATGAATTTGAATTGTGACTCCGTTAGAACTCCCCACTATTATACTACTGTCATATGATGTCGGTATGCATTTTTGAGTTACCTCCCCTGGACTGGCAACTTATTAAATGGTTCTTTTTTCGTTGTTTTGCACGTCCAGCATGGAAATACAAAATAAAATTAAAACTGTTATATGAATATGAATCCAGGCACGAAACCTAGAAAACGAACCAAACACTATACAGTGATTTCATGACATGAAACGGCTGCAAAATAAGAATGCACAAACTCAGAATGAATTGAAACGTTACATATAACTTTGGAATACTTCTGATTCGCCAATATCTTCATCGTTTTCGTCATTGGTGACAACATCTTTATAAAGGAAATAAATAAATAACAAAACCAGCAAGTCCTAGTACTACTGCTGCCAGGTATGTCCCACGTTTGCACTTGACGAAGCGGCACCCCGGGAGAGCGTCACCTTCGCCCCCTTCTCACTCGAAAAGCAACTATTGCAAACCCGTCCATAGCCCACCCTGACTGCTGATACTACTACCACTTCTCATGTTGCTATTGAGATGGTTGGCGACATCGATTATGATAATGATGGTGACAACGCCGACGCCGACGGTGATGGTAATAAATATTAGTGTTGTCTGTGATTTTCGAGTACGGTTATAATTTCTCATTTGTATATGTAGACACAAAATCACGTATGGAAGAAAAACAAACGCTGGAGGGATAGTTTGAAAAGTTAAGTTAAATCAAGAATATAAACAAGGGAACATTTTACGGCATGATACATGTGTTATATTTGGGCTTAAGTTATTCTTTAATATGGCGCTAAAATATAAAAATATTGTTCAAATATGTTAATGCAAGTTCGTTTCTACCAGAACAAGATCGTGGCAATGCAAGGGTAGTCTCATAATTGTATTAATGGGGTTGGGGTAGATGGTTTTACCAAACTAATATGGAACATAAACACATAAATATAACTATATCAACTATCAAAAAGTGTAATATTTGAACTTGTTCATGACTATAGTCCACACCTGAAGTAACTCGGTTTACTTTGCGTTTTGCAAGGAAACTTGGAATTCGATGAATTAGGCTGAACAGTTGTTAAAGACAATGCTTGTAAAATAATCTGAACGAAAAAAGTCTGAAAACAGTACGTTTAGAAAGACCAGTCAGAGGTAGATTGATAATCATCATCTTTACCATCGTCATATTTATCGTCTTCTTCTTTTGCCTGACTTTTTCATAAAAAAATTCGATATTCACAGTTTTATGTTGCTTATGTGTATGCGTAATCACTCAAATTATACATAGGTTGCTACTTTGTATGAATGAATGAATGAATGCATTAACCTTGACCGTCATCATGACAGAATGGTTAGGGTTCGAATCATACGATTGGACCAAATGAGTCAATTAATATGGGGTGTGTCCTCGACACTAAATAACTTAGCTGTTTTTTCTTCCGTAAAGCACCAAACTAAAGTACACTAAACCACAAAATATTTACATACATACATACATACATACATACTTGCATTCATACATACCTACATACATACATACATGCACGCACGCACGCACGCACCCACACCCACACCCACACACATACATACATACACACACACACACACACACACACACACACGCACACATACATACATACATGCAGACATACATACATACATACACACACACACATACATACATACATACACACATACACACATACATACATGCAGACATACATACATACATACATACATACATACATACATACATACATACATACATACATACGTTATTCATATATCAGACATTGGACTTTCTTAATTATTTCCATCTCATACCCACAAATCACAATTCCAATTTCGAGTACACGCCAAGGATTTTACTTGACTGAAAAGCAAAAATAGTACTGAAGAAAGAAGTCATTTTGAGTTTTAATATAAAAAAGCCGTGGTATACAAATGTGTTTGCAGTGATATGTACTGTCATCGGTACATTTTCTACACACTTTTATCTCTATTTTTGCCCTTTAATAGCCCATCTCCTTCCCCAATTTGCAATCATTCTAGGTTTTCGTTATTTATTATTACAACCGACATTCCGGAAAAGTTTTATAACGTCTATCGTATATACAAGTGACCTGACCTGACCCTTTGTAGTGTGGGTAACGAGAACAAGGAAGAACTCTGCATTGTAGTGGGTACAACATGCATCATCATGTAGCTCAATATTTATCCATGGATTAAGGGGTGTTGTCAATATTAATATATCCTATAATTAACAAATGACACTTAAATTCTGTATTTCATATTTTAATTGAATTATCGTTTAATATAGAATATTTGCAACATATGACATTTTTCAAAACACGAAAATTAATTATAATCCATAATTTTAGACAAGAACTTTTATTGGTAGTCAGCCCCTATCTCGCCGATCTCTGTAAACCACTGCCATCATGAAACTTGAGTTCGGTCACTAAATAAAGCTTCCTAGTTTTATAATTCATATATAAATCATTCACATATAAATAGAATACTTAGGAACATGTATACAAGGCTCAAAATAGACAGGGTAGGTCATCATGGTACACACCTGTACACGACTTTATCGGAAGAGCAAAGCAGTAGGAAATGAAGATGTAAATAAAGATAAAATATTTACCTTAATTCACTTGCATTGCTACATTTTACAAATGTTATAAACTAATGCATATGAACAAAAAACAATTCGAATTTAAGATCAATATATATTTTCAAGGTCTGAATCTGAAACGATGAATCCTACAAGATAGATAGGTTGATAGATAATTACAATGACAATGGTTAATCATATGTTTGGTCTTGGTCAAAGAATTACGTTTTGGGGTCTTTAACTGAACGAAGATCTAAAATTACGACAAAAGAAACGAAATATCTTTTAAATAACAGTACGCCCTTTCTATTTTTGATGTCGTATGTACAAAACTCATGCAACTAAAACGTTCCTCCAACTATTCGTGTTGTCAATAGAACGCATTGCCGTGTGTTATTAAAAGCTGCTTGCAAATATAGTTAAAAATGACAACATAAATTAATATACTAATACAGGACAGGCCTATTAAAAACACTGGTCTAATAAATTCCCCTCTGATTGTTATTTATTTTGCATTTTTTCCTTGTTGCCCTCTCATTGTCTATCCATCCCCACCCCCCACTCCACCCAGTTTCTAACTTTATGTTTCTTTTTATTCTTCATAACAAACTTCAAGACACATTTTATCATGTATATCGTATTTAAAAGTCCTCTGACATGGCCCTCAATTGCGTGGTTAACGAGGACGAGTATGATATCGGCATTGTACTGGGTACAACATGCATCATCATGTAACTCAATATTTACCCATGGATTAAGGGGTATTGTCAATATTAATATATCCTATAATTAACAAATGACACTTTAATTCTGTATTTCATATTTTAATTGAATGTATCGTTTAATTTTAGAATATTTGCAACATATGACGTTTTTCAAAACTAGAAAATTAATTATAATCCATGATTTTAGACTTAAGCTTTTATTGGTAGTCAGCCCCTATCTCGCCGATCTCTGTAAACCACTGCCATCATGAAACTTGAGTTCGGTCACTAAATAAAACTTCCTACTTTTATAATTCTTATATAAATCATTCACATATAAATAGAATACTTAGGGACATGTATACAAGGCTCAATATAGACAGGGTAGGTCATCATGGTACACACCTGTACACGACTTTTTCGGAAGAGCAAAGTAGTAGGAAATGAAGATGCAAATAAAGACAAAATATTTACCTTAATTCACTTGCATTGCTACATTTTACAAATGTTATAATCTAATGCATATGAACAAAAAACAATTCGAATTTAAGGTCAATATATATTTTCAAGGTCTGAATCTGAAACGATGAATCCTACAAGATAGATAGATTGATAGATAATTACAATGACAATGGTTAATCATATGAGTAGTAAATAGGGTCACTTTAGCCTCAATGGGAATTAGCATTACAGAGCCCCCTTGGGTCGTTTTAGCCTCAATGGAGATTTAACATGGAGAAAAATCGTGGGTCGTTTTAGCCTCAAGGGGAATTGAACATGGGAAATAGTCTTGGGTCACTTTAGCCTCAAGGGGAATTGAACATGGGAAAAAAGTCTTGGGTCACTTTAGCCTCAAGGGGAATTGAACATGGGCGAATAAAGTGTGGGTCTATTTAGGGACAAGGGGAGAATTGAACATGGGATTTTTTTTTTTTAAAATTTTTTAAAAAAAAAGGGGTAGGCAATTGAAAAGTCATTCTCTTTTCGAGAAATATGGGTGGCCCTGAAAAGGGCCTTTGGTTTTTCTTCTTCTTCTTCTAATTTCTTCTTTTTCTCCACCAACTTCTTATTTTCTCTCCTACACTCTTTCTCTTCTTTTTCTTTCTCCTCCTCTTCTTTCTTCTCCTCCTCTTCTTTCTTCCTCTTCTCATTTTCTTCTTCTTTTTCAATTTTTTCGTTCCATTTTCGTATTCTTATCCTTTTCTCTTCATCCTCTTTCTCCTCCTTTATCTCTTTCATGACACCACTTATTATGTCCTTTACTTTTCTTAAGTTATTAATTTCCATCTTTACACGATGAGGACTATAGGAATAGTGGTCTTCATTGAGTCTCACTAACATCTGCTCCATCATTCCTAAATTGTCTAAAACGTCTTGTAATTTTTGCATTTTGTCAAGTTGGTTCGAAGCCATCTTCTTTGTAGAATGGTTTGAACGACGAATACTGTGGGTTCTTATACGAAAAGCGCGGACGTGAAGGAAAACATCCCCATAAAACATAAAATTGATCTTACCTAGATCATGATCAAACAACGCGCGGACGTGAAGGAAAACATCCCCACTTTTCTTATTTCATATAATAAAACCCAAAATATACTCTCCACATACGCTAAGAAACCCATAATCTACTATTCACACAAAAATACCTGAGCTCTTACAAACACTAACACACAAACACATACCCTCACACTAAAAAGAGTCAGTGTTTATATTCACACTACTCTACCTACACACATTGGCAAATTGATGGTTATTTCTTTTCTAGAGCATTGGGTAGCCCTGAAAAGGGCTGTTGGTTCTTTTTGAACTCCAGATGCACCTATCTAATGATGGCACCTTCCTGGCCTGGCGCCACACACGCATCTTCTTCCCCAGTCTCCTTTCACCTTTCTTCTTGGGAGTGCAGAGGCGGGATATGTGGCTTCAGAATCCCAATTTTCTGTCTCTGGGATTCTGAAATTTCCTCTCTCCTCTTCTTTGTTTCTTCTCTCCTCCTCTTCTTTTCTTCTTCTTTCCTCCTCCTCCTCTTTCATTCTTGCTTCTTCGACAATGGCCTCCGCGGCCAGTTCATTTAGTATGCGCCTGGCATATTCCAGGTGCATCTGGAGTTCTAGCAGTTTCACAATTCTGGTGTTCATTCTTCTGGTGGTGTTGGTCAATCAACAAGGGTAGCTAGACTACCGAGCGAGTTTCAATTTATACTGAAAGCGCGGACGTGATGGAAAACATCCCCCTAAAAACATAAAATTGATCTTACCTAGATCATGACCAAAAAACAACGCGCGGACCTAAAAGAAACACTCGCTCACTTTTTATGCTACCCATTACTATTGTAAAAAATTTTCATTAATCACTTCAATAGACTATTCACATAGGCAAAGAAATCCAATCTAACCCCAAATCTACACCTCAAACACCAAAAAAAAGACATCATTTTAATCTACTATCCACACCAACGTACGTGAGCACTTACAAACACACAATCTTATACACAAACACATACCCTCACACTATAAAAAAGAGTTAGTGTTTATATTCACACTACTCTACCTACACACATTGGCAAATTGATGGTTATTTCTTTTCTAGAGTATTGGGCAGCCCTGAAAAGGGCTTTTTTTTTTTGTTTTTTTTTTTGTTTGCTATGGCAATCTTTTTTAGTTTCTAAGAATGCGACGTCCTCTGAGGATAGACTTTCTGGCAATAGGTCTGCTTCTTCGGAAAGAGAAGAAGAACTCTTTGGTGTCGATACGACAATCGACAAAGCCTCTGTCAGCTTCAGGTTTCTGCTGCTGCTGCTGCTGCTGTTGTTGTTGTTGTTGTTGCTGCTGTTGCTGCTGTCTCTGAAGTCTGTACTTCTCTGTCCATTCTTCTTTCTCCCTTTTCACTTCTTCTCTGAAGAGCTCTTCTATCAGGTCTTCAGTGACTTTTAACATTCTCACATTCTCTATTTCTTCTGGCTTCGGTATCAGACTGTGTCTGACCCTAGGCAAATTCACGTAGGCTTCGTTTAGCTTAGCTAGTTTGGAGCACATCTTCGTAGGAGGATGAGTCGACAATGGATGGTTAGACTGGAAACAACCCGGTTCTTAAAGTCAAAGCGCGGACGTGAAAGAAAACATCCCCCACACGGATTTCGAGTCGCAACGTTCAATGAGTGTTATGAGAGGGATAGTAAGAAGTGAAAGAGCATCAATCAAACATTCTTATAGCTAAACAAAAGACAAAGGCATTTTTTTCAAAACACAACATTTTTTATTCAAAAATCACTTAACACTAACCAACAATAATCTAACATTTTTAACAATAATCCAACATTATAACATCAAACATTTTTTTAAAAAATGACAAACATTTTTTTCTCAATTCACACTACTTTAAACAGGGCTGACAACGTTGTGAATGAAATTGTGATTTCCACTGTTGGAAATCATTAGGCCATTGATGGACACTACGTTTCCTAGCTTGAGACAAAAGATAAGCATAATGGTCACAAAACCATCAATCTACTTTCACATCATTTCTTGAAGAAGAACGAGGATGAAAATGAGTCACTAAATGTTCTAAGGAATAGCCAAGGCTGCGATGATGCAGAAAATACACACAGTACTGTCCACACACCAAGGAATCTGTGCCTTGTAATTTGAGCATTTCTTCTCATAAAGTCGATGATATCGTCTTCCAAAGGGGGCAATCCGTACGAATCGAAATATTCCACACATCCTTCTTGAGGAAAGTAGACGGCTACCCAGTGGGTTCCTGGGAGATGACTGTCGTCCGTGTTGATCACGTAAGCTTGATGGTCTTTAGGTTTGCGATGAGGGAGTTCATCTTTAGCACAGACGACAGGATTCCAAGAAGCCGTATACGAACTGTGGTTCAAAAGGTAATAAAGTTCCCAGGTATCCATTTGTGTGTTGTTTTCTTCTTCACAGGTAATAATACGTTGTCAATTCGATCCTGACTTTTTGCTTGAAAATGTCTGACAAATAACCGTTTCTTCGTTTAGTCTCCTCACTTTGATTCAGGAGAGCTTCGATACGATGGATCTCTTGAGTGGTTAATGGTGGACAAGAATGTTCACGCAAGTCTTTATACCACTGATGCAACACGTCTTTGTCCGAGATGAGACTCCAAACATCGTCCAGGTACTCGTCCAATTTTTCTTCTTGACTCAGCATCAGGCATTTATCGTGTTGAATTTTACTGGGATGATCGTTTTGACATCCACAGCAATTTTTCTTGATCAGTTCCGTCATTTTTTCCGCCAAGTGTTTGGCAAAACAGCAGACTAAATGGGCTTCTTGTTCTGGCTATCTCGACTTCATCATGACAACTTCTTCGTCTTTGTCTTGGGATTCTCCTTCCACGGTCTCCTCACATTTCATGTCCAAAGTTTCTCCACTAGGTAAAGAGGGAGAACAGTCTTCCATAGCTTCTAATCATCTAGAATGACATCTCTCAAACTGTTGATTTCTATCGTATTATCGAATTCTGCATACAGGATGACGTTCACTGTCTTGTCCAGTGGTTCTGCAAACTGAAGTTCCACACGAATCTGGCCTGATTTTATAGGGTGGAAATGTCCCTCGTCGCTGCCTTGGTCTGGAGTGAAATCGAAAGCCCACAAAGCATAGCCTCCTGCGTAATCATCGTACGTAATGCCGTGACTGGTGTTGGTTCCTAACTGACCAGTGGCTTCGTACAAGGACAAGTCCGATCTCAAGTAATTCATCTTCGTGTCACTAAAGTCAGGTTCGAAAGGTCTGGTACACAAGGTCTTGCCATCGCGACTGACTTCGATTTTCTTCACCTTAAAGTGTTGAAAGTTGAAAGAATTTTTTTGAAGGCTCCGTTGAAGGCTTCATTCTCGACCATACCAAGGATTAAACGTTTGGGTAACTGTCCTTGAAACATGATCTTCGATCATGGAATGATGGCTAGCGGGAATGGTGAACGTTTTCACTTCCACCCTTCGTATGGGATACTTGGCGGTCGTTCTGCTCAACGTTTGACTGATGTCGTTTCCCACTTTGGGTAACACTTCCACGCGTCGTACGTAAAGTTTGGCCTCCTCGATTTGGCTTTTAGGATTGCCAGCATCAGTATCAGCCAACAAATGGAAAGCGGCACTGCTACGATTCAGTCTCAAGCGGACATTGACCCCGTTCAGCAAATATTTCTCTTGCAACCTCATGTCCAAATGCAAACGATCCATCAGTTCTAAACTCTTTCCATCTAGGATTTTGCTTCGTCTTTCCACAAAGCCGTCATTGTCTTTATCTGTTTCCTCAAACGCCTTCGCTTCGTCAGGTTCCCATAGCACACAGGCATTGAGATGAGTATTCTTGGCATCTATTCCGTATGTCAAGAGATTTTCCAGGTAGGCACGGTAAGGGTAAGTATTCATGCTGCTGCTAAGCAGTTTGTTGTTCAAGTACAAGTCCACTGAGCTGAACAATGAATGCATGAAATTGTTGACGGGAGCTATATTCTCAGTGTTTTCTACTGAACCATTATCCTTATCTAGAACTTTGATTTTCAAGTACAAGTAACTGCTATTCAGATCGATGTAATCTTCGGGTTGTCCCTTGATTTCAAACTCGATGGGAGCGGAATCTGCCAGTGAGGAAACGGGATGAAATTCCACCCATTGGGATTCTTGCATGGTCATCATGGTGGGGGGCATGGCAAACAGATCCAGTTCCGACTTGGAACAGGCGCAAGACTCTCGGTGCATCATTTGTTTGTTGCTGTGTCTCAATAATCGAAAACGTCTAAGTCTCGAACGGTTCTTCTTTTCTTGGCCTTTCTAGCTTTAGACGTGTGAAGTCTTGTGAAAGGGTGTTTTCTTCGTCGTCTCTTTCTGCCTTGTCCTTGCTGAATGCCTGACTCGGTAGCGTGCAGAGCATTTATAGGTGTGTCTCGTCGGCCCAAAAGGTCTTTACCCGTTTGCAGAAAGACATTTTTGCCTGCCCTCATGAAGGCTACTTTAGGGTTTTCTTTGTCGATGATGACATTTTGGAGAAATTCTTTGCCTTGCGTCAGTGCCGCATCTTTCAAGGCGTGCAATCCGCGTGTCACCATCGGTTTCAACACCTGGGCCACCGAACGAAAGGCCGATTTCAACATATCTCCTAAACCGTGTCCTCGCTGTCGAGCAACCCCTCGGTACACTGGATACATGACTTACGAGTCGTGAGAGAACCGTTTTCGAAAATGGAGTTTCACCGTGACTTTTCCTTTGGTGAATGGAATATTTTGTCCCAAATCTCCTTTTATAGCAATGTTGACCGTGTCCAAATACGACTTGCTGACAGGCAAATAATGAGGATGTACAAATCCGCGGTGGACGTGATAAGTGTTTCCACCTTCCTCGTCAGTGGCCGTGGCAGAATTTACTTTGAAAGGAATGGCACGCAATAACGGCACGGAGGTGTGTCCCACCACGTTGTACTCCACCACATCGGAGTACACGAACATCAGATTCAGTCCCTGGTTCAGTTCTACCGGGAAACGAAAATACCTTGCAAAATGCCCGTTGTTGTCAATCTCTGCGATGTGAATGTTTTTGGTCTGCTTATCCGTGACCAAATTGAGGTCTCCACCTAAAATGTCATACAATCCAGGGCAAAATTTAATACGTATACTTCTATCCTCACTTTCAAATCTGATGAGTAGACGGTGAGACTGCTCAATAAAATGGTCCACAATTGTTTGTCTCCTTGTTGCAAACTCAAATTGGCAATGGCTGCCCCGGTGACACAATACACCACGAAGATTTGGCAGAAAAAGTCGATTTGCGTTTTAGGCACACGTTCTCCACACCACACCCACAAAGGTTGTTTTTGTAAATCTTGCAGAGAAGAACTAGGTGAAGGAGTGGTCGACGTAGCTGCGTCTGTGTGAAAGGGCATGATGGTCACTTCTTTTTATAGTCAATGACTTGCGAAGCGTCGATCCAAGAATCAAAACTGGGTGGATATCCTTTCCAACGTACTTTGACTTCTTTGACACGTCGTTTGTCCACTTTACGGGTTCTGCGTTCGAGAATGCTTTCGATGTCGTACACGTCGTCTTCTTTTCTGGTGACACGTTGTAACTCGGGCAAATAAAACGTTCCTTTGAGCACTTCTCCGTTCATGTCTTCCAATTTATAGACGGCAGGATGACGGCCATGCACTGGTCCAATGACGCGAAACAATTCGGTCGTCCAGTTAGGTAAGTAACCTTTGTCGAACGTGCGTTTGGTTTTGCGAATGCGCACCCAATCTCCTACGGCCAACTCTCCACTTTTCCTGGGGACAGCCCTCGTCGGGGACGTACCAAACAGACGCTCAAACACCAACACTTCGTTGTCGGGAGTCACGTCTTGCGGGGCACGTCCGATGCTTCGATGGTAAGATTGGTTGTACGCTTGCACCAGGTGCGGTAAGATGTCGATGTACTTCAGAGTGTGGTGATGCGTAAAATATTTCCACATGCGTTCTTTCAAAGTGCGTTGAAAACCTTCCACGATGCTGGCTTTGGTTTCGGGATTCTCGGTGGTAAAAAAATGAATGTCACGTTTCTTTAATTCTTTTTGGAAAGCTTGGTTCAGAAATTCGGTGCCTTTGTCCGTTTGCCATCGAAGAGGGTGACGACCGCTTTGTTTCAACACCCGTTGCAGGGCTCGCACTAACTCGCCGCTCGATTTGGAAGTCAAGGGCACGACCCAGGCAAATTTGGAAAAGACGTCGATGACACAAAACAAATATTTGTAGCCACGATTGTAGCTGGCCAAATGAGAGACATCGGCTAAATCGGCTTGCCATTGATGATCGATGCCTTCCACTCGGGTGCGACTTCTGGCAAACGTGCGTCGAATGGGTTTGTGTAAAGTGTAGGTAGCTTGTTCTTGTAACCATCGTTGCACTTGAGGTAAACGGAGACTTTTCAGTCGAGTTTTGGCAGCACGATACAATTTTTGAACTTCTGCGTAACCTGCAGGATGCGAGGGATCGTAGTAAATGCTGGCTAAGACTTTTTCCATTTTTTTGTGTTCGTATGTTAATAAGACACCCACTCTTGGAGGATGCTACTCTTTTTCTCTTGGGGTATTTTCTTGGATTGCAATGCTTTGCGTGTGCGACCGGCAATAGGTGTTGAAGAGGAGGATGTCTGAGCGGGGGATATCAGTTCTTGTTTCACTTCTGTCTTCACTTCTGTCTTCACTTTCTTTTTCTCTTGTGATGAAGAAGGGGTGGCCATCATCTTTTTAATCCATCCAATTCTGGAGGTAGGTGGTGTTGTTAACTTGTGTACTTTTTATGGTGGAGTTTGACACCCTTCTTCTTCTTCTTTTCCTTTTTCTGTCTTGGTCACGGGTAGTGGTGGTACTGGTATTGGTACTGGTACTGGTGATGGTGCTGGACTTTTCATCAAGGTCTTAAAATCTTTCAGAGTGGGTAGAGCTGTTTCGTCTAAAGCTTTCTGGTGAAAGAGTTGCAGTCGTTGCAAAAGTTGACCGAACTTTTGCGATTTTTCTGTTTCGGACAAATCTTGGCGATCCATCAAGGACTGCAGTTCGTGTTGTAACTGGGACATCTCGCTCAAATTGGGATTGGAAGGTAAATGCGGGGTACGTTGTTCTTGCCACCGATGGTATTCCATCCATCGTTTGTAAGGTACTAAAGCTAGTTTTCGTCCTTCCATGGGGTTGTCAGGGGTCGATTCTGAGATATTGGGACTTCCGAAGGCCTTTTTATCTTGGTCCCACCAGTCCTCCCAACATAGTTCCCAAGACTTCTTTCAGTATGGGGCCTAACAAGAGGGGTAAAATGCCTTCACGTTGGACCAACATCTTCTTCTTTTGACGAATGGGAATTTTCTTTTGAACCATTTGGCGAAGAACGTGACGATGTTTGCTTAAGGATTGTTTCTGGTGTTTGGACAAAGGGATCGTGCCTTTCAAGACGTTCAAACAACATTCGCACACGGTATTGATGACCTCTTTGGAGGCCGATTGAATGAGTTTTTTCGTAGAGGTGGAGAAGCTTTGGACAGGATAGAGAACATGTCCCCATGTTTGACTAAACGTGGTGGTAGTCCTTTCCTTTTCTTTCCTTGGGGTTTTCTGGAGGGTGACATTTTTGAGTCTTCAGGAGCACCAAAAAACACTGATACCCCCGACTTGGTCACAGGCCTTTTTTATACTGGAACGCGTCGCCACTGATTGTCTTTACGTCGTATCAGTTTGAGGACAGGCATAACACGTCGTGCAGGGGTACGTAACGGACTAAATCGAGCCAGTTCTTGCTTGGACAAATCCAGTAAACTTTGTAACATGTCCGATCTTTCTTGAACTTTGATTTTGGGAGAAGGTACTTTGTGAGCAGCAGCCACTGCCACTAAATTGGAGGGTCCTGCCACTGGGGAAGTTCTTTTTGGGGGTCATTAACAGAGAAGTTCTTGGTGTGATCAACGTCTCCAAGTACTCTTCAGTTCTTGGTGTCATTAACGGAGAAGTGGATGAACATGAGGCTGCCGGAGACACAGTCACTGCCGTGGCAGGTCGTGGTTTGCGAGTGTAACGTTGCGACCTGGCCGAAGTGCCTCTCTTGCGACTAGTTTTCTTCTGTGGACTTTTCTTTTTCTGGGGACTTTTTCTCTGTTTCTTTTTCTGGGGGCTTCTTTTCTTTTTCCGGGGTGGTGTCTGGTAAGAGGAGGATCCTGCCACTGGAGAAGTTCTCCTTGGGGGCCTGGTCTTTTTCTTTTTCTTCTTGGGGCTTCGTTGGACTTTTTTCTTGGGGATAACTTTGGGGGCATTAGGATCCCGTCTTAAGAGAGAGCGAATGATGACCCCTCCTAGAGTACCGCTCCCTCCAGGTTTCAAAATGATTTGTTTTTTGGTTTGAGTGTCGATGCGGGGATCGGCCAGTTTGACCAAAGCGACTTTGTTTCGATCGAAAAAGCGTTTGGTTTGATGAGGAATCTGAATGATTCCTTGGAGTAATTGACGTGCCGTCACCGTGAACCATCGTAAGACTTCTTTGAGACTAGCTTCTAAGACACGAGCTCGTATTTGTGGATTTTTTTCTCGACTGATGCCATACAAGGCACGAATCAATTTGACGGGAAGATGCGACTGAAGGGACGTCATGTTGACGTTGTGTGAGACAGACTAAAAGGGTCTGAGGTTTTTATAGATTTTTTTATGTGAAGTGAAATTAAGTCGAGGACGGAGACGTGTACAGGACAGGCCCTCCGTCTTGGCACCAGTGGTGAAACAAGTGGGTACGAAATCGCAAATCCTCGGGGGTCGTAGGTTTCAAATCGACGAGTAAATAGGCGTGTGGTATTTGAGTGGCATCGTCGTACGCCTGAGTCAGCCAAGGCGTTCCTAACTGTTTTGGCTAAGACTTGCACTTGTGATTTATCTCGAGGGCTTTTAAACAAGACCACGTAATGCGCATTGAGACTGATGGTGCGATGGGCTTTACTTTGTTGAAACAAATTTTGGGTGATGTAAACGACACTGGCATTACGGTGATGCCCTTTGCGCGTGAACCACAGTTTAATTTCTTCTTCGTCTTCTCCTAACATGTCGTCGAAAATGACCAAATGGGTTTGACGGGAGTCAGAGACGATGCCGTCGTCTTCTTTAGGAATGCCTTCCACAAACACGATGGAATCGCCTTGACTTTCTCGCAAGAGGTTGTACGCCGATTGCCACTCTTTGTAACACCACACGATCCGTTGAGGTGGCCGATCGATCAAATGATGTTTATGTTCGATCAAACGTTTGACGAATTCGGTTTTGCCTGAACCGCTAGGTCCAGCAATGAGCATGTTAAAGGGATGGCGAAGATACAAAGCCTCCCAACTGGCACGATCTAAGTGTTCGTCGATGACTTTGACAGTAGAGGAAGAGGGAGCAGAGACAGCAGAGGTAGCCATTGTGTGAGAAATATCACTTGTGACACGAAAACAAACAAGACAAGAGTTTATATACTTTTTTTCAGAACACGTTTATTGAATGTTTTCAAACATGAATACGAAAGACAAAAATACATAAAAGCCAAAGGCTTAAGTACAAGGATAAAAGGCACATGATAACCATTAACGTGGAATAAAAACAAGTGTCTGTACAACATGTTTTGTGTAATGTTCTAACCAGTTCTATAGTAGGGGGTAAGGTCACACAAGTGTCCTCCCGAAAGGGTCTTTCAGGCCTGTCCACGACAGTCCCGTCCTGGGTTACGGGTTCTTCTGGCACCGTCACTAACACGGGTTGAAAAGTAACTTTTTTCCTTGAACAACTCTCATGCATACTGGGCCACTTCTTGGGTCCAAGCCTCAAAATCCCATTCTTTCCAGGCAGGGACATCTGTCCAATGGGGATGTAAGTCACAAGCTACACACACATCGTCATACACGTCTTGGGTAGCTAAAAGTTGACGAATCTTTTTTTCCCGTAGAGGTCGAGAAGAAACCAGATGAAAACGCAAGGCTTTGAGCAAAAGGAGTTTTTCGTGACGATTTAAGCCATTGAGGTGGTAAGTACTGATCGTAAAGAGTCCACAAGGAATCAGCTGGTAAACGAAATCCCAGAAAACAAGTCACTAAGACACCTCACCACTTGGCCACCCAAATTGAATGGATACAGTTCTTGTAATAATCGATGGTAATGATCCACGGTTTGAATATGGTCAGTGAGTTCCTTCCACGGAATCTGTTCAATCACTTGTGACATAAGCCGTGGCATGGATTCCTGTTTTTGTACTCTCTTTTTTTCGGAAGCAATACACGTACATCCTACCCAGACATCTTCGTTCTCCAGAAGGAAATCTAGAATACTGTAACCTACAGTTCAAACTTCGATTAGAAGTTTTCTCTTCCACTAAGTTGATTCCACGTAACATATGTTGGTAATCCTTTAACTCGTGTTCCTTAATGCGTTGCTCTAGGTGAATCTCCAAGTAACCAAAATGATGAACATTTCGTTCATTCACTAACTCACTAACAAGGTCTGACCACTGAAACAATTTCTGACGAATCAGTCCTCTTATACCATTCAGGTACCAGTGGTTAAAGATCTGGTGACGTAACGGATGCAATTGTTCTTTACGTTTCACTTGTATTTTGACCAGTTCTCGGTAAATCCTTTCTCTCAACTCCTCAGGCAAGCCCAAAATGTTCTCTTGTAAAGTATCCATAAGTATATACACTGTTTTTGGAATCCTTGGGTGGTGGCCAATAGCCTCGTTTACCTTTGTGCCTGATGTAATATCCACTCATAATCAGTCTTCTTATACTTTGGAACAGAGCATAATTTAAAAACGGATGAATAACTTTGCGTTTGCGTTTCACTTGTATTTTGATCAGTTCTCGGTAAATGCGTTCTCTCAACTCCACAGGCAAGGCACAGATGTGCTTTAGCAAAGTATCCATGAATAGGTCATACTAAATCCTCTTTGGTCTGACACAAGACATGTACTCTTAGCACAAACATGGTTTTACTTCAGTGTCGAGTTTAAATCGTTTAGTCACACGTTACAATTCGTTCAGAAGTTTCCTCTTTCACTAAGTTGACATTGTGTTCAAGATGTTGGTAATTCGTTAACTCTTCCTCTGGAATTCGATGCAGTACGTTTACAATGATGTAGTAGATAGAATCGTCCATAACAAACCAATCCTTTTTAAAACTAGGGGATCGTTGATCAATGTCTGTCCAATGGAACACTTTCAATTGAATCAGTCCTTGTATAGCCTTCAGGTACCAGTGGTTCAAACACCGGTGACGTAACGGATGCAATTGTTCTTTACGTTTCAGTTGTATTTTGACCAGCTCTCGGTAAATGCGTTCTCTCAACTCCACAGGCAAAGCACGAATGTTCTCTTGTAAAGCATCCATGAACAGATTATGGTAAGTTAGTTCAATGTCTCGGTCCCACTAAGGGCAAGTAATGACAATTCGGTGACCATCGAGCATGTTCTACGTAGGCCGAATCTTGCGGTTCCCAGTGGTGAAGTGACACACCGCAACTGAAGCACTTGACTTTATCTCCTTCGCCCAAGTAGAAAAATCCGGCTCTGGCTAATTCTTCGGGGGTCGGTCCTCCCAGAAACTTAGGCCATTTTCCTTTGAACGATTGAAGACGATTTTCAAAGTCGCAGTATTCCGACAAACGCACAGGGAACGAATATTCGTCTTTCACAGGTTCGTTTCGATGAGGGTTGGGTGACATGGACAGGAGTTTGCTCAGGGCTGGATGACATCCGTAGGGGGGAAGACGTGAAGGTCAACATTCCCCTTTAAAACGAAACCCAGTAAAATGTCCAAGAGGACGAGCGGCATCACTTTCGCATCCCTCAGGTTTGACACGCACAGCATCACTTTCCATGATAGGGGCAGTGAGAACAAAGTTCCCATGATGCTTTAAGGCATCGCTCCGGTCACAACGTACAGCATCGTACCCATCGCAAGGCTCACAATCGCATTCCACTTCCGAAGCCTCACACTTGAATTGTGCCTTTCTAAACAACTTGTTCTGTGCTTCTCTGAAAGTATTCATCTTGTTCGCTCGGTCTTGGTAGTCACAATGTACTATCTATCTTGACCATAGCCCCCTTTTTATACTAGTCGCAATGCAGTCTCCAGCTTGTACATCTTTCCTTTTTTATGTTTTTTATGTCTTGTTCTGGAAGGTACCGTCAACATTGTACCGTAGTGTGATGGGCGGAAAGGCCATAGAAAGGTAAGGGCAGTGCGGAGACCATCGAGTATGTTCCAGAATAGCTGAATCTTTATAGATACATAGATCCATTCGTAACTTCAGTCCGCAAGCGAAACACTGTACCTCGTATCCCAATCCTGACTCAGGTCCCAAGTAGACAAATCCTGTTCTAGCTAAAATATGCGAAGAAGGTAATCCTTCCCTAGGCCATTTCTGAAACGTGTCCAATCGACGGGCACAATCACAATAGTCAGGTAAGAAGACTGGAAAATGGTAGGGTTTGAACTTGGAGTTCTCATCGGGTTTCTCACTCGATTCTTGCTGTGGCGAAGTCATCCTTCTAGCAGGTGACTTTCCTCTTACAACCAATGTTTTATACCAACGTGTCCATACGGTAAGGTGAAATGATTGTGAAGTCGCACTCGCTTCTGGTACACGATTTGATAGACTTTTTCCAAGGGCCGACTGACGATGTGATGAATGGGTAAACGTACAATCTTGTTGGGTTGATAGGTGGTCACTTTAAAGTTTCCATCCTCTCCGGATTTCAAGGCTTCTTTCAATACCCCAAAGTTGACCACTCGACTGGTACGATAATTCAGAATCAGTCCTTTCACTTTGCACGTCGTGTGCACTTCTCCTTGTTTGTCCCGGTATTCGTAGCCGTAATTTTTGGGACCGCCACTGACGAAACTTAGAATCTTGTCGTCGGGATGCTCGTCTGTCCAGGTTCCTAAACGGTCTCCTTCGATGTCAGGGTGCTGTTGACTCGGGTGATGGATGTAAATGCAACTGTCCGTGTCAAAGTACAGGACGCGTTCCCCTAACAGTTCTAAAGCTTCGTACAATTTTAAGCGAGCATGAGCTGTCACGTAAGCCGCAAAGATGACATTTCCAAAAGGGTTCTCTTGTACAAAGTCCAGATCTTCTTCGTAATTGACCAAGATCAAATCCTCCCGAACGACGTCCACGTGTTTCATGTATTTGGTTTTGTCGTGAATCATCTGGAAGTAGCGGGAAGGTTCTGTCAAATATTCCGTCTTGGGTAAACACGGTCGTTGTGCCATTTTACCCCACAAGCAATTTAACATCACGTTGGCAAACGATCGCCTGCCTTCGTTTTTCTCGATGTGGTCTAAAGTGATGCCTTCTTGTTCATAGTATTTCTCTTTGAATTGTATTTGGTCTTCGGGAGTGTGACACCAGGACGGATAGCCGCTGGCTTCTTGTTTCAGTTTCAAAAAGGCATCCACGTAGTCGGCGAAAATGCCTTTCTGACTGGGATCACCCTTGTGGTATTGTTGTGTCTTGGGAAAGAGGCGAATTTCGTACACTTCTAACAGTTGGTATCCCATGTCCAGAGCTTTGAACAATTCTACGCTGACCCAGGTTCCCGTCAAGGCACGTTCTTCCTGGGTGTGATGGCAAGGCTGGTCATGGTTGCACGTTTCGGCACAAGTACGGCACAATGGAAACATCAGTTTGCCTTGACAATGGTGAGGTAAGACGGGATGGTATAGGTTCGTGGGAGGCAAAACTTTACACTTGATCAAGCCTTCGTATTGTCGAATGTTTTTCAGGTCGATGTGTTCCGTCAGCAATTGTGGGTGCCCTACAGGAAAGCGACAATATTTGCACACGTAGGGATACAGCGAACACACGTCCAAGTATTTGATTTCTTCTCCTTTCTCTTCGTCGGTTTCGTACAGCAAACAGGTGGCATTGGTCCTTCCTCCGTACAAACTATCCCTCGGGTTCAGCGGGTCCATGAACTGGTAACTTTCCACGAGACGTTTAAACTCGGGATCGGTTTTCATACGGTGATCGTACTCGTGTTCCCACATTTCCACCACTTGGTATCCTTCCTGTTCCAACTTTAGACGCCGCTGACATGTGTCCTGGTACAAGTCTTCCATGGTTCGTTGTAAAAACTGATTTTTAGTGCTACGGTCAGGGTAACAGACGGGACATCCGTGAAATAAGCAACCGTTAAACACGTACACGATCTTGGGGTTTTCTAAGTCCCAACCATCGACCGAATACGTTCCGATGGTCTTTTCACCCCCTCCGTTGCGGGCATGCTGAATCCACTTGTCTTCCTTGTCGCACAAGTAATGCAACCAACGTAGGGCTTTGACCGAGTATTGACGTTTGACAAAGTGGGTCGTTTGAGGGCTGATGACAGCCACGGTGTTTTCAGGCATGAATCGTTGTCGATTCACTAAGGAACACGCTTTGGCAATGGTGCAAGCTTCTTTCAAAGGATCGACCCCTCAGTGTTCCATGAACAGTTCTCGAAATTTTCCACAGCAACGCCGTAAAATGTCCACGTCGGAACGACAATACTTTAGCATTTCTTCCTGAAAGTCGAAAGGGTCCGAGGCGTGAGCCTGGTACCAAGCGTAGAAAGCTTATCGTTGTTCGGTACGCATGTTGTCGGGGTTGTAATAGTGAGCCTCGGGCAAATGGGTAGAACGGCGTGTTGTTTGGCTTCCGCATTGAAAAAGTGTGGAAAGTACCCTTTAGCCATTTCTGTCATTCTAAACGTTTTAGGCATTCGACTCAAAGGCATGGCCAAATAGCTTATCGAATCTTTAAATTGCACTTGTCCCACTTGCATGAAAATGATTTTGGCTCCGTTCAAAGTCACTTTAGGACGTTCGGTGCCTTGCTCCGTATAGTATCTCAAAAGAAACTGTCCATCGTATCCGGAGAAATTGTGAGCCATCACCGTGGCATGACGATGACAATCTCCGTAACGTTCGATGTCCTCTTGGCTCCACGTCTTGTCGACGGGGTCTAAAACCCATTGGGCAAAATCGGCTAACGTGTTCGGTCCCCGAAAGATTTTTTCACGCCCTCCAGGAATCTTACTGCAGTGAGGGCAATGACTGAAGATAGGTTCTTGAATGCACTTCTCGCACGCTCGATGAGCCACGCAGAAATTAGGAATGTGAATGCCGGTCTCTTGCATGCATTCGAAATCGAAAAAGATGAAATTGCCTTTCTTCTTGTGACCGTCCTCTTTCTCTGGTGGGAGTTGGTATTTTTGCACGTAGCATTGGTGTTCCAAGTCCACGATGTGGTGACAAATGTGACATTTTTTCTTTCCTCGACATACGTGTGCCTTGGCAGCATTGGTACATATGCCTTGTCCACAGGTAGGGCACAATCTCAGGAGTTGACAAGCACATTTCTTCTGTGAACCTTGTGTTTTCAAATGTTGTTGGTAACAGGTAGGGCTGACAAACGTGCGCAGACAAGTTGAACAAGGCACTGGTCCTTCGCTCAGACAGGGTGGAGAGGCCAAACATCCTGGGCATTTCATTCCACAATGTTTGTGTTGCTCTCGATTATTATAACCACGGTCACATTTCTCACAATAATAAATATATCCCAGGAATCCAGTGGTAGTGGTAGTGGTATCGAAATGGTCATCGTGATAATAAACATGAATGTATTTTCCGTCCATAAAGTCTTGGCCTCGAAACAACAGAGGTCCGCGCACTTCTTGAGGGTGCACTTTCAAGGCGTATAGTGGAGCTAGGGCATCTTGCAATTTTTTCATCTCAGGAATGCCACAGGGTGTGTCTTTGGACAGGCCAGCTTGTTGCAACAGGAGTTCTGCTTCGTTTCGTTGTTTGGCTCCGTCCGATTGTCGAATAGTTTTCCAGGCTCTTTTCCATTCTACCGTATCGTTCTTGTTGGCATAGGTTCGTCCCACCACGATGGCACGGGCTAAACACATCTGGTCCCGAGGGTTGTTAATTTGGACGAGACTCTTTCTGGTGCTGCGAAGGTCGTCCACCAATAACATCTTTTTGCGTCCAGTCCCTTGAGGAGGAGATACGTGGGTCATGTCCAGTGTGGCTTTTCCATCGGTGATGTCAAACTGGTCATTAGATTGTTGTACGTGTTGAATCTTGTCCATGACTTTGGAAGCGGTCAATTCCGCAGGGGTGCTAAACTCGATCCAAACAGGGGATTTCAAACCGTCGTGTTGTATGGAAAGTCTCAAGCGATCGTCTTCTTTGGGTTGACATTGTCGCTTGAGTGCAGTGAGCAAAGAATCCCACACCCCAGTGATAAACACTTCTGCTTTCTCTAACGGCACTTCAGCCTTAAAATCTTTAAACTTCACTGTGTATTTGTAAGCCGTGGTTCTAAATTTTCTAGAGGAGCGCTTTTCCGTCTCTCGAATGGAATAGTATTTTTCAGGGTTGACTAGGGGTGGTGAACTTGATTTAGAGGGTTCGTATTCTGGTTCACTCATGTCCTCTTCAAAATCACTGGCATGAATTTGTGCCAAGATTTCAGCCCTGGTACGAGGCGATAGATCACGTTTCTGCCTCTTACTTTCTTCTTCTTTCTTCTCAAATGAATTGGATCGTTTCATCTCGAGTGCAAAACGTCAAATGACTCAAGTTTAAACACCATAGACTAATTTATAGTCATGGCAGACCAGCGTATATAAAAGGGTGTGTGTCTTGTCCTTTCACTATTCATTTCACTCTCAAGCCGAACACAACGATGGAAGAGACTAGCCAGATGGAACGTTTCATCAGAGCTTTGCGAGGGGTCATTAGAAAATTCTCTTCAGACCAGCCGACGGACTACTCTCCTTCCTTTCGAGATAAAAGTCAAGATACTTGCTATATCTGTCAGAAGAAAGGGCATTGGTCTTCAGAGTGTCCAGACCGTCAAAAAAGAACAAAAACAAGGGCTAAAAAAGACAAAAGTCAAGATACCTGTTATTATTGTCAAGAAAAAGGACATTGGTCTCCAGATTGCCCAAAAAAGAAACAAGAGGAGTCAGAAGAAAAGAGGAATTCTTCAGAAGAAGAGAGGGATTCTTCGGAAGAAGAGAGGGATTTTTCAGAGGAAGAAAGCAGACAGGTGAAGAAAAAGAAACAGGAGAAAAAAAGAAGAAGGGAAGAAAGCGAGGAGGAAGAAGAAAAGAGTGTGACGGTGAAGAAATTCAAAAAACAGAGAGACTAAACAAGGAGAAAGAAGAAGTCAATGAACTTTTTATTAAAGTATTCTGTTGTGAATTGTGAATTGGATTGTAACAATGGATAAAAGAATAAATTAATGATACAAGGTAAGTGTCTTTGAGTTATGATTTTAAAATAAGAAGCTACACTCACGCACTCATACACAGACACGTACTATAGGGGGTAAAATGTTTTTTTTTTGAGTTATTGGCAAATTGAAAGGCTATCTCTTTTCGAGAGACGTGGGTGGCCCTGAAAAGGGCCTTTTTATTTTGGTGTAGGGTTGAGTTCAAGCAATCGACTTTAACTGCCTTATGCCTTTGCCACGGCCAAGGCCTACTTCCGGACTGCGTAATGATGATGATGATTGGGTTGAAATCACTAAGGGTGGTACGGTAGGCTTAGTCACAGGGTTAACGTGTTTAGCTCGGGAAGTTCGTATTCTCTTCGGTCGTAATAAAGAAGTCTGATACATTTGTTTCAGACTTCTTAACTCCGCTAAAATGTCCAACAGTACCGTGACCGTTTGATTTTCACCCTCTTGTTTCTTTGCTGCTACTTCTTCTTGCTGTTGTTGCTGTTGTTTTTTTCTTACCTCTTCTTCTTGCTGCTGCTGTAGGAGAAAAGCTTGTTCCGCTTCCTTTTGTCGTTGTATAAATTTCTCCAATTCTTCTTTCTGGCTCTGTCTAAAATTCTCCACTTGCGGTAATGAAGAAGGTAACGAAGGTTCCGGAACAAATTCTTGCGAGGAGAGAAAATCCACAAAATCCCAATTCACCTCTTCTGAAAGTAAATCCGGGTTCCCTTGGGCAGTCTCCCCTGCTGGTGCACCCCAATGGATCGTTTTCTGAATTTCCGTCGTGTTGAATCACTGTCGCATAGATTGACTGTACACAAGCGCTAGCGAATCTATATAGACCACGTGACGTCACAGACTACTCTCTTCGGATTGGATGCGGGCTGACTGAATTTTGTAACGCGTGTTTGGATTGGTCAACAAACTCAATCCGTTTCAATCCTTCCTCTGCCTATAAATAAGCGCAATTCACTGCATTGATTCACCTGTTCTCGTCGCTTCAAGATGTGGACCACAGTCGAATCATCCACCCTTGTGTCTTCCATGATGTTTAGGACGGACATGCTCATGTATGTCCGGTCCAAGTGAACCGTTGTCGACAAGTCAGATACCAGTCTGTGGATACGAAGAGTGTACGTAGAAAGACAAGGTTGCCTCAAGAGGACACTGATTTATTTCCCTCGAGTAAGACGCAGCTTGAGGACAAGAAGATGCCTCAGATGCCCTTTATGTTAATGGATACTGCAACAAGATAACCGGGTGGGATATTTCGGATTAACAACAGAACACGTTTTGACGACACAGATATATGGTTTAATGTGGCGATTTATATGAGTAGTGGATGATGAAGATATGTGCGTATTTATAATCCAAATATTGGATCTATTTGACAAAAAAACGCACAAGTTCAAAGATGAAAAAAATGTACAAATAAATTTAGGTCAGTAACCCTAAAACACAGGATAAATGATTTCACAAATGATTCAATAATGGAAAGATGAATATAGTTCACTCAAATAGTAAACAATGTAAGCGTTTACACATAGTAAAAAAAAATATATTCGCTCAGGTAGCGAAATTATGTCACTAAACAAGAACGGATATACAATCTATCCTTCCAGTCCTGAATAATACACTGGGTCTTACTAACCCAAAATTAGCATACAGCTAAAAATACATGTGTGGAGATGCACTCCGTCACCCGTGCACCATATCCGCTCCACAGCTCCTCCGAATCAATTTCACAACCAATATAGACTCCGGACCCTCGGAATACTATGATCACTTGAAACATTAGACCCTCCGGACACTTGAAATATTAGACCCTCCGGTCCCCCTGGTCCTTTGACGGCTCTACAACTGGGTCACCTTAGTCACTCTTGACATTCCGGACGCTAGACATTAGACGCTCCGGCACCTTAAACGCTCCGGACACACGGACGTTTCTACCCTCTGACAACACCGGACACCCCGGATATTCCTACTCTCAGACAACACCGGACACCCCGGATATTCCTACCATCAAAAACTCAGCCCTACAGCTGGAGTTGTGCGAATCCTCTAAGCAGGCCGCTTGCTGACAAAACCATTAGTATTGTCAAGGTCCTTTACATGTAGTAACGTATTTATACCTTTAGAATTTTCGTTATTCTTTATCAAAGGCACCTTGCACGTGTGGCACAGGATGAATCGTACTCACGATTTCGAAATACATAGACCATATTATAATCACCCTCGGGTATCGTTGTACAGAGAAAAAGAAACGAAACCCGAGTACATGTATTTAATTAACAACATTTACACCATTCCGTGACAGATACATTAACATAAATCCAAAGGCCCTTTTCAGGGCCACCCATATTTCTCGAAAAGAGAATGACTTTTCAATTGCCTACCCCTTTTTTTAAAAAAATTTTTTTTAAAAACAAAAAAAATCCCATGTTCAATTCCCCCCTTGTCCCTAAATAGATCCACACTTTATTCCCCCATGTCCGATTCCCCTTGAGGCTAAAGTGACCCAAGACTTTTTTCCAATGTTAAATTCCCCTTGAGGCTAAAGTGACCCAAGACTATTTCCCATGTTCAATTCCCCTTGAGGCTAAAACGACCCACGATTTTTCTCCATGTAAAATTTCCATTGAGGCTAAAACGACCCAAGGGGGGTCTGTAATGCTAATTCCCATTGAGGCTAAAGTGACCCTATTTACTACTCATATGTTTGGTCTTGGTCTAAGAATTACGTTTTTGGGGCTTTACTTGAATGAAGATCTAAAATTACGACAAAAGAAACGAAATATCTTTTAAATAACAGTACGCCCTTTCTATTTTTAATATCGCATGTACATAACTTATGCAACTAAAATGTTCCTCCACCTATTCGTGTTGTCAATAGAACGCATTGCCGTGTGTTATTAAAAGCTGCTTGCAAATATAGTTAAAAATGACATACATAAATTAATATAAATACAGGACAGGCCTATTAAAAACACTGGTCTAATAAATTCGCCTCTGGTTGTTATTTATTTTGCATTTTTATCCTTGTTGCCCTCTCATTGTCTATCCATCCCCACCCCCACTCCACCCAGTTTCTAACTTTATGTTTCTTTTTATTTTTTCATAACAAACTTCACGACACATTTTATCATGTATATCGTATTTAAAAGTCCTCTGACATGGCCCTCAATAGCGTGGTTAACGAGGACGAGTATGATATCGGCATTGTACTGGGTACAACATGCATCATCATGTAACTCAATATTTACCCATGGATTAAGGGGTATTGTCAATATTAATATATCCTATAATTAACAAATGACACTTAAATTCTGTATTTCTTATTTTAATTGAATGTATCGTTTAATATAGAATATTTGCTACATATGTCGTTTTACAATTCTGCAAAATTAAGTATGATCCATCATTATAGAAAATAGCCTTTATTGGTAATCAGCCCCATCGCACCGATCTGTGTAAACCACTGCCATCGTGAAACTTGAGTTCGGTCACCAAATAAAACTACTTAGTTGTATCATTCATGTATAAAGATAATACTTTAACACGTGTATAAAAGGCTCAAGATAGATAGTGTTGGTCATCAAGGCTCAATATAGATAGTGTTGGTTATCAAGGCTCAATATAGACAGTGTTGGTCATCAAGACACAATATAGATAGTGTTGGTCATCATAGTGTTGGTCATCAAGGCTCAGTATAGATAGTGTTGGTCATCAAGGCTCAATATAGACAGTGTTGGTCATCAAGGCTCAATATAGACAGTGTTGGTCATCAAGGCTCAATATAAATAGTGTTGGTCATCAAGGCTCAATATAGATAGTGTTGGTCATCATAGTGTTGGTCATCAAGGCTGAATATAGATAGTGTTGGTCATCAAGGCTGAATATAGATAGTGTTGGTCATCAAGGCTGAATATAGATAGTGTTGGTCATCAAGGCTGAATATAAATAGTGTTGGTCATCAAGGCTCAATATAGATAGTGTTGGTCATCAAGACTCAATATAGATAGTGTTGGTCATCAAGACTCAGTATAGATAGTGTTGGTCATCAAGGCTGAATATAGATAGTGTTGGTCATCAAGGCTGAATATAGATAGTTTTGGTCATCAAGGCTGAATATAGATAGTGTTGGTCATCAAGGCTCAATATAGATAGTGTTGGTCATCAAGACTCAATATAGATAGTGTTGGTCATCAAGACTCAGTATAGACAGTGTTGGTCATCAAGGCTCAATATGGATAGTGCTGGTCATCATAGTGTTGGTCATCAAGGCTCAGTATAGATAGTGTTAGTCATCAAGGCTCAATATATATAGTGTTGGTCATCATAGTCGGAAGATCAACGTAGAAGGAAAACAAGAAGTAAAAATAGACTAAATATTTACCTTTATTCACTTGCATTTTTATAGTTTACAAATGTTATGAACTAATACATTTGAACCAAAACAATTCGAATTTTAAGATCAATATGTCTTTTCAAGGTCTGTATCTGCAACAGTGAATCCTACAAGTTCCTTTCGTGAGCTGGTCTCATTGAATTACTTAATTTCCGGGTGTACAACGCTTTTTGACGGCACAGTGGTTGGATAAGAAGGTGTCATTCAATCTAATGTTGTCTTTGTTTATATTTAAACCACCTAGATATTGCATGATTTATCCTGAAGATGTAAACGTAGAACAATAAGGACTCGCTGACCATAACGTACGTTAGGTAGATTTGTGGGTAGTTATCAAAATCAAGAATTTGGATCGCTCTCATTTCTTATCTCTAGGCTTAACTATATTCCCCAAATAAACATAATACTTCTTGTTTACATAACCAACATTGATATATTGGTCTAATTTCAAGCTGTGTCGTTTTAAAGATGATTACACAGTATAATTATATACTTAAAAAGTCCGAGATTCAGGATACATCATAAATCGGATTCGGACTTTTGGTACACAACCACCCATTTATTTTCTCTTCCTTGTTAGAATATAAGACGTGAGTTCAGTTGAGTGGGATAACATTTGATTTACCCTTGTTATTTACTAGGAACTTTTCATCCAAATACTGAAGCTATGGGCATCAAATTAATAACCATACCAATATATCATGAAATTGTACAGCGAACATCAGGTATTTAGAATATTGATCTTGCTCTACATTATTGCAATTTTAACCTATCATAAAACACTACGGGGGGGGGGGGGGCAAAGAATTACAAGCATAGATAGATTGGATGGACGGACGAATAGATAGATAGATAGATAGATAAATAGATACAATGACAATGGTTAATATATACAATGACAATATTTAATTATATGTCTGGTCTTGAAACTCTAAAATTCCTACAAAAGAAACGAAATATCTTTTAACTAATAGTATATCCTTTCTATGTTGTAATGCCGCATATAAAACTAAAACTCATGGAACCAAAATTTTTCTCCTCTTTGCCCTTTTTATCAATAGAACGTATTATCGTGTATTTTTAAACTTTGCTTGCAAATGTAGTTAAAAATTGACACACAGATAAATTAATATACTAAAACACTACAGGCCGATAAAACACAATGCATTAATAAATTCACTACTTCTAGTTTTTTTGGGGGGTGCATTCTTATTTAAGATTACAGTTTTCACCCTCCTTGATTTGTCTGCAGCATTTGACACAATAGACCATGATATATTACTTCACCATTTGACACAATAGACCATGATATATTACTTCACCGTCTCCAGCATGTATCTGGCATTCATGATACAGCCTTACTGTGGTTCAAGTCTTACTTGGTCAACAGGACACAAATTGTATCTGCAAATGGAATACACTCCAGCCCAGTTGATCTATGTTGTGGTGTTCCACAGGGCTCTGTTGTTGGACCTGTTCTCTTCATTCTGTACACTCATTCGCTCTCAAGTGTCATAGATCTTCATCCAGTGTCTCACCAATTGTACGCTGATGACACCCAAATATACAAATCTAGCCTAACAACTGAAGTTGATGCTACCATCCAAGGTGTAGGGAGGTGCATTTCTGATGTGAAATCATGGATGACATGTAACAAGCTGCAGATGAATGATGATAAAACTGAGGCCATTCTGATCACAAAAAAAGACTTTCTCATTCACATCCTTTACCTCAAACAATAAATATCAGCAACGCCAACATTAAATTCACACAATCAGTACAAAACCTAGGTGTTACTCTGGACAGTACTCTCACATTGCACCAACATGTCATGAACATATGCAAGGCTGCATATCTTGAGCTGAGAGGCATCAGCTCAATTCACAAATATCTTTCAGTTGATGCCACTAGAACACTTGTGTGTTCATTAGTACTTTCAAGACTGGACTATTGCAACTCATTTCTGTATGGTTCATCTCAATATCTGCTCCAAAACTTCAAAAAGTTCAAAACACAGCTGCTCGGATCATACTTAGAGTACCACGATCAGAGCACACCTCTCCGCCGCTCCGTACCCTACACTGGCTATCCATTCGATCCACAATCAAACACAAAATTTGTTCTCTGTGCTACGTTTCACTGTCGGACTCTAGTCCAATATACCTATCCGATCTCACCCATGTGTACACACCAGCAAAATACTTATGCTCCTCTTCTGACAATCATATACTCATTATTCCCACTATGAAAACAAAGTCATATGGACAACGTTCTTTTGCATACCAGGACCCAACAACCTGGAATGAATAGCCCACTGAACTTAAACACAAAGACACAGGTATCACATTCAAGAGGGCTCTCAAAACTCACTTATTTCGACTGCAAGAACAAACTTAAAGACCTAATAATGTTTCCTACCTGAAATATTCTCAGCATGTTTTTTATTTTTTAATGTTTTTTTTCTAATTTCTTGGTGTTTGTTTTTGTAATGATATTATTATATGTTTTTTTTTGTATCTTATATGTGTTGTCTAATGTTGTAAAACGCTTAGAGCTTCTAAAGATTAGGTGCTATACAAAGTCCTCATTCTTATTATTATTATTATTATTAGTAGTAGTAGTATTAGTATCTTTTGACCCTTTCATTGTGCATTCCCCCCTCTGATTCTATCTTTCCAAATATTATTTATTGATCAAACCGAAATTCCAAACACATTTTATCACGTCTATTATATTTAAAGGTGACCTGACCTGACCCTCAATGGCGTGAACGAGGAATATATTTGCATTGTAGTGGGTACAACCTGCATCATCATGTAGCTCAATACTTACCCGGGGATTTAGGGGTGTTGTCAATAGTAATGTACAATATACATTACAAATAACACTTTAATTCCATATTTTACCTTTTAATTGATCGTATTTTTCAATCTAAATATTTTGTAGGTTATGTCGCTTCTTCAAACTCCAATATCAATTACAATGCATTATTTTGGAAATACTTTCTTTTTGATAGTCAACCCCTATCAAGCCGATTTCTGTAAACCACTGCCAACGTGACGCTCAAGTTCGGTTAGTAACTTAAACTTCCTACTTCTATCATTTATTATATTAGCAAAATACTTAGAAAAGATATCTTAGGTTCAAAATAGGGTAGTTAATCACGGCACGCGATTGTTTCCAATGATAGAAGTAATTAGTATGAAAGAAAGAAGTCAGTCGAGATTAACTGCAAATCTTTTTTCTATTTTTAATGTCGTATGTGAAAACAATCCCCGGTATTCGAATTTGTCACAAGAGTATTGTCAATAGAATACATTCTGAAGTGTTATAAAATTTGATTTGCAAATGTAGTCAAATGGATTTAATAAAAAAAATAAATAAAATAAAGCGTTTCGAAAGAAGAAAAAAAAATCGCAAGAGTCGAATAAATTGATATAATATGCCAGTTAGTTTTCGGCATTCTTATCCCTTGTACGTGTTTTTTCTACATTTCACAACAACATTGACTGCTCAGGTGGCCTAAGTGGTCAGAGCGTCCGCCTAGTATGACAGAAATCGCGGGTTCGATCATCGGCCGAGCCATATCAAAGATTATAAAAACTGATACTAACAGCTGCCTCGCATGGCTCTCAGTATTAAGAAGTCAGTGTTAAGACTGGTCGGCCTGCTGTCAGGATAATGTGACTGGTTGGGACATTATGATACACGTCTGCAGCATGATGCCCCGGTGCTAGACAACACCATAAACTGACACACTGCAGACGTCGTGGCGATATGATTGAAAAGTTGTTAAAACTACTTTGAAAATCCATATCAAACACACTAACACCAGCATCATTTAACTATATTATTTTAAATTGTTTCATTGTATCATTCTTCACACTTAAATAATCCGGACACATTTTATAATGTAGCATAGATCACGAGATCGAGGCTTCGAGTGTTATAGGTACAGCATTCATTGTGCTCCATCTCAATAATTCCTGGTTACGGGATGTTTTATTTTAAAACTTCAGATTGACTCACAATGAGGTCATTATCTGGAACAATGTCATCATTGCTGTCCCTGAGATCTCGTTACCACATGAATATATCTGCTAATTAGAAGAGAACTTTTGGGTTCCACTGATGACTACACAACTTCCAGCACCAAAGTCTGTACTAATCGGGGTGAAGTGCTGCTCCACAACGAAGAGGTACCATGTCGGAAAGTGCGTAAGTAGTGAAGGGGGGGCGATATAGGGACAATGGGACTTATCATTAAAAATACCCCTGGGCCTGTATAGGGACTATGTAAATTTAACATGGAGAAAAATCGTGGGCCTGTATAGGGACAAGGGAAATTTAACATGGGATTAAAAAAAAGCAATTCTAGGGACAAGGGGAATTGAACATGGGAATAGAGTTTGGGCATGTCTAGGGACTAGGGGAAATGGAACAGGGTCGGGACCCTATTTTAATACGGTCCCGACCTGAGGGGTCTCTATTTTGTTTTAAAAAAATAAAAAAGTAAAAAGGGGTAGGCAATTGAAAGTCGATCTCTTTTCGAGAAATTGGAGTGGCCCTGAAAAGGGCCTTTGGGTTTCTTCTTCTTCTTCTTCTTCTTCTATTTCCTCCACTTCTTCATTCATCCCCTTATCTTGCCTAATAATCCTTTCTTCTTCTTTATATCTGACTCTGGTAACCAGTCAGGATGGCCCAACTCTCTAAACTTCGTCTGTATCTTCATCCAATTGTTGTTAAGCCGCTCAAACTCTTCCTTTTTCTTTTTTTTTCCTCGTCTTTTCTTTCTTCCCTCCATCAATCTTTAATCTTCGCTACTTCTTCCTCCATTACTTTTCTCATCAGATCTTCCCCTTTCTTCATCTTGTCCAACCCCCATTTTACATTCCTCCACTCTGTCCAGTACAATATCTTTTCTAGGAATCACCGGACTTGGATGACATGATCCGGTGCTTCCTTCAAACTTCCCACTCTAAAGTAAGGTGGGTTAATGAAGCCTCTTGACTTATTGACTTCTTCTTCTATCATCCCTGCTATGATATCTCTTGCTGTCTTTAGGCCTTGAACTTGACTGGTTACTAAGTCTTTCATATATCCATGCCTCCATTTATCTTCTATTCTTCCTACAACATATTCTACATCCATTATCCAAAATAGATGTCTCTCAATAGATTAAATAAAACTGATACTTGAGTTATTTTGTCTCAGTTATTCCTTAGAATGGTGCGAACGACGAACTTTGTGGGTTCTTATAGTTAAAGTGCGGACGTGAAGGAAAACATCCCCCTAAAACAAAATTGATCTTACCTAGATTATCACTTAAAACGCGCGGACGTGAAGGAAAACATCCCCTACTTTTCTCATTTCATATGATCTACTATCCACATACGTGAAGCAGCAATAAATAAACCCCTAATCTACTATCCACACACGCAAAGCATTAAAATGAAACCCTAATCTACTATTCACACGAACCAACTTAAGCTCTTACATAACCCAATAATCTACTATACACACAAACGTACGTGAGCGCTTACAAACTCACACACACATATAAAAAACACACACTCACACAAATAAAAAGAGTAAGTGTTTATATTCACACTACTCTACATACACACATTGGCAAATCGGTTGTTATTTCTTTTCTAAAGGTTTGGGTAGCCCTGAAAAGGGCTGTTTGTTTTTGAACTCCAGTGACACCTGGTTAATGATGGCACCTTCCAGGCCTGGCACCACACACACATCTTCTTCCCCAGTCTCCTTTTACCTTTTTTCTTGGGAGTGCAGAGGCGGGATAAGTGGCTTCAGAATCCCAATTTTCTGTCTCTGGGATTCTGAAATTTCCTCTCTCCTTTTCCTCCTCTTCTTTTTTTCTTCTTTCCTTCTCCTCTTTCATCCTTCCCTCTTCGACAATGGCCTCCGTGGCCAGTTCATTTAGTATGCGCCTGGCATATTCCAGGTGCATCTGGAGTTCTAGAAGCTTTACAATTCTGGTATTCATTGTCCTGTTAACGAATGAACAGGGTAGCTAGACTGCCCAGCGAGTTTCAAATTATACTAAAAAAGCGCACGTGAAGGAAAACATCCCTTAAAACAAAATTGATATTACCCAGATCATGACCAAACAAACGCGCGGACCTAAAAGAAACACTCACTCACTTTTTTATACTACCCATTACTAATTTAAAAATTTTCATTAATCACTTCAATTTACTATCCACATACGCAAAGCAATCAAACCCCAAATCTACTCTCCCCACACGTCAAACAGCAAAAAAAAAAAAACATGATCATGATCTACTATCCACACAAACTTACGTGATCACTTACAAACACACAATCATATACACAAGCACATACAATCACACTATAAAAAAAGAGTAAGTGTTTATATTCACACTACTCTACATACACTCATTGGCAAATCAATTGTTATTTCTTTTCTAGAGTATTGGGTAGCCCTGAAAAGGGCTGTTTTTTTGTTTGCTATGGCAATCTTTTAGTTTCTAAGAATGCGACGTCCTCTGAGGATAGACTTTCTGACGATAGGTCTGCTTCTTCGGAAAGAGAAGAAGAACTCTTTGGTGTCGATACGACAATCGACAAAGCCTCTGTCAGGTTCAGGTTGCTGCTGCTGCTGCTGCTGTTGTTGCTGTTGCTGCTGTATCTGAAGTCTGTACTTCTCTGTCCATTCTTCTTTCTCCCTGTTCACTTCTTCTCTGAAGAGCTCTTCTATCAGGTCTTCAGTGACTTTTAACATTCTCACATTCTCTATCTCTTCTGGCTTCGGTATCAGACTGTGTCTGACCCTATGCAAATTCACGTAGGCTTCGTTTAGCTTAGCTAGTTTGGAGCACATCTTCGTAGGAGGATGAGTCGACAATGGATGGTTAGACTTGAAACTATCCCGGTTCCTAAAGTCAAAGCGCGGACGTGAAGGAAAACATCCCTCTACGGTTTTCGGGCCGCAACGTTCAATGAGTGTCATGAGAGGGATAGTAAGAAGCCAAAGAGCATGAATCAAGATTCCTATAGCCAAACAAAAGACAAAGGCATTTTTTCAAAACACAACATTTTTTTATTCAAAATCACTTAACACTAACAAACAACTCTAATATTTTTAATAATAATTCAACAATATAACATCAAACATTTTTTCAAATGACAAACTTTTTTTCAATTAACACTCTACTTTAAACAGGGTTGACAACGTTGTGAATAAAATTGTGATTTCCATTGTTGGAAGTCATTAGGTCATTGATGGACACTACGTTTCCTAGTTTGAGACAAAAGATAAGCATAATTGTCACAAAACCATTGATCTACTTTCACATCATTTCTAGAAGAAGAACGAGGATCAAAATGAGTTGCTAAATGTTCTAAAGAATAGCCCAGGCTGCGATGATGCAGAAAATACACACAATATTGTCCACACACCAAGGAATCTTTTCCTTGTAATTTCACATTATTGAATCGGGTGGTCTGAGCATTTCTTCTCATAAAGTCAATGATATCGTCTTCCAAAGGAGGCAATCCATACGAATCAAAATATTCCACACATCATTCTTGAGGAAAGTACACGGCTACCCAGTGGGTTCCTGGGAGATGACTGTCGTCCGTGTTGATCACATAAGCTTGATGGTCTTGAGGTTTGCGATGAGGGAGTTCATCTTTAGGACAGACGACAGGATTCCAAGAAGCCGTGAACGAGCTGTGGTTCAAAAGGTAATAAAGTTCCCAGGTATCCATTGATTTGTGTGGTTATTTTCTTCACAGGTAATAATAAGTGATCAATTCGATCCTGACGTTTTTCTTGAAAATGTCTGACAAGTAAAAGGCGTTTAGCTTCGTCTCCCCACTCTAATTCAGGATAGGTTCGATACGATGAATCTCTTGAGTGGTTAATGGTGGACAAGAATGTTCACGCAAGTCTTTATACCACTGATGCAACACGACTTCGTCCGAGAGGAGACTCCAAGCTTCGTCCAGATACTCGGCCAATTTTTCTTCTTGACTCAGCATCAGGCATTTATTGTGTTGAATTTGACTGGGATGATCATTTTGACAACCATAACACTCTTTCTTGATCAATTCGGTCATTTTTTCGACCAAGTGTTTGGCAAAACAGGAGACTAAATGGGCTTCTTGTTATGGCCATCTCGACTTCATCATGACAACTTCTTCGTCTTTGTCTTGGGATTCTCCTTGCAAGGTCTCCTTATATTTCATCTCCAAAGTTTCTCCACTAGGTAAAGAGGGATAACAGTCTTCCATAGCTTCTAATAATCTAGTATGACTTCTCTCAAACTGTTGATTTCTATGGTATTATCGAATTCTGCATACAGGATGACGTTCACCGTTTCATCAGGTTCTCGTTTTGCAAACTGAATTTCTACTCGAATCTGGCCTGATTTTCTAGGGTGGAAATGTCCCTCGTCGCTTCCTTGGTCTGGAGTGAAATTATAAGCCCACAAAGCGTAGCCTCCTGCATAATCGTCGTACGTAATGCCGTGACTGGCGTTGGTTCCTAACTGACCGGTGGCTTCGTACAGGGACAAGTACGATCTCAAGTAATTCTTCTTGTCAAAGTCAGGTTCGAAAGGTCGGGTACACAAGGTCTTGCCATCGCGACTGACTTCGATCTTGGACACGCCAAAGGGTTGAAATAAGAAAGGATTTTTAGTCAAAACTCCGTTAAAGGCTTCATTGCTCACGATACCAACGATTAAACGTTTGGGTAGCTGTCCTTGGAACAGATGATCTTCGATCATGGATCGTTGACCCTTGGGAATGGTGAAGGTTTTCACTTCCACGCGTCGTATCGGATTCTTAGCGGTCGTTCTGCTCAACGTCTGACTGATGTCGTTACCCACTTTAGGTAACACTTCAACACGTCGTACGTAGAGCATGGCTTCCTCGATGACAGTTTTGCAAGCGGCAGTACCTATCAAATGGAAAGCGGCACTGCTACGATTCAGTCTCAGGCAAACATTCACCCCGTTCAGCAAATATTTCTCTTGCAACCACATGTCCAAATGCAAACGATCCATCAGTTCTAAACTCTGTCCATCTTTGATTTTGTCTCTTCGTTCTACAAATCCCGCATTGTGTGGATTCTTTGTATTAATTTCGAAATCTTCAAACTGGACTGCATCGTCAGCTTCCCACACCACACAGGCATTGAGATGAGTGTTCTTGGCGTCTATTCCGTACGTCAAGAGATTTTCCAGGTACACTCGATAAGGGTAAGTATCCATGCTGCTACTGACTAATTTGTTATTCAAGTACAAGTCCTCTCCACTGAACAAGGAATGCATGAAATTGTTGACGGGAGCTATTACCTCATCACCTTCTAGGGACGAATTGTCCTCATCGACAACTTTGACTTTCAAGTACAAGTAACTGCTATTCAGATCGATGTAATCTTCGGCTGTCCTTTGATTTCAAACTCGATGGGAGCTGAGGCTGTCAAAGAGGAGAGGGGGTGAAATTCCACCCACTGGGATTCTTGCATGGTCATCATGGTGGGGGGCATGGTAAACAGATCCAGTTCCGACTTGGAACAAGCGCAAGATTCTCTGTGCATCATTTTTTTCTGTGTCTCAGTACTTTAATAATCGAAAACGTCTAAGTCTCGAACGATTCTTCTTTTCTTTGCCTTTCTAGCTTTAGAAGTGTGAAGTCTGGTGAAAGGGTGTTTTCTTCATCGTCTCTTTCTGCCTTGTCCTTGCTGAATGCCTGACTCGGTAGCGTGCAGGGCATTTATAGGTGTTTCCCGTCGGCCAAAAAGGTCTTTGCCCGTTTGCAGAAAGACATTTTTGCCTGCCCTCATGAAAGCTTCTTTGGGGTTTTGTTTGTCGATGATGACATTTTGGAGAAATTCTTTGCCTTGTGTCAGTGCCGCATCTTTCAGGGCGTGTAATCCTCGTGTCACCATCGGTTTCAAGACTTGGGCCACCGAACGAAAGGCCGATTTTAACATATCTCCTAAACCGTGTCCTCGCTGTCGAGCAACCCCTCGGTACACTGGATACATGACTTACGAGTCGTGAGAGAACCGTTTTCGAAAATGGAGTTTCACCGTGACTTTTCCTTTGGTGAATGGAATATTTTGTCCCAGATCTCCTTTTATAGCAATGTTGACCGTTCCAAATAAGACTTACTGACGGGCAAATAATGAGGATGTACAAACTCGCGGTGGACTTGATAAGTGTTTCCACCTTCCTCGTCAGCGGCCGTGGCAGAATCCACTTTGAAAGGAATGACACGCAGTAACGGTACGGAGGTGTGTCCCACCACGTCATACTCCACCACATCGGAGTACACAAACATCAAATTCAGTCCTTGGTTCAGTTCTACCGGGGCACGAAATAACTTGCTAAAAGACTCGTTGTCGTAAACGACTGGCAATTCGTTTTTCTTGAGCATGACAAATCTCATGTCCATGTCTCCGCCCAACATGTCAAACAATTCAGGACAAAATAAAATGGACAGGATTTTACGCCCCTCAGGAAATTTCATCAGGAAGCGACGAGCTGTTTTGTGGTACTCCAGGGTGACACTTTTATTGGCACTCTCCAAAGCTTTCAGAAACACGACATTAAACCTGGAGACTATGGTGCTGACCAAATGTTGACCACTAAAATAATGGTCTGGGGAACAAACAAGTGATAGGTGGTGTACTTTTGATTTTTTGTGCCAGGGGTTTTTATGTTATATTTGCCATGGGTATCCAAGTATTGTTGCATTTGCTCGTCATAAACTTCCACATCAAAAAAGTTTTGATTGGGAAGAACATTGAGGACTTGGGTCGGGTGAATGATTTCTACTAAAGCCACTTCCCAATGGGCTTCGTAATCTAATGGGATGGCCTGCGGTAATTTGGCCGTGTAACAGCACAACGTGTTCTTGGGAAACACCTCCATGGAACTGTCGCTTGGTAAGGTTAAGTAAAATTGGTTTTGGTGACTCATAATTCCAGAGTTCTGTGGCTGTCCGAGGGGTTACTGGACGTCAGAGGAGTGTTTCCGCCCAAATGGGGTTATTGTTGTTATTGGAGTGGTGACTGGCACTGGCACTGACACAAGTTTCCCGTGGTTCCCGTTTTAAAGAGAATTTCAGGGAGGGATTGGGAAGCAGGTAACCGATGCAAGTACTTAATAAAATGGTCCACAGTTGTTTGTCTCCTTGTTGCAAACTCAAATTGGCAATGGCTGCCCCGATGACACAATACACCACGAAGATTTGACAGAAAAAGACGATTTGCGTTTTAGGCACACGTTCTCCACACCACACCCACAAAGGTTGTTTTCGTAAATCTTGCAGAGAAGAGCTAGGTGAAGGAGTGGTAGCAGTAGTAGCTGCGTCTGTGTGAAAGGGCATGATGGTCACTTCTTTTTATAGTCGATGACTTGCGAAGCGTCGATCCCAGAATCAAAACTGGGTGGATATCCTTTCCAACGTACTTTGACTTCTTTGACACGTCGTTTGCCCACTTTACGGGTTCTGCGTTCGAGAATGCTTTCGATGTCGTACACGTCGTCTTCTTTTTTGGTGACACGTTGTAACTCGGGCAAATAAAACGTTCCTTTGAGCACTTCTCCGTTCATGTCTTCCAATTTATAGACGGCAGGATGACGGCCATGCACTCGTCCAGTGACACGAAACAATTCGGTCGTCCAGTTAGGTAAGTAACCTTTGTCGAAGTGCGTCTGGTTTTGCCAATGCGCACCCAATCTCCTACGGTCAACTCTCCACTTTTCTTGGGGACAGCCCTCGTCGGGGACGTGCCAAACAGGCGCTCAAACACCATCACTTCGTTGTCGGGAGTCACTTCTTGCGGGGCACTCCAATGCTTCGATGTTAAGATTGGTTGTACGCTTGCACCAGGTGCGGTAAGATGTCGATGTACTTCAGAGTGTGGTGATGCGTAAAATATTTCCACATGCGTTCTTTCAAAGTGCGTTGAAAACCTTCCACGATGCTGGCTTTGGTTTCGGGATTCTCGGTGGTAAAAAAACGAATGTCACGTTTCTTTAATTCTTTTTGGAAAGCTTGGTTCAGAAATTCGGTGCCTTTGTCCGTTTGCCATCGAAGAGGGTGACGACCGCTTTGTTTCAACTCACGTTGCAGGGCTCGCACTAACTCGCTGCTCGATTTTGAAGTCAAGGGCACGACCCAGGCAAATTTGGAAAAACGTCGATGACACAAAACAAATATTTGTAGCCACGATTGTAGCTGGCCAAATGAGAGACATCGGCTAAGTCGGCTTGCCATTGATGATCGATGCTTTCCACTCGGGTGTGACTTCTGGAAAACTTGCGTCGAATGGGTTTATGTAGAGTGTAAGTAGCTTGTTCTTGTAACCATCGTTGCACTTGAGGTAAACGGAGACTTTTCAGTCGAATTTTGGCAGCACGATACAATTTTTGAACTCCTGCGTAACCTGCAGGATGGGAGGGATCGTAGCAAATGCTGGCTAACACCTTCTCCATTTTTTGTGTGTTAATAAGTCACCCACTCTTCGGTGATGCTACTTTGGGTGGGACGAAAGGGTGGTTTAGAAACGGATTTACGTGTCCGAGGGGCTACGGGAGTAGAAGTCGAAGGTAGTGGTGGTGGAGGTGGCAATGGAATGGCTTTGGTCTTCTTTTCTTTGTTCACTTCTGGTTTCCCTTCTTTCTTTTTCACTTCTATCGAAGGAGGAGTGGACATCATCTTTTTAACCCAAGCTTTCATTTCTTCTCGTTGGGGTGTGGGGGACGGGGTCAACAAGGATGCTGAAATCTTACTAGCCATGGGAGCTGCTGACGGTGTTTGAAACACTTCTCGCATCTCTTCTTCCTCAGGTCTTCGTGGGGTAGCATCTCTGGTGACCCCTGGGGATGATAGCAGTGGTGGTGGTGGTACTGATGATGGTGCTGGACTTTTCATCAAGGTCTTAAAATCTTTCAGAGTGGAAAGAGCTGTTTCGTCTAAAGCTTTCTGGTGAAAGAGTTGCAGTCGTTGGAAGAGTTGACCATACTTTTGCGATTTTTCTGTTTCGGACAAATCTTGACGATCCATCAATGACTGCAATTCGTGTTGTAACTGGGACATCTCGCTCACATTGGGATTGGGAGGTAAATGCGGGGTGCGTTGTTCTTGCCAACGATGGTATTCCATCCATCGTTTGTAAGGCACTAAAGCTAGTTTTCGTCCTTCCATGGGGTTGTCAGGGATCGATTCTGAGATCTTGGGACTTCAGAGGGCCTTTTTATCTTGCTCCCACCAGTCCTCCCAACATGGTTCCCAAGACTCCATTCAGCAGTGGACCTAACAAGAGGGGTAAAATGCCTCCACATTGGACCAACATCTTTTTGTTTTGACGAATGGGAATTTTCTTTTGAACCACTTGGCGAAGAACGTGACGATGTTTGCCTAAGCATTGTTTCTGGTGTTTGGACAAAGGGATCGTGCCTTTCAAGACGTTCAAACAGCATTCGCACACGGTATCGATGACCTCTTTGGAGGCCGATTGAATGAGTTTTTTTCGTAGAGGTGGAGAAGCTTTGGACAGGACAGATAACATGTCCCCATGTTTGACTAAACGAGGAGGCAGTCCTTTCCTTTTCTTTCCTTGGGGTTGTTTAGAAGAGGGATGTTTTCTGGAGGGTGACATCTTTGAGTCTTCAGCACCAAAATCACTGATACCCCTACTTAGTCACAGGCCTTTTTTATACTGGAACGCGTCGCCACTGGTTGTCTTTACGACGTATCAACTTCAGGACAGGCATGACACGTCGTGCAGGGGTACGTAACGGACTTAATCGAGCCAGTTCTTGCTTGGACAAATCCAGTAAACTTTGTAACATGCCCGATCTCTCTTGAACTTTGATTTTGGGAGAAGGTACTTTGTGAGCAGCGGCCACTGCCGCTAAATTGGAGGGTCCTGCCACTGGGGAAGTTCTAGGGGTCATCAACGGAGAAGTTCTTGGTGTGATTAATGTCTCCAAGTACTTTTCAGTTCTTGGTGACATCAACGGGGAAGTGAATGAACCTGAGGCTACCGGAGACGCGGTCACCACCTTTGCGGGTCGTGTAAGGTTGCGTCCTAGCCGAAGTGCCTCTCTTGCGACTAGTTTTCTTCTGTGGGCTTTTCTTTTTCTGGGGACTTTTTCTCTGTTTCTTTTTCTGGGGGCTTCTTTACTTTTTCCGGGGTGGTGTCTGGTAAGAGGAGGGTCCCGCCACTGGAGAAGTTCTTGCAGACACGGGTCTCCTTGGGGACTTGGTCTTGACACCGTGGTTTTTTTTCGTCTTCTTGGAGGTTCGTTTGGCTTCTTTTTTCTTGGGGAGAAGTTTGGGAGCGTTAGGATCCAATCTTAAGAGAGAGCGAATGATGACCCCTCCTAGAGTACCGCTCCCTCCAGGTTTCAAAATGATTTGTTTTTTGGTTTGAGTGTCGATGCAGGGATCGGCCAGTTGGGTCAAAGCGACTTTGTTTCGATCGAAAAAGCGTTTGGTTTGATGAGGAATCTGAATGATCCCTTGCAACAATTGACGTGCTGTCACCGTGAAAAATCGTAAGACTTCTTTGAGACTAGCTTCTAAGACACGAGCTCGTGTTTGTGGATTTTTTTCTCGACTGATGCCATACAAATCACGAATCAATTTGTCGGGAAGATGTGACTGAAGGGACGTCATGTTCAAACTGTGTGAGACAGACGAAAATGTCTGAGGTTTTTATAGATTTTTTTTATGTGGAGTGAAATTAAGTCGAGGACGGAGACGTGTACAGGACAGGCCCTCCGTCTTGGCACCAGTGGTGAAACAAGTGGGTACGAAATCGCAAGTCATCGGGGGTCGTAGGTTTCAAATCGACGAGTAAATAGGCGTGTGGTATTTGAGTGGCATCGTCGTACGCCTGAGTCAGCCAAGGCGTCCCTAACTGTTTGGCTAAGACTTGAACTTGCGATTTATCTCGAGGGCTTTTAAACAAGACCACGTAATGCGCATTGAGACTGACGGTGCGATGTGCTTTACTTTGTTGAAACAAATTTTGAGTAATGTAAACGACACTGGCATTACGATGATGCCCTTTGCGGGTGAACCACAGTTTAATTTCTTCTTCGTCTTCTCCTAACATGTCGTGAAAAATGACCAAATGGGTTTGACGGGAGTCAGAGACGATGCCGTCGTCTTCTTTAGGAATGCCTTCCACAAACACGATGGAATCGCCTTGACTTTCTCGCAAGAGGCTGTACGCCGATTGCCACTCTTTGTAACACCACACGATGCGTTGAGGTGGTCGATCGATCAAATGATGTTTATGTTCGATCAAACGTTTGACGAATTCGGTTTTGCCCGAACCGCTAGGTCCAGCAATGAGCATGTTAAAGGGATGGCGAAGATACAAAGCCTCCCAACTGGCACGATCTAAGTGTTCGTCGATGACTTTGACAGTGAAGGAAGAGGGAGCAGAGACAGCAGAGGTAGCCATATTGTTAGGAATGTCACTTGTGACACGAAAACAGACCAGACAAGAGTTTATATACTTTTTTCAGGACACGTATATTGAATGTTTTAAACATGAATACGAAAGACAATAATATATAAAAGCCAAAGGCTTAAGTACAACGATAAAAGGCACATCAAAACCATCAACGTGGAATAGAAACAAGTGTCTGTACAACATGTTTTGTGTAATGTTCTGACCAGTTCTATAAGGGTAAGGTCACACAAGTGTCCTCCCGAAAGGGTCTTTCAGGCCTGTCCACGACAGTCCTGTCCTGGGTAACTGGTTCTTCTGGGACTGTCACTAACACAGGTTGAAAAGTAACTTTTTTTTTGGACGTTCAAAGGAAGGATCACAACTCTCGAGCATACTGGGCCACTTCTTGGGTCCAAGCCTCAAAATCCCATTCTTTCCAGGCACGGACATCTGTCCAATGGGGGTGTAAGTCACAAGCTACACACACATCGTCATACACGTCTTGGGTAGCTAAAAGTTGACGAATCTTTTTTTTCCGTAGAGGTCGAGAAGTATCCAGATGAAAACGTAAGGTTTTGAGCAAAAGGTGTCTCTCGTGAACATTTAAAGGCACCACTTTCATGTTGAATGGGGTGGTAAATACTGTTCGTAAAGAGTCCACAAGGAATCGGCTGGTAAACAAAATCCCAGAAAACAAGTCACTAAGACACACACTATGCGTCGTCCCAAATTGATTGGATACAGTTCTTGTAATAATTGATGGTAATGATCCACGGTTTGAATATGGTCATTGAGTTCCTTCCACGGAATGTGTTCAATTGCATGTGACATAAGTCTTGGCATGGCAGCCTGTTTTTATAGTCTCTTTCTTTCGGAAACAATACACGTACTTTCTAGCAGAGATCTTCGTTCTCCAGTAGGGAATCTAAATCTTGCATACTGTAACCGAGACGTCAGAGCTTGTTTAGAAGTTTCCTCTTCCGCTAAGTAGATTCCACGTAAAATATGTTGGTGATCCTTTAACTTGTCTTCCTCAATGCGTTGCACTAGGTGAATCTCGAAGTAACCAAAATGATGAACACGTGGATCATCGGGGCCCTGGAAGTATTGAACAAGGTCTGACCACTGAAACAATTTCTGACGAATCAGTTCTCTTATACCATTCAGGTAGCAGTGGTTAAAGATCTGGTGACGTAACGGATGCAATTGTTCTTTACGTTTGACTTGCATTTTGACCAGCTGTCGGTAAATACGTTGTCTCAACTCCACAGGCAAAGCACGAATGTTCTCTTGTAAAGTATCCATAAACAGATTATGGTAAGTTACTTCAACGTCTCGGTCCCACTAAGGGTAAGTAATGACAATTCGGTGACCATCGAGCATGTTCTACGTATGCCGAATCTTGTGGTTCCCAGTGGTGAAGTGACACACCGCAACTGAAGCACTTGACTTTATCTCCTTCGCCCAAGTAGAAAAATCCGGCTCTGGCTAATTCTTCGGGGGTCGGTCCTCCCAGATACTTAGGCCATTTTCCGTTGAACGATTGAAGACGATTTTCAAAGTCGCAGTATTCCGACAAACGCACAGGGAACGAATATTCGTCTTTCACAGGTTCGTTTCGATGAGGGTTGGGTGACATGGACAGGAGTTTGCTCAGGGCTGGATGACGTGGAGGTGAACATCCACCTTTAAAATGAAACCCAGCAAAGTGTCCAAGAGGACGAGCAGCATCGCTTTCGCATCCCTCAGGTTTGGCACGTACAGCATCACTTTCCATGATAGGGGTAGTGAAAACAAAGTTCCCATGATGCTTTGCGGCATCGCTAAGGTCACAGCGCGCAGCATCGTTCCCATCGCAAGGCTCACAGTCGCATTCCACTTCAGAGGCACCACACTTGAATTGTGCCTGTGTGAACTTGCTTTGTGTTTCTCTGAAAGTATTCATCTTGTTCGCTTGGTCTTGGTAGTCACAATGAACTATAGATCTTGCCTAGGGTTCCTTTTTATATACAGACCAACACCGACGTGTCCATACGGTAAGGTGAAATGATTGGGAAGTCGCACTCGCTTCTGGTACACGATTTGATAGACTTTTTCCAAGGGTCGATTGACGATGTGGTGAGTGGGTAAACGTACAATCTTGTTGGGTTGATAGGTGGTCACTTTAAAGTGTTCATCTTCTCTAGACTGCAAGGCTTCTTTCAATACGCCAAAGTTGACCATACGACTGGTACGATAATTCAGAGTCAGTCCTTTCACTTTATACGTCGTGTGCACTTCTCCTTGTTTGTCCCGGTATTCGTAGCCGTAATTTTTAGGGCCACCACTGGCGAAACTTAGAATCTTGTCGTCGGGGTGCTCGTCTGTCCAGGCTCCTAAACGGTCTCCTTCGACGTCAGGGTACTGTTGACTCGGGTGATGGATGTAAATGCAACTGTCCGTGTCAAAGTACAGGACGCATTACCCTAACAGTTGTAAAGCTTCGTACAATTTTAAGCGAGCATGAGCTGTCACGTAAGCCGCAATGATGACATTTCCAAAAGGGTCGTCTTGTACAAAGTCCAGATCTTCTTCGTAATTGACCAAGATCAAATCCTCGCGAACGACGTTCACGTACGGCTGACAAACGTGCGCAGACAAGCAGGACAATGCACTGAATTTTTGCCCTTCGCTCAGACAGGGTGGAGAGGCCAAACATCCTGAGCATTTCGATTCACAATGCTTGTGTTGCTCTCGATTGTTATAGCCATGGTCACATTTCTCACAGTAATAACTGTATCCCAGGAATGCAGTGATACTGGTAATGGTATCGAAATGGTCATCGTGATAATAGACATGAATGTATTTTCTATCCTTAAAGTCTTTCCCTCGAAACAACAGAGGTCCGCGCACTTCTTGAGGGTGCACTTTCAAGGTGTAGAATGGAGCTATAACATCTTGCAATTTTTGCATTTCAGGAATGCCGCAGGGTGTGTCTTTGGACAGCCCGGCTTGTTGCAACAGGAGTTCTGCTTCACTTCGTTGTTTGGCTCGGTTCCATTTTCGAATGTTCTCCCAGACTCTTTTCCATTCTGCCGTGTCGTTCTTGTCGGCATAGGTTCGTCCCACCACGATGGCTCGGGCTAAACACATCTGGTCTTGAGAATTGTGAATTTGGACGAGACTCTTTTAGGTGCTGCGAAGGTCGTTCACCAATAGCACCTTACTGCGTTGTCCGGTCCTTTGAGAAGGAGAGACGTGGGTCATGTCGATTGTGGCTTTTCCATCGGTGATGTCAAACTGGTCATTGGATTGTTGCACGTGTTGAATTTTGTCCATGACTTTGGAAGCGGTCAATTCTGCAGGGGTGCTAAACTCGATCCAAACAGGGGATTTCAAACCATCATGTTGTATGGAGAGTCTCAAGCGATCGTCTTCTTTGGGTTGACATTGTCGCTTGAGTGTGGTGAGCAAAGAATCCCACACCCCAGTAATGGACCCTTCTGCTTTCTCTAACGGTACTTCGGACTTGAAATCTTTAAACTTCACCGTGTATGTGTAAGCCGTGGTTCTAAATTTTCTAGAGGAGCGCTTTTCCGTCTCTCGAATGGAATAGTATTTTTTCAGGGTTGACTAAGGGTGGCGAACTTTGTTTTGGAGGGTTTGGATTCTGGTTCACTCATGTCCTCTTCAAAATCACTGGCATGAATTTGTGCCAAGATTTCAGCCCTGGTAAGAGGCGATAGATCACGTTTCTGCCTCTTACTTTCTTCTTCTTTCTTCTCAAATGAATTGGATCGTTTCATCTTGAGTGCAAAACGTCAAATGACTCAAGTTTAAACACCATAGACTAATTTATAGTCATGGCAGACCAGCGTATATAAAAGGGTGTGTGTCTTGTCCTTTCACTATTCATTTCACTCTCAAACCGAGCACAACGATGGAAGAGACTAGCCAAATCAAACGTTTCATCAGAGCTTTGCGAGGGGTCATTAGAAAATTCTCTTCAGACCAGCCGACGGACTACTCTCCTTCCTTTCGAGATAAAAGTCAAGATACTTGCTATATCTGTCAGAAGAAAGGGCATTGGTCTTCAGAGTGTCCAGACCGTCAAAAAAAAAAAAAAAAAAAAAAAAAACAGGGGCTAGAAAAGACAAAAGTCAAGATACCTGTTATTATTGTCAAGAAAAAGGACATTGGTCTCCAGATTGCCCAAAAAAGAAACAAGAGGAGTCAGAAGAAGAGAGGGATTCTTCAGAGGAAGAAGAGGAGGAAGATAGCAGACAGGTGAAGAAAAATAAACAGGAGAAGAAAAGAAGAAGGGAAGAAAGTGAGGAGGAAGAGAAGGAGGAAAAGACTGTGATGGTGAAGAAATTTAAAAAACAGAGAGAGAGTAAACAAAGAAACAGAAGAAGTGAATGTACTTTTTAAAGTGCTCTGTTGTGAATTGTGAATTGGGTTGTAACTATTGATAAAAGAATACATTAATTATATAAGGTAAGTGTCTTTGGGTTTTGATTTTAAATAAGAAGCTACACTCACGCACTCATATGCACGTACTATAGGGGTAAAAAAAAATTTTTTTAGAATTATTGGCAATTAAAGTCGATCTCTTTTCGAGAGATGTGGGTGGCCCTGAAAAGGGCCTTTTATCTTGATGTAGAGGTGAGATAAGCAATCAACCTTAAGTGTCTTAAGCCTTTGCCACGGCCAAGGCCTACTTCTGATGACGATGATGTGGTTGAAATCACTTAGGGTGGTACGGTAGGCTTAGTCACAGGGTTGGCGTGTTTAGCTCGGGAAGGTCGTATTCTCTTCGGTCTTGATAAAGAAGTCTGATACATTTGTTTCAGACTTCGTAACTCCGCTAAAATGTCCAACAGTACCGTTACGATTTGTCTTTCACCCTCTTGTTTCTTTGCTGCTTCTTCTTGTTGTTTTTTTCTTACCTTTTCTTCTTGTTGCTGTTGCTGTAGTAGAAAAGCTTGTTCTGCTTCCTTTTGCCGCTGTATAAATTTCTCCAATTCTTCTTTCTGTCTCTGTCTAAAATTCTCCACGTGCGGTAATGAAGAAGGTGACGAAGGTTCCGGAACAAATTCTTGCGAGGTAAGAAAATCCACAAACACCCAATTTACCTGTTCTGAAAGTAAGTCCGGATTCCCTTGGGTGGTCTCCACTGCTGGTGCACCCCAATGGATCGTTTTCTGAGTTTCCGTCATGTTGAATCACTGTCGCATGGATTGACACCGCACAGGCGCTAGCGAATCTATATAGACCACGTGACGTCACAGACTGTTCTCTTCGGATTGGATGCGGACTGCCTGAATTTTGTAACGCGTGTTTGGATCGGTCAATGAACTCAATCCGTTTCAATCCTTCCTCTACCTATAAAATAAACGCAGTTCACTGCATTGATTCACCTGTTCTCGGCGCCTCAAGATGTGGACCACAGTCGAATCATCCACCCTTGTTTCTTCAATGATGTTTAGGACGGACATGCTGATGTATATCCGATCCAAGTGGACAGTTGTCCACAAGTCAGACACCAGTCTTTTAATACGAAGAGTCTATGTGGAAAGACAATTATGCCTCAAGAGGACTCTGATTTATGGCCCTGCAGTAAGACGCAGCTTGAGGACAAGAAGATGCCGCAGATGCCCTTTATGTTAAGGGTATATTAACATAAACCCAAAGGCCCTTTTCAGGGCCACTCCAATTTCTCGAAAAGAGATCGACTTTCAATTGCCTACCCCTTTTTTATTTTTTTATTTTTTTAAAAACAAAATAGAGACCCCTTAGGTCGGGACCTTATTAAAATAGAGTCCCGACCCTGTTCCATTTCCCCTAGTCCCTAGACAGGCCCAAACTCTATTCCCATGTTCAATTCCCCTTGTCCCTAGAATTGCTTTTTTTTCTCCCATGTTAAATTTCCCTTGTCCCTAGACTGACCCAAAATAGATTCCCATGTTAATTTCCCTTGTCCCTATACAGGCCCACGATTTTTCTCCATGTTAAATTTACATAGTTCCTATACAGGCCCAGGGGTGTTTTTAATGATAAGTCCCATTGTCCCTATATCGCCCCCTTCACTACTTGCGTACATGTGTGGGGAGCCGTGTGACATAAAACAAGTGAATCCAGTGGAGGAGGAGGAGGAGAGAGAGAGTGCAGAGATGGCATGTTCCTATGACATTTCTGGTAGGTTTGCAATCATGAGCATTGTGTGGTTGCATCTAACATTTTTTTTAATATTATGCTCACAGTTAATCTGTTTCTTTCATGAATGGATTAAAGAATAACTGTTAATCGGTCTTTTTAACCCATTATTATGGTCCATTTATTGAATATTGATTCCTTTATTGATGGGACGACTCTCAGATCGAGATCGAGAGAAAGAAAGACATCATTCTGGCCTCCTTAATCGAGTGGTGTCACTCTATCAATGTAGATATTACATAGTATGTGTGAAGAAGTACTGGGATCGAGCTGGAAAAAGGATGTCAAGAATCTAATTCTGCGGCACAGCAATTTTTTTAAAAAATGAAGCAATCCTACACTAGATATAGAAGCAAAATTTCACACAAATCATTTAAAATATATAACAAAATCTTATATTTAATTAAAACTAACCAACTTCAAGCATTTTTATAATTTTGTTATTTTAGAATTAAAGCCAAATAAATTGTCACTAGTGCAAAAATGCTTAAGAATACAATATTACAAACTAATACCAAAGTTATTTTCAATCAAAGTATTTCATTAAATCTTTATTCTAAAAACTAGAATAATACTTCTTGTAATTTAAAAGGCATTTTATTTATATAATAAAATAGTATCATGAAGTTGGTAGCAAACCATTTATACAAAAACCAAACTTAATATTATAAATTAGCACACGTTGTAATCAATTTAATCGATCCGAAACATGCTATATTTGAAAATTAATAATAATAATAATAAAAATAATAATAATAATAATAATAATAATAATAATAGTAATATTAACAATAATATGACTGTTATTAATGATAATAATAATAATGATAATAATAATAATAATAATATGTTACACGGTCTTTAGAGATAGATGAAATAATTTCTAAACACGTTACTCCTCACAATGCATTATACAACTAAGAAAAATCTCGAACTAAAACTAATTACATTCCTCTATCCTGGAAGAGAGGAAGTCAAGAATCTAAATCTGCGGGACAGCAATGCTTGACCAAGCCGTGAGAGTGGGGATATATACAGTAATCCCTATTCCGGGAGACGTTAACTTTGCCATAATTGGGCATAATGTAACTCAGCCTCGCCTTTGTATCTTCGGAACATTCTTGTTTTGCCGTATTCTCTTTCCAGTGAAACGTTACCTTGTCAAGAATTGTCTACATATGCAACTTAATTCAAAAGGGGTTTTGACGCCAATGTCTGAGAATGATGTGTGAACCATAGACTTTACTGAATAGTTGTTTTACATGATACAGCTGCTGTTTGACGACGATGATGGCGTAGAGGCCTCAAGATACAATGAATGGTAACAATTGCTGAAGATTTGTTTTGCATGATACAGCTGTTCTTTGACAATGGCGCTGGCGTCGAAGCCTCAAGATACAGTCAATGATAACATCTGCTGAAGATTTGTTTTACAAGATCCAATTAGTACACTCATAGACTTTGTTAGCGGTACCATATTAGAATAATACAATACAAAATTCATAACAATCATTTTCTTTATTACACTAGTTATATTTATTAAACAAATTTAAATTTCAGTTCTGAAAATTACACCTTCTAAAATTCCTCAAAAAAGACATTTTAAAAATTTCAAGAAATTACGTCGTAACATTTCCCTTTAACACTGTAACCTTTTTTAAAAACGATTTACATGTAAATCGGTCTATTCCTGCCCTAATGTAAAGCAATCAATACATACAGTTTATTTGATCAGTAATAGCAGTACTTAGAATAATTTATTGTCAGACTGTTCCATTCATAGCCCCAGTTTATCAAACTTGAAAGTTGTAGGAATTCAAGCATTATTTTACATAAACATTATAATTATATTTTTCTTAACCTCATCTTATGACAGCATAGGCAACGTCAATGGTCACTGTGATGATCATTCGCATGAATATTTACATATTTAAGGAATAAACACTCTATTGAATACATTGACAGAGGTGACGTCCGACCAATTAATATTTAAATGAAGGGTCTGTTTTGGATCTGCCCTCCCCCTTTTGGGCAACTGGTAGCAGTTTTGGAATTCCTTGCTCTGACAATATTTTCAATGATGCGTCCCGGCTAGAAGTTCTTATCGGAGGAAGACGTGCCGGAAACAAAATGGATGTGGCTGAAAGTAATGCTAAAATGACGAAATTGTCTCAGAATAAACATATCGCCAAAAATTAAGTTACAATAGTTTAGCTAAAATGGATAAACTTAGTAACTACTTACAATATCAACTTGTGTGACGATCGTGGATAAACACCCATGTGTCTATGTATAGCTATAATCAGCTGAAATTCCTATGAAATTTCACTATCTATTTACAACTTGTGGGTTATTCCTTTGGAAAACCAAACTATCTTTTTATAGCGTCAGCTTGAGTGACGTTCCTGTTTATGAACTCTAGTACATATGTATAGCTACAACCTGTGGAAAACCCCCAAGTCAATATTTATAGTCTCAAAATTTCCAGCATCAGTGACGTCAATGTACTGGACACAAAGGGATAAATGGCAACAGTGTTGCAAGTGGCTGACCTGAATACGCGCTACTGTAGATAGGTAGGTAGAGTGTATTTGATAGAGATAAAGTGAGTTTTATAGGGACAAACAGAGACCAATACATACACACACACACACACACACACACAACGTACGCTCGCAGACATAGGCACACACACACACACAAAACGTACGGGCGCAGACACACACACACACATACACACACATAGAGGGAAGAGGAAAAAATAAACTCCTTAATATACTATCAACACAGAGGGGAGCGGAAAAAACCCCAAGATATACTATCCACACGTAAGGGAGGGAAAACAAACCCCAAATATACTATCCATACAAACGTACGCGAACGCATACAAACCCCAAATATACTATCCACACAACGTCGCTAACGCGTACAAACCCAAATTATACTATTCACACAACGTACGTGAATACACACACATACACACACACAGAGGGAAGAGGAAAAAAACAAATCCCCAAATATACTATCAACACAGAGGGAAGCGGAAAAAACCAAGATATACTATTCACACGGAAGGGAGCGAAACCAACCCAAGATATACTATCCACACGGAAGGGAGGGAAAACAAACCCAAAATATACCATCCATACAAACGTACGCGAACGCATACAAACCCCAAATATACTATCCACACAACGTCGCTAACGGTACAAACCCAAAATATACTATTCACACAACGTACGCGAACACACACACACACACACACACACACACACACACACACACACACACACACACAGAGGGAAGAGAAAAAAAACCCGGAAATATACTATCAACACAGAGGGGAGCGGAAAAAACCCAAGATATACTATCGACACGGAAGGGAGCGGAAAAAACATAAGATATACTATCCACACGGAAGGGAGGGAAAACGAACCCAAATATACTATCCATACAAACGTACGCGAACGCATACAAACCCCAAATATACTATCCACACAACGTCGCTAACACATACAAACCCAAAGTATACTATCCACACAACGTACGCGAACACACACACACACACACACACACACACACACACACACAGAGGGAAGAGGAAAAAAACAAACCCAAAATCTACACATGGAATAGGAAGAATACAAATCCCATACCTACTTTCCACACAGAGGTGAGATGTAAAAACATAAACCCCATACATAAAATCCACGCAGAGGGAAGAAGAAGCAAATAATCCAATATACACTATCCTCAAAGAGGGAAGAGGAAAAAGCCATAATTTACTAACCACACAGAGGGAAGAACAAAACCATTATACACTATCCACACGGAGTGAAGAAATAACCCTTTATATATATTATCAAAATAGAGTGAAGAAATAACCCATTATATTTCATCAACACAGAGTGAAGAAAAAGATTTTTTGAAAGCACCTAAGCCCTCACCTGCAATGACCAACTCTGCCAAACACCTACACCCCACCCCCATCCCAACACTACAAAACCCATTACCCCCTTATTTTATGGCATCAGTGTGTGATTTTATGAAACATCAAGACAGAAAATGATGGATGAATAGACTGACTATTGTTTACCGACTTGCATGCCTAAAGAGCGTGCGTGAAGGAAAACATCCTTCCATATCAATTCTAACTAAAACACGATCCAGAGGGATAGAGAGAGGTGAAAGAGCACAATTTCATGAAGTGTGAGTAAAAACAAAACACGCCATCCTTATTACAGAATGTCAAGACCAAGATACACTTACGTTTTCTTTCTGGTCTATTCTCTTTAAGAAGGTAGTATGAAATTTCACATCAGGCCAACGCATCGGCTCACATTGTCAATTTTTCCATTTCCATGTCTTCACTGGCACAAGTTCTTCCTCATCTTCAATTTCTTCTTCTTCTTAATCCCTCTCCTCTTTTTCTTGTTTCTGTTTCTTCTCTTTTCTCTTAGGGTACTCTGAATCCCAGTGTCCTTTCTCCCGACAACGATAATAGGTATCTTGACTTTTGTTTCTTTTTCTTAGACGAAGCAGGTATTCTGGGGACAAATACCCATTTACCTTTGCAGATATAGCAAACTTCATCAGCACTTCTACACTTTCGTATGACTCTCATCAAATCAACGACCAAAAGAGTAAGTTTTGTTGTCACTTTCGCCTGTGAATTATGCTTTCGTATGACTTTTAGCAAATATTTGACCAGCAGGTCGATCTGTGCTGACTCTTCCGTCTTCTTGATCGTTTGAGAGTGGAATGAATACTCTGACCCTAAGACACTCTCCCTATATACAGGGACCTGCTGCCTATGAAACCTAGTCCAATGTAAATTTGCAATAAGATGAAACGATTTCATTGAGAAAGTAAAAGGCAATGACGTGCGTGTCGCCTCAGACAAGAGCTGAAGTGTTAGCTCAGATCCGTGCCACCGATTTCGAAGACGACATATCTGAGCTTTAATCAATTCTCTCCACTTGTGCCACAAAACCACGAGTCCTGATTCACGTCAAAAGAAATTTCGTTCGGTCCATAAAAAATAATATCTCATTTGAGAAACGCAAAAACGAAATTCCAGAAAACTGAGAACGACGGCTTACACCTACAACGTGAAATGTATGAGTTCAAGTAGTGCGTAAAACTTAGTCAAATTAAATTTTTATAGTCAAGACGAAACGATCTATTTTCGAAGAAGAAAGCAGACACCAAGCGACAATGGTGATCCGTGTCACACAACACTTTTCAAAATGTATTATTAGAGGTTTGTTCTAGCGATCTGCACGTTTAAATTAAATGGTTTACGCCAATGGTTTCTATTTGTAATTAAATATTTGTACAAACGATATGTATGTAAGCGAAAGCACACACACACACACACACACACACACACACACGCACACATGTTACTGCATTGGGTGACAATAGAACGGGCAGTACTTTAGTCTGGAGTGTTTTGAGAAATGGGCATACTTAACATTACATTGGAGAGAGAAAGAAAGAATGGTAAAGAAAAAACGTAGGTCACAATTTTGGTTTGTTATTTTTTTTGCGGTATTATAGGACAAAGATAACTAAGACAACCTCACATTCTATGTGAGAAATGTTCATTCTTTTCATTCAATCATCAATTTTATAAAAAAAAGGTATTGTGGTATCTATTGTCAACTGACTGCTTAACATTTTGCTGTATATCTCAAATGTAAGAGATATCCTGTGTTTCGTGGCACACGCGACTAACAGTGTTGAAGAGCATTCACAAATCTAAGGCAGGGAAAAAAGCAGCACCAAAACGCGCTTTGTTCTAGGAGTCACGGTACTAATTCAGTCCCCATTGTAAACCTATGCAAACCCCATGATCTTCAAAGTTCAATAACTTACAGTATTTGAATACTCATGATCAAACTTATATTTATCAGTATAGATGAAACCTGGATGTCAGCTTTTGTGTAGAGGAAAGGATATGAGCCGCGGTATTTTCTGGCCCTGCATTTGTTTGAAACATGTGCTTTCAATTCTGCACCAAAGAGTCAGGTGCTAATTTTAGTAATGAGTGTTCCAAACTCAAGAATGTTAAAGGACTGAAATTTCATCAATAAAACAATGTCTATATTTTTTCACTTACAACTAGGATAAGCTCACAAAAGGTTTTTTATTGCCTACAACATAACTTACATTATTAACCAATCCTGGTCAGCCTATCCCATATAAATACTCTATTATAGGCAGGCTGGTTCCCATCTTTCCATACTATTAGTAAGTGTGTTCTCTATCGACAGTCTAAACTGAGAGAAAATAGGTCGAACATTGGTAAATTTGTTTCTGAACGCATGTTTTGGTTTTAGAATTCAGAGTTAAACGTAGGCGGGGTTATACAGTGCAATGACACTCGCTTTATTCTTTAAAAAGTCATGTGTTTGTTGCCTTTCTGAGAAAAAAAAAAAACGGTAGACCTAATGTTGTAAACTTTTCCGTGACACATTGCGGTGCCAAAATAAGGATAAAGCTAAGATACATGAATTGTCCAAGCTCATCAACTCAAGATTTTACTTCATCCAACGATTTACTGATAAAAAAAATCATTGTTATACAATTGTTAGCGTGTAAGTTTTTGGAAACAAATGACATGACAAACGGAACAGCTCACCTATTTATGGTAACTACTGATCACATTGGAGCATGTATCACTGGTTTAATCACGCACTGCGTGAATTTTAATTACTCCTGAGCAAGGAAAGTGATCCTCATCCCCCAGGCTTTTATGTACTCACAGAGTACTTTTAAATTTAGCCACTCAGATGTAGGACTAACTAGTCCTTAACATCCTGACTGAAAGGCTTTAAACATGAGTGGGAATAGTCTCACCACACACTCATTTTTCTTAGTTGGATTGAAATGCCTCAGGTGTCAACCCAAGCAGTATGTAACGCCGATTGGTCGGCAACGATGACGTCACATTAGGACACATGGGCGTGTGGCAGGTGGAAATCGTTCCACATTCTGCGACGTGTACGATGTCCGAGCGTGGTAAAGGAGGAAAAAGGTGCTCAGCAAGCCAGCCATGGATGTTAAGTACTCCCCAAAACGCCAGCCCGTACTTATTTCAAATCAAGTCCAGGTTTTGCTAATGGACAATTAAAAGTACCAATAATGTGTTAGCCGCCTGTGCATTTAGTTCAAATCTAACGATTCTGTTAAATTTACTACTTCCTAACGTATCTATTTAATATTAGTACTTAGTGTACATAAAAATAGCCATAAGGGTCTTATTTAATTTAATATGTCTAAGCGACATATAGAAGTTTTGTCACTGTTAGGTTTAACAAGTTAAGTTTGTTGCGGTGTTCCAATGAGTCAAGTTTGTTTCGAGAATAGTTTAGTCAAGGTGCGATACCAAGCCAAATATTGTTCCCTATTTAATAAAAGGCAATCTTTTGAAGCCCTAAAAAGGGCTGTTTTTTTCTGCCTGAATGCACAACGTCTCTCTTTCGCCCTCACGGTCTTTTCCGCACTCCAGTCTCATGATTCTTGATATCAGGAAATGAGTAGCTATGATGGGCGACACTGTAAGCAGCGGCTTCTACCAGTTGACTGAGGGGGTATCCAGTGTAGTCTTGTCTGTAGAATTGGGGGAGAACTCTGACCCCAAGATTTTTGTGGTTTTTTTGAGTGAACTTGAAGCTATAGCCATCTTTTAGGTTCTAAGATGGCGGCCTCCTCTAACGATAGGCTTTCTCCCAGGATAAGGTCTGCTTCTTTGGAAAGAGAAGAACTCTTTGGTATCGATACGACAGTCGACAAAGTCTCTGTCAGGTTCAGGTTGCTGTTGCTGCTGCTGCTGCTGTTACTGTTGCTGCTCTCTCTGCTGTTTCTGAAGTCTGTACTTCTCTGTCCATTCTTCTTTATCATTGTTAATTTCTTCTCTGAAGAGGTCTTCTATCAGGTCTTCAGTGACTTTTAACATTCTCACATTCTCTATCTCTTCTGGCTTCCTCATCAGACTGTGTCTGACCCTATGCAAATTCACGTAGGCTTCGTTTAGTTTAGCTAGTCTGGAGCACATCTTCGTAGGAGGATGAGTCGGTAATGGATAGTTAGACTGGAGACTTCCCCGATTTTAAAGTCAAAGCGCGGACGTGAAGGAAAACATCCCTACACGGTTTTCGAGTCGGAACGTTCAAAGAGTGTCATGAGAGGGATAGGAAGAAGTCAAAGACATGAATCAAGATTCATATAGCACAACAAACCACAAAGGCATTTTTTTTCAAAACAACATTTTTTTATTCAAAATCACTTAACACTAATAAACAACTATAACATTTTTAAGAATAAGCAAACAATATATCATCAAATATTTTTTTAAATCGCAAACATTTTTTCAACTAACACATTATTTTGGACAGGGCTGACAACTTTGTGAATGAAAGTGTGATTTCCACTGTTGGAAGTCATTAGGCCATTGATGGACACTACGTTTCCTAGCTTGAGACAAAAGATAAGCATAATGGTCACAAAACCATTTATCTACTTTCACATCGTTTCTAGAAGAGGAACGAGGATCAAAATGAGTCACTAAATGTTCAAAGGAATAGCCTAGGCTGCGATGATGCAGAAAATACACACAGTATTGTTCACACACCAAGGAATCTGTGCCTTGTAATTTCACATCATTGAATCGGGTGGTCTGAGCATTTCTTCTCATAAAGTCAATGATATCGTCTTCCAAAGGAGGCATTCCATACGAATCGAAATCCACACATCCTTTTTGAGGAAAGTAGACGGCTACCCAGTGGGTTCCTGGGAGATGACTGTCGTCTGTGTTGATCACATAAGCTTGATGGTTTTGAGGTGTGCGATGAGGGGGTTCATCTTTAGCACAGACGACAGGATTCCAAGAAGCAGTGTACGAACTATGGTTCAAAAGGTAATGAAGTTCCCAGGTATCCACGTTTTGTGTGTTTTTTTTTTCTTCACAGGTAATGATAAGTGATCAATTCGATCCTGACTTTTTGCTTAAAAATATCTGACAAGTAACGGTTTCTTCGCCTCGTCTCCCAACTCTGATCCAAGAGAGCTTCGGTACGATGGATCTCTTGAGTTGTTAATGGAGGACAAGAATGTTCACGCAAGCCTTTATACCACTGTTGCAACACGTCTTCCTCCGGGATGAGACTCCAAGCTTTGTCCAGATATTCGTTCAATTTTTCTTCTTGACTCAGCATCAGGCATTTATTGTGTTGAATTTGACTGGGATTTTCGTTGTGACATCCATAGCAATCTTTCTTGATCAATTCCTTCATTTTTTCTGCCAAGACTATAGCAAAATATGAGACCAAATGGGCTTCTTGTTCTGGCCATCGGGACTTCATCATGAGACTTCTTCGTCTTTGTCTTGAGGTTCTTCTTTCATGGTCTCCTCACATTCCATGTCCAAAGTTTCTCCACTAGGTAACGAGGGATTACAGTCTTCCATGGTTTCTAATAGTCTAGAATGACTTCTCTCAAACTGTTGATTTCTCTCGTATTATCAAATTCTTCATACAGGATGACGTTCACCGTCTCTGTTAGATTGGAAGCAAACTGAAATTCTACACGAATCTGGCTGGATGTTATAGGGCGGAAATGTCCCTCGTCGCTGTCTTGACTTACAATTCGTTAGAGAACCGTTTTCAAAAATGCAGTTTCACTGTAACTTTCCCTTTGGAGAATGGAATATTTTGTCCCAGATCTCCTTTTATAGCAATGTTGACAGTATTCAAATGCGACTTACTGACGGGCAAATAGTGAGGATGTACAAATTCACGGTGTACGTGATAGGTGTTTGCACCTTCCTGGTCATTGTTCGTGGTACTATCCACTTTGAAAGGAATGACACGCAGTATCGGCACAGAGGTGTGTCCCACCACGTTGTACTCCACCACATCAGAATACACAAAGATCAAATTCAGTCCTTGGTTCAGTTCTACCGGGTTTCCAAAAGCTCTGTAAAAATCCATATTACTGCTGATCTTGGGACTCAGATTGTTTGCTACCATTTCTGCATGTCCACCCAAAATTTCAAACAAACTGCCATTGAACCTGAGGGACAACGTGTCCGTATCTTGAAATTTGATCAGGAGACGACGAGCCATTTTATGGTACTCAGTCTTCACACTTTTTTTGGCTCTGTTCAGGGCTTTGCCAAAGGCTAAGTTGAGCCTGTCCGCAATAGTGTCCACCAAATGTTCACCACTAAAATAATAACCTGAAGGAATTTTCAATGTGTAGATAATGAAGGCTGGCTTGCTGGCTGGTCTTATGTCCCCTAAAAACCCGATTTTATTGATTTCTTCTTCCAATTGGGCATTCAGGATTTCCACCTGGAAAGTGTTTTGCTTTTCGGTGATGTTTTTGATTTGTGTTGGGTGAATGATTTCCACAAAAGCCACTTCCCAATGGGCTTCGTGATCTAATTGGATGACCTAAGGTAATATGACCGTGTAACAGCACAAAGTGTTGTTGGGAGACAACTTCATGGAACTGTCACTGGCTAAGGTTAGGTAAAATTGGTTGTTATTGCTCATAATTCCAGAGTTCTGTGGCTGTCCGAGGGGTTACTGGAAGTCAGAGGCGTGTCTCCGCCCAAAATGGGGATATTGTTGTTGGAGTGGTGACTGGCACTGGCACTGGACACAAGGTTCACGTTGTTGCCGTTCGAGGTGAATTTCAGGGATTGATTGGGAAGCAGGTAACTGATGCAACTGCTCAATAATATGGTCCACAATTGTTTGTCTCCTTGTTGCAAACTCAGATTGGCGATGGCTGCACCGATGACACAATACAGATTTGGCAGAAAAAGACGATTTTGTTTTAGGCACACGTTCTCCACACCACACCCACAAAGGTTGTTTCTGTAAATCATGCACAGAAGAACTGGGTGAAGGAGTGGCCACCGTAGCTGCGATTGTTTGAAAGGGCATGATGGTCACTTCTTTTTATAGTCGATGACTTGAGAAGCGTCGATCCAAGAATCAAAACTGGGTGGATATCCTTTCCAACGTACTTTGACTTCTTTGACACGTCGTTTGCCCACTTTACGGGTTCTGCGTTTGAGAATGCATTCCATGTCGTACACGTCTTCTTTTTTGGTGACACGACTTGATTTGAAATAAGTACGGGCTGGCGTTTTGGGGAATACTTAACATCCATGGCTGGCTTGCTGAGCACCTTTTTCCTCCTTTACCACGCTCGGACATCGTACACGTCGCAGAATGTGGAACGATTTCCACCTGCCACACGCCCATGTGTCCTAATGTGACGTCATCGTTGCCGTCCAATCGTTGCGGGCGTTACAGACTGCTTGGGTTGACACCTGAGGCATTTCAATCCAACTAAGAAAAATGAGCGTGTGGTGAGACTATTCCTACTCATGTTTAAAGCCTTTCAGTCAGGTTGTTAAGGACTAGTTAGTCCTACATCTGAGTGGCTAAATTTAAAAGTACTCTGTGAGTACATAAAAGCCTGGGGGATGAGGCTCTCTTTCCTTGCTCAGGAGTAATTAAAAATCACGCGGTGCGTGATTAAACCAGTGATACATGCTCCATTGGAGTGAAAATCACTTTAATTCAAGTAAGCAAGCAAGCAAGTTCGGGTACCGTCTCTAGCACTCTTGATGACACCAACTGCCTGAGTTGTTTTCTTTCTTGCAAGCCCCTATGTTCCACTTCTGTTTCTGATAATAACTTGTGATGCCTCACATTTTATAAAGTGGAAATCTTTACAAGCCGTACAAAATACAAAAGTTATATGACTTTGGCTTTTGACACTTGCACAGACTCTTCACTTTATAAGTTTCACGAGAAAATTGTATATCCAATTTTTACCATTTTCCAAAACAAGCACACACTTTTCGCACACAGCCTTAGAACAAAACAATGCATCACCGGTTGTAAGCCATTTCATTGGCTATACTTATTTTCTTCCCGCGTTCACTTCGAATCGTCTTGAGTAGCTATTCACACAGTGACGAGAATGGTCATGCTTTACTGGGTCTATCCTATAGACTATTTATATAAAAAAAATATTTAAAAAAATTAAACCAATGCACGAACAATCTTATCATGGGTGATCCCATGGAAAATGTGTCAGTCTTATTGCAAAATACATCAAGGAATGATGTTTAATTGTACTATTCTGTGAATACGCTTTAGTCGCATTTTCAGCAGTTCACTCTGGTGATATTTTACAACGGTGGATTTTTTTCCGATGGATTTTATTTTCTAAGTGTAATGTGTGTTTCCTTGAAAATTTCTTAGGGAAAATATGCCATGAAAAGACAAACGTTATTGTCGTAATTCGTTTTAAAAGTAGGAATAACATACTCTCTCTATCTCTTATAGTAGTTTTTATTGAAATCTTAATAGTATTTGTTCATTTTGAAGATATCTCTCCAACAAATGTGATCAGTAGTTACCATAAATAGGTGAGCTGTGTCGTTTGACATGTCATTTTTTCCAAAAACTTACACCCTAACAATTGTATAACAATGATTTTTTTTATCAGTAAATCGTTGGATGAAGTAAAATCTTGAGTTGATGAGCTTGGACAATTCATGTATCTTAGCTTTATCCTTACTTTGGCACCCCAATGTGTCACGGTAAAGTTTACAACATTAGGTCTACCGTTTTTTTCTTCTCAGAAAGGCAACAAACACATGACTTTTTAAAGAATAAAGCGAGTGTCATTGCACTGTATAACCCCGCCTATGTTTAACTCTGAATTCTAAAACCAAAACATGCGTTCAGAAACAAATTTACCAATGTTCGACCTATTTTCTCTCAGTTTAGACTGTCGATAGAGAACACACTTACTAATAGTATGGAAAGATGGGAACCAGCCTGCCTATAATAGAGTATTTATATGGGTTAGGCTGACCAGGATTGTTTAATAATGTAAGTTATGTTGTAGGAAAAAGAACTTTTTGAGAGCTCATCCTAGTTGTAAGTGAAAAAATATAGACATTGTTTTATTGATGAAATTTCAGTCCTTTAACATTCTTGGGTTTGGAACACTCATTACTAAAATTAGCACCTGACTCTTTGGTGCAGAATTGAAAGCACATGTTTCAAACAAATGCAGGGCCAGAAAATACCGCGGCTCATATCCTTTCCTCTACACAAAAGCTGACATCCAGGTTTCATCTATACTGATAAATATAAGTTTGATCATGAGTATTCAAATACTGTAAGTTATTGAACTTTGAAGATCATGGGGTTTGCATAGGTTTACAATGGGGACTGAATTAGTACCGTGACTCCTAGAACAAAGCGCGTTTTGGTGCTGCTTTTTTCCCTGCCTTAGATTTGTGAATGCTCTTCAACATTGTTAGTCGCGTGTGCCACGAAACACAGCACATCTCTTACATTTGAGATATACAGCAAAATGTTAAGCAGTCAGTTGACAATAGATACCACAATATCTTTTTTTATAAAATTGATGAATGGATGAAAAGAATGAACATTTCTCACATAGAATGTGAGGTTGTCTTAGTTATCTTTGTCCTATAATACCACAAAAAAAAAAAATAACAAACCAAAAATGGTGACCTACGTTTTTTCTTTACCATTCTTTCTTTCTCTCTCCAATGTAATGTTAAGTATGCCCATTTCTCAAAACACTCCAGACTAAAGTACTGCCCGTTCTATTGTCACCCAATGCAGTAACATGTGTGCGTGTGTGTGTGTGTGTGTTAGCTTTCGCTTACATACATATCGTTTGTACAAATATTTAATTACAAATAGAAACAATTGGCGTAAACCATTTAATTTAAACGTGCAGATCGCTAGAAAAAAAACTCTAATAATACATTTTGAAAAGTGTTGTGTGACACGGATCGCCATTGTCGCTTGGTGTCTGCTTTCTTCTTCGAAAATAGATCGTTTCGTCTTGACTATAAAAATTTAATTTGACTAAGTTTTACGCACTACTTGAACTCATACATTTCACGTTGTAGGTGTAAGCCGTCGTTCTCAGTTTTCTGGAATTTCGTTTTTGAGTTTCTCAAATGTGATATTATTTTTTATGGACCGAACGAAATTTCTTTTGACGTGAATCAGGACTCGTGGTTTTGTGGCACAAGTGGAGAGCATTGAATAAAGCTTAGATATGTCGTCTTCGAAATCGCTGACTCGGATCTGCGCTAACACCTCAGCTCTTGTGTGAGGCGACACGGCACGTCAATGCCTTTTACTTTGAAATCGTTTCATCTTATTGCAAAATTACATTGGACTAGGTTTCATACGCAGCAGGTCCCTGTATATAGGGAGAGTGTCTTAGGGTCAGAGTATTCATTCCACTCTCAAACGATCAAGAAGACGGAAGAGTCAGCACAGATCGACCTGCTGGTCAAATATTTGCTAAAAGTCATACGAAAGCATAATTCACAGGCGAACGTGACAACAAAACTTACTTTTTTGGTCGTTGATTTGATGAGAGTCATACGAAAGTGTAGAAGTGCTGATGAAGTTTGCTATATCTGCAAAGGTAAATGGGTATTTGTCCCCAGAATACCTGCTTCGTCTAAGAAAAAGAAACAAAAATCAAGATACCTATTATCGTTGTCGGGAGAAAGGACACTGGGATTCAGAGTACCCTAAGAGAAAAGAGAAGGAACAGAAACAAGACGAAAAAGATGAGAGGGATTAAGAAGAAGAAGAAATTGAAGATGGGGAAGAACATGTGCCAGTGAAGACATGGAAATGGAAAAATTGACAATGTGAGCCGATGCGTTGGCCTGATGTGAAATTTCATACTACCTTCTTAAAGAGAATAGACCAGAAAGAAAACGTAAGTGTATCTTGGTCTTGACATTCTATAATAAGGATGGCGTGTTTTGTTTTTACTCACACTTCATGAAATTGTGCTCTTTCACCTCTCTCTATCCCTCTGGATCGTGTTTTAGTTAGAATTGATATGGAAGGATGTTTTCCTTCACGCACGCTCTTTAGGCATGCAAGTCGGTAAACAATAGTCAGTCTATTCATCCATCATTTTCTGTCTTGATGTTTCATAAAATCACACACTGATGCCATAAAATAAGGAGGTAATGGGTTTTGTAGTGTTGGGATGGGGGTGGGGTGTAGGTGTTTGGCAGAGTTGGTCATTGCAGGTGAGGGCTTAGGTGCTTTCAAAAAATCTTTTTCTTCACTCTGTGTTGATGAAATATAATGGGTTATTTCTTCACTCTATTTTGATAATATATATAAAGGGTTATTTCTTCACTCCGTGTGGATAGTGTATAATGGTTTTGTTCTTCTCTCTGTGTGGTTAGTAAATTATGGCTTTTTCCTCTTCCCTCTTTGAGGATAGTGTATATTGGATTATTTGCTTCTTCTTCCCTCTGCGTGGATTTTATGTATGGGGTTTATGTTTTTACATCTCACCTCTGTGTAGAAAGTAGGTATGGGATTTGTATTCTTCCTATTCCATGTGTAGATTTTGGGTTTGTTTTTCTCCTCTTCCCTCTGTGTGTGTGTGTGTGTGTGTGTGTGTGTGTGTGTGTGTGTGTGTGTGTGTGTGTGTGTGTGTGTGTTCGCGTACGTTGTGTGGATAGTATACTTTGGGTTTGTATGTGTTAGCGACGTTGTGTGGATAGTATATTTGGGGTTTGTATGCGTTCGCGTACGTTTGTATGGATAGTATATTTGGGTTCGTTTTCCCTCCCTTCCGTGTGGATAGTATATCTTATGTTTTTTCCGCTCCCTTCCGTGTCGATAGTATATCTTGGGTTTTTTCCGCTCCCCTCTGTGTTGATAGTATATTTCCGGGGTTTTTTTTCTCTTCCCTCTGTGTGTGTGTGTGTGTTCGCGTACGTTGTGTGAATAGTATATTTTGGGTTTGTACGCGTTAGCGACGTTGTGTGGATAATATATTTGGGATTTGTATGCGTTCGCGTACGTTTGTATGGATAGTATATTTTGGGTTTGTTTTCCCTCCCTTCCGTGTCGATCGTATATCTTGGGTTTTTTTTCCGCTTCACTCTGTGTTCATAGTATATTTGGGGCTTGTTTTTTCCTCTTCCCTCTGTGTGTGTGTATGTGTGTGTGTGTGTGTGTTCGCGTACGTTGTGTGAATAGTATATTTTGGGTTTGTACGCGTTAGCGACGTTGTGTGGATAGTATATTTGGGGTTTGTGTGCGTTCTTGTACGTTTGTATGGATAGTATATTTGGGGTTTGTTTTCCCTCCCTTACGTGTGGATAGTATATCTTGGGGTTTTTCCGCTCCCCTCTGTGTTGATATTATATTAGGTGGTTTATTTTTTCCTCTTCCCTCTGTGTGTGTGTATGTGTGTGTGTGTCTGCGCGCGGACGTTGTGTGTGTGTGTGTGTGTGTGTGTGTAGGTATTGGTCTCTGTTTGTCCCTATAAAACTCACTTCATCCCTATCAAATACACTCTACCTACCTACCTACAGTAACGCGTATTCAGGTCAGCCACTTGCAACACTGTTGCCATTTATCCCTTTGTGTCCAGTACATTGACGTCACTGTCGCTGGAAATTTTGAGACTATAAATATGGACTTGGGGTTTTTCCACAGGTTGTAGCTGTACATATGTACTAGAGTTCATAGTCAGGAACGTCACTCAAGCTGAGGCTATAAAAATATAGTGGGGTTTTCCAAAGGAATAACCCACAAGTTGTAACTATAAATAGATAGTGAAATTTCATAGGAATTTCAGCTGATTATAGCTATAAATAGACACATGGGTGTTTATCCACGATCGTCACACAAGTTGATATTGTAAGTAGTTACTAAGTTTATCCATTTCAGCCTAAATTATTGTAACTTAATTTTTGGGGATATCTTTATTCTGGGACAATTTCGTCATTTTAGCATTACTTTTAGTCACATCCATTTTGTCGTTGAGCTTTTCATTTATTATAGCTATTTATAGCATCATTACACTTATGCAAATGTTTGAACACCCCTGCAAAATTTCAGGTCTTGGTAATGCTTGATATATAAAGCTCAGGCTTGTACTAGTGTATGTCTGTCTCTGTCTCTGTTGTGTTTGGCCCTCTACCATCATTGTCCCTAGACCGGCCCTATACAATTTCCCCATTGTCCCTAGACAGTCCCACCATGTTCAGTTTCCCGTGGGCTAGACAGTCCCACAATCTATTCCCATGTTCAATTCCCCTTGAGGCTAGACAGTCCCACGATCTATTCCCATGTTAAATTCCCTTGAGGCTAGACAGTCCCACGATCTATTCCCATGTTAAATTCCCCTTGAGGCTAGACAGTCCCACAATCTATTCCCATGTTAAATTTCCCTTGAGGCTAGGGTACAAACTCTGTGCTCCCCACGTTAAATTCCCATTGAGGCTAGGGTATCGAAGGGGGGTCTGTAATGCTAATCCCCATTGAGGCTAGGGTATCCCATATTACTACTAATAATTAATGAAGCCGCTGATATTTGTCGGCGATTATTTCAAGGCGGTGTTATGGATGCTCACATATATCAAGAACTCTTCGATGAACTTGTTGATTATCACAGCGATTAGATACATGACAACAAATAACATAGTATGGTTATGTACAACAAGCACTATGCGCCCGTGCAGGTCGGAGCAGTAAACTCACGATTACCGATTTATAGGGCAACTTACGGAGACGGACTTCGCGATACCGCTCAAAAATTATTTGCAGGGTTAGCACCAAAATTGGGTCCTCTTGCAAAACAATTATCGATGAAGGCCATTAATGTTGTTGGTGGAAAAGGCTATGGGGCAATTGTTAGCGCTGCTGGCAAAGCGCTGTCAGCGATCAAAGAAAGACTAGCGCGACTAATGAGACGCAAACCAGTAAAATTTCCAAGTACCGAAACCATGCCCGCGGATGTTAGTAAAATAATAAATCAAGCCGCAAATCAAAAACTAGCTGCGTTGTAATCTGACGCGCAAAGAAATATCACAGCAAATTTAATAGCAGGAAGCGGGCTGTCATCCATTTGAAATCACACACAATAGTATAGAATGTTTAAACCGATATCCGATATAGCATTTGATATGGATGCGCCGGTTCCCATAGACAACTCGGTGCGTGATTATCAATTTTATTCCTACGATACAAGAGAACCAAATCAGCGAGGGCGTATTGAACTTCAAGTTCATGATACAAGTAGATATTTCTTGCCATCTGAGGCATTTATTGAAGTGAGGGCAATCTTGTAAAGGCGGATGGTACTAACTATGATCCGAATGTTCGAGTTGGTTTTGTCAACAACGGGATCATGGCAATGTTTAGCAGCGCCACGTACATGATTGATGGAAAAAAGTAACGAATCAATTCAATATGATGTCGATGTTTCCACAACAATAGTTGGTCTAGCGAGATATTATGACGACTTTACAAGATCATCTGATCAATCAATGATGTTTGCCAAAGATGCTACCGACAACGCCGATTATATACGGTATGCTAAAATACGAACACCACGAGATACTGCATCTTATCCACAGCCAGTTGCTGCTGGTCGTGAAGACGAAGCTAGACCAGGTGCTGCTTTTGATATTGTACGAGGTGATAGCGCGACTTACAACTTGGGATTTGCAACACGCCAAGCAATGGTGTCAGGGAATACCAGAAATTTTTCATGCTCGATTCCACTCTCTCACATCTTCGGATTTTGCAGAGACGTCAGAAAGGTCATCTTTGGAGCCAAACACACAGTTATGCTTCATTGAAAAGCCGATGACAATGATGCGATCTGGCGAGGAGCTGGTGCTGGTGATGCTGGTATGGTAAGAATAACAAAACTTTCACTGTGGATGCCGTTATTGACTCAATCCGTCACAGAAGAACCGCGACTGCTCTCTTTTATGAATCAAGGCGGTAAATCATTGCTATCATGGCTTACAGTAACCACAGACGCGATTCAAAGTCAAGTCAAGGATGTGTTTACTTGGCATATAGCATCACAACAAGGAGTTTCTGCAATACGACATATCTTTATTGCGCTGCAGGATGTTAGTCGGACGGGTAATCAGCTAAAGTCTCATATGATATTTGACAAACTTAACGTTACTGAGGTTTCGTTCAGAATAAACGGCCAGCAAGAACCATCCGAAGATATATCATTAAGTTTTGCAAATAATCATGTGGCGCGCGCATATTATTGCTGGTGGACATTCCTGTCACGTAACACACGTATAGATACTGGGACGCAAATATCACAGTTTGATTTCACAAATTTGAACCCGATTTATTACTTTTCACTGGAGCATCTTGACTTATCCAAGCAGTCTGTTGTTGATATTCACTTCCGAGTTCGTGTCGGCGCGTTACCAGTTCCCGATCCTGTTGGTGCGGCAGGTGTTCACGGTCCCTATAGAGCAATCGCGGTCATTCTCAGCGATAAGGCAAAATTGCTTGAAGGTATTAGTGGTCGAATGAGAATCGTTGATGCACCAGTGGAAAATATGTAACATTGCTAAAGGTAGCGTGTAGGACAATTAGATCAATCACGTTAATTATAGAAATGTCATATAGTCACGTTAATGTCACTCTGACTACTGGTCAGGCGAAAAAATTACAATCGAAAAACGTGAGCACATGTGGGGCAAAAATAACTTTAAAACACGATCAAATTACTGGAGGTCCAAACAAGTTATCTTTGACTAAAACACAACTTAATCATTTCAATAAAGCAAAACAAGCAAAAAACTGGAACTCAGCTTGATTTTTCTCCATCCGCGGTCAAAGACATGATTAAAACCGGGGGTATATTTCCTCTTCTCGCAGCAATACCAGTACTGATAGGTGCTGCTGCCCCAGCTGTCGCAAAAGCTGCCGCGTTAGGAGCTGTTGGAACAGCTGCTTGAATGGCACTGAAGAAAGCAACTGGAAAAGGATAGAAGAAAAAAGGACGCGGGCTAAGACTTCCAGGAACTCCGCCCTCATGGTACCCAAAACGGTTTTAGACGTCACTCCGATGTCCAATTTTGATTTAATCGATGCTGTTAAACAATTAAATATAAAAAAATTCAGAGGCGTATTTATGGGAGATCAATTACCACAACAACCGAATAATCCAGAAACAGGAATTATTAATCTCGATAACAGCGATGGTCCTGGAACTCACTGGGCTTCTTACGCGATCGATCCACGTGGAATTATCTATTTTGATTCGTATGGGTTAGCACCGCCAGTTGAATTTCTCAAATATACAAAAGACGTCCCCTGACTTTGTCAGGGTCGAAAGTTTGGTACTCAACGCTGCCAACACAAACACTGACCGATCCTCCGATATGTGGCCGTGAAGTTTTAAATGTTCTTGATGCGATATCAGCGTCAACCTAACCACCTCACAAAGTTGTGCACGAGTTTACCACGGGTCGATTTAAACAGTTTCCTATCAAATAATGGTTGATATTTACGGAAGATCTGTTCTCAACAGAAAAGTGAAGCGCACCGACTTGTATTTATCAAAATATGCAACCAAAGATGAAATCGATAATCTTTTAAGTCTGACTGGAATAGACCCAGATGAGGTTGTTATTTTTCAGGACCGACACGGAAAACTAAAAACCAGCGATATCAAATGGCATGAAATAATTCGAAGGGTTATTGGAGCCACTCCGGGTAACATCCCTGTGTTCACCAATAGCGGAAAAATCAGACATTCGCTGATATCAATCGAGATGATACGCAAAAAGCTGCAGGGGAACGTGTAAAAAAGACCGGTGATACAATGACAGGTGAACTCAATCTCAACGGAAATAAAATAACCGTGTTAGCGGATCCAACGTCCCCGAAAGATGCCGCAAACAAACAATATGTTGACACCGTTGACGGTAAACTAACCACGTTGCGGGCCGAGTATGATGTTCATGTAAATACGTTCAAAAGAATTCGCAGGAATTAATAAAACACTGATGAGTCATATATGAATTCTTTGGCACTCCGCTCAACGTTGACGCAAAGCTTTCTGATATCAAAACCAACATTGACACGATCAAACAAACACAGCAGGATATCGTAGCGGGGATTCCTGATATCGTTAACAAAACGAGTTTAATTAAAGTCCCAACTGGAGTTACTCCCGGGCATATTGCCAAGATAGTATACACGATATCATCTGGATTTGCAACATGGTCTCGACAAAATAATACTATCAAATATAAAGCAACAGTCACTGGAGTGTATAAACTGTCTGTGTTCAGTGCCGCTAAATTTGAAATTTTTACAACAAACCCCTGGCGACATTCCACCGACAAGTTTTCCGGGATTGTGACTATCATATTAAATAGCGGAACCGAAGAAACATTTATACTGGAGGCAGATGATAAGAAATTAACCGCAACATCTTACTGGTGGTGTTTGGAATTTATCGCTGAGACACCTCAATTGTTTACTGCGTAATATAATAAAATGGAGTCAGCATCAATGACAGCACTGGTTGCTCAGCAATACAGATATGATCAAATACGCGAATGGCAGTCAGAGTTAAAAAATACCATCAACGAATGCACAATAATAGTAAAAAAATACAAGCGGCGTGTAATCATCCTAGACACAATAGTGTATTCAGTGTCCGCGTTAGTTGCATTCACAGGAGTATTATTATCAGCGCTAACACCAGTGACAACTGCAATCGCGGTCACAATCACAGTTTCAACATCAACGACAATTGCAGGAGTTGCTAATATTATCGCGATAAAAATATCCTCATTCGCGCTAACAAAATTACACGAATATGAAACGTCAAACAATGCGGCTAAGAGCACCTACTCGAAATTGTCGTCGCTGATATCATCAAGTCTTGATGATACAACAATATCAGATTCCGAATTCGAGCAAATGGCAAAGATGTATGAAGACTACACCAGTCATTTGAAGCGACAAAAGATAAATAACAACAATGACGAAATTACTTCATCAAGCTCTGCTTGATATAGTCGCAAATACAAGCCTGAAACGAACTTCTTTAATAACAATAACCTCAACTAACCCAGAATTCAGTATTAATTTTCCAACTGCGATTCCAGTAAACGAGATCGCGTTAGCACAATTACGAGTATATCACAGTTGGCCCAATATCAGATCAAAATCATTTGGTGGATTGCCAGCGAATAATTCGTTTGTGTCTGCATATAAAAACAAAGACGACGGCACACCAGACTGGAACATCATTGGGTTACCAACCGGGTCTTATCAAATCGAAGAAATCAATGAGGAATTGCAACGTCGAATAAAAAATATTACAACAAAGGAATCTAAGATAACAATAACTGTTCATGAGCCAACGCTGTCTTCTGCCATCGAAATAAACACCCCAGACTACGCCGTGGATATATATAATAGTTCGATCAGAACCGTGTTAGGATGGCCTGAAGTTGCCCCACCGACCAATACCACCAACGCCGATAAAGTCTGATTATATAACGAACACACAATCATACCATGAAATTACTCCAAATTACAAACAAGATTTAATTAACAAAAAAAAAAATAACATAACGGCGAATAAGACGTTCACATTTGCCGACAAAAACGATATGGGTTGGGGTTTGCATTATAAATTCCCTTCCGCCGGTACCTTCATCTTTGGCTTTAAACTGGATTATATTGCCAGATGTTTTGAAGAAGTGAATCAATTACATCAAACACAACTACAGAGGTTACGGCAGCATTTTCAAGATCATCTCTTTGATTCACAAAGTTCACGCGAAGAAATTATCAAACACGTTGAAAAGTTAAATCAGCTTGTATCCGATATGGAATATCTCAATCAGCGAGCAGTTCAAGGAAATAATTAATGACAAGAGTAACAATAAGCAAAAAATTTCTAGCTGCTTATTCATTGACAGAAGCCACGCTGCCGAATTTTAAATTTCCCGGGTATAATGCAACCGAGTTAAGAAAATATGTCAATGATCTAATCAATGAGTCCTTTGATGACATACTTGCACAACACAGGCGATCACTGCCCGTGCCAACTATCCTCAGACACAACAATGACCCCGGCATGTATCTCCTGGCATCGTAAATATAACTGAAGTGGTCGCGGTCAATCTTGTGTGTGATGTCATTGATGGTAGTTACACCACGGACACGACAGTATCAAATCAAGCCTAGCAAGGATTTGTTCTTTATTCATTTACTCCGAAAGATGTACCACCTGGATTTCTGATTGTGCAAGAACCGATCAATCCAGTCTATCTACGATGTCACAATCCGTGGCTGACCAGAACAAATTTCGCGCTGACAGACCAACGCGGTCATATTCTTGCATTACGGAATGAAACACTACATATTGATCTGCTAGTGAAATCTTAAAAATATTTTATTTTATATATATTTTGTGCACACTGTCCGATTTGCTAATTTTGATAGGGAAATTACTAGTAAAGATCACAGAAATCGTCCAATTTCTCAATTTCGATAGGGTGTTTACTAGTAAAAATCACAGAAATTCGACGTTTTTCAGTAAAAAAGCAAAAAGAAAATTATATATCTATATATATCGATATATATATATATATATATATATATATATATATATATATATATATATATATATATATATATATATATATATATATATATATTACTGAAAAATCATGGAAGTCGAAGATTTTACAATTAATCAATCGAGTATTATATAATGTATCACCGCGTGAAATGTTTCATACATAACAAAGAACTTCTTGTTGAAGCTGTCAGTACCGGAAAAGTTACCCCGGAAATAATAGTCGTCGGTGAACACGGCGATAACGATTTTATACTTACTGATAACCAACTACAGCAACTAAAAAAACACCATACCGTGAGCGCGTGCTGCAGTATATCTCAAATTTTAAAATATATACGCGTATTTAGATCTTAGATTTATAAATATGTATCACCGCGTTAAATGTTTCATACATAACAAAGATCTTCTTGATGAAGCTGTTAGTACCAGAAAAGTTACCCCGGAAAAAATAGTTGTTGGTGAATACAATAATGACGATTTTATACTGACTGATACACGACTACAGCAACTAAAAAAAGATCATATTGTGATCGCGCATTGCGGTATACATCAAATCCTCGAATATACACGCGTATTTAGATCTTAGATTTATGAATATGTACCACCACATAAATGTTTTCGTGTATGACAAACAAGTGCTCGAGCAAGCAGTTAGGGCTGCATTTGCACAAGAAGAAATTAACGTTAAATTCATTATTGACGAATACGGAGAAGAAGATTTCTTACTAACACAGCAACAGTTAGATAGTCTTAGACGCGAGCATATTATTTCAATTGTATGCGACAGAGATCAAATTCTCAATTATGCGCACTCTTGCATTAAATCCAGCCGATTGGACTATGCAAGCAAAAAAAATATATTGTTTTTTTACCTTCAATGTCATTTCCAAGTACTTGATGATCAAATCAAGGTGAAGTCTTTACTTCCTTGACTTCATCAAGGGACATACAATTTTTTAACTTCCTTACACGAGCATTTATTATCTTCCTTGTTTCATATTCTTGAGCTAATTCCAACCTGTTGCACGAGACAGTGAAACAAATTCATTTATTTGTGCTTCTTCTACTGTAGCCAGCGATTTATATAAACTCGTCTGGATCATCTTTATAAATCGGTACTGAGCAGGCATGTAGTGATATATTAAATCCGCGCTCTTCCAATTTTTTCTCAACAATCACATCATTGATATTTTCGTAATTCATATATATATATATATATATATATATATATATATATATAAATATTATATATTAAAAGAAGATAAAAATAAACAGTAGCCATTGACGAGCGGTTATCAATCTTGAGTCTTGCATTGGCCTATGAGTCTCCACGAGGTCCTTTCAGACTTGAGATTTTTTACTTCCTTGATTTTGTCAAGGTGATTTTGTCTCAGTGTTACAGAGCTTTTCTGATAGCTTCTCGGCATCCCCGTGATCGGTTCTTTTAGCCACATTCTTTTTAACCCATGTGACGTAAAGCTTTACTCAAGGCTACTGTTTATTTTTGGGAGCTCCATGTACATACCCCGAAATCGAATTCCCAGGGGTGAAAAACACACCACCACGATTCGACGTGGATGAGATATGGACACAAGGCCCCTGCTGGAGCCCCCCCCCCCCCATAAATTGGGACCGTCGACAGTATGTCCGTGACGAGTTTCGAGCATGGCATCTGATAAAGTCGGGACGAGAATCAAACGCTTTACCACTGTACCACGGTCACATCTGAAAATACGGGATTTAAAAATTATCATATAGGTAACTACTGACAGACAGTTGACAAGTTCAGAACTAAATTTAAATTCTGAACTGGATTTTAAACAGTGAATCTAAATTTTAACACAGAATTCAAAAAATACCTGTACTCACAAACGCGGAAGTGTTATAGACTGTGACGCAATTGTAAAAAATCAATTGTATACCGCTCAGGGTATTGGACAATCTCAAGGAGTGTTTCGCAATCACCTTGACAAGGGGAGGAAACTAATTGCATGAGATATAATTAACGGAGTTATCTCCCATTTACATTAAAAAACTTCTAACAATAATGAAAAACAATTTTTTTTAGTATTTTTTTTTTAGATGGCAGATCTATATATATTTTCTGCGACTTTTCGTACTGAGGGTTCACAAATATCAAAAAACTTGCCAGCTGAGTTCATCGATTGAAAAATTCTCTCTTCACCGGTATTTATGTTGAGAGATCTGACAGCTCTCCTTGCAACGCTCTTAAATTTACCAGTGCCTCCTCGTGCAGAGTTCTCACTCTGCGTGATAGATTGTAGATTAGATAATTCATTATTAAGTTTCTGTCCATCAACGCGATCGATCACAAGATCGTCTTGGATGACCCCTTTAAAAACCTCGAACACGAACCTGTGATTATAATAGGTTTTTTCCTAACAGTAAATCTAAGATAACCAGCATTACTAACAGCACCAACTGGTTTTTTCAACCTGCAATGCCTAACTATTCCCTCACCATTCGCTTCGTAGTTATTGATGATAGGATGTGGGACAAATTCTTGGCTCATGTATATATATATATATATATATATATATATATATATATATATATATATATATATATATATATATATATATATATATATAATATATTTGTCTAATTTATAACTTGTCTGAAAACTTAGTTATATAATCGCGCTCACATTTTAGCGCAACATTATATTTTTTTGTTATAATATCTTTTAACTTTACGGTATCTCTTTCCTGCGCTACTTGCACATAATTTGTTTTATCCCTGACCCCAACACCACATCGCAGGCAGGGTATTGGTCCTAAACTCCCCCTTCGGACGCTTTGGGAATGTTTCCCGAAGAATTCTTTTCTGTAGCATTTATTACAAACAGTTACAGATCTAACTTGAAGCCACTTGCATTTATTCATTATATATATAATATTTCTTATTTAAATGTTTGTCTTAAATATAATATGGAGGAGTTTGAAAGATTATCTGCCATCGGCACCGGGAAAGCTTCTAGATTCGATCTTGACAGACTAACCCCTGACTCGCGGAGACGAGCCCTGACTGATCTGTTTGATATTATCAGAAATGCCACGTATGGTCTACATTTAAAATTATACGCGACATCAAAGGTGTCATTGATGCTACAATGAATGATGCACGAGTGAAAACAATTATTGATTATCTTTGTCAGAAATATTTCTTCAGAATAAAATTTATTGTGCAAGCAGATTCCGATACGTGGATTATCCGTGATAAAAAAAGACCATGTCCTTGCTAATGGAAAAACTATTCTGTTAAGTAAAGATTCCAAACCAGGAATGTTGACTAGGATTGATAAACCATATTACGCTCGAGCGTATCCTGTGACCGCGGTCATTTATGGAATCTATCCGATAAAAACACCAAAAATCAATAAACTCACCCCAATGAGATTGTCAAGGCTGAATTGTGTAGCCGAGCGAGTAATGGAACATTTTAAAAATGCAATGATCGGAAACTGTCTAACTGATTTAAGACGTTCCAAGATAGCAGCGTGGGCTGAAAAAGTCAAGGATACAGGAGCGTTAATAAACTATGTAGCTGAGCTAGAAAAAGCATTAAGATTTCCCATAACCGTAATAACGATAACAGAGGAAGTATTATACAAATCGAAATATAATCAAAACGGAGCTCCAATAAATATAATTGACCATAACGCTCACTCTTGGACTAACACAGTTACGATATATCCGCGGGATCGTGTTGTGAAATATTATTCGGGAAATATATTTGATTTTATTTATCAAATAAGCAAAAACGACCCTGTGTCGATGTGGTTGTTTAAAAACTCCGAAGATGGCGAGCATGATCAATTTGTAAGACCCAGTGGTGAATTATACCGGACGGAATCTCTGCAACAACAAATGAAAAAACTCGCAAAAAAATATTCAGAAACACTGAGCAGTTACTAACTAATTGTTTTACAGTTCCGAGTGTTGCCGCTCACGCCGCCAGAGGAGAAATTCGTGGAGGCCAATCCGAAGTGAGTTTCTCGAAGACATACAATTGAGTTGTGTCGAGTATGGACACGGCGGTTTGTGGAATACCAAGTATGACCACAGCGAGATGATTTCCGTGGATATGATTGCGTGTTATCCGGGAAGCTTTCTCGGGGTAGGCGAGTGTAACGAATACTTTAAAAACTTTTTACATCCCACAAACTCGATGACACGAGTTGCTATAAACGGTCCTTTACTCGATTTTTCTCTGACAGGATTTGCTCGTGTGACGTCGTTTGAATTTGCTGAAAAACTTCATCCGTGCTGTTATGTTTGGTTTGGCAGACACTTTAGTGAAAAGCGGTGGGCACCAATAGTGTTATTGCGATATATGCTTGACAGCCGAATACTGGTATCATTGACAGTCAGTGAAACAATTATATCATATCGACCGCAGACTTTGGTTTGGTTACCAACACCGTAGCGTATCAGTCTCGATGAAGTCATTGAAGAATATGCACGAGAGAGTCCAAATACTCCCATGGATGTCATTATTAAAGAAGCTCCTAAAGTTCTTAAGAATAAACTCAGCAATAGTGAAAAACAGCAAAAGATCTTGGTAGAAGAATAATCAGTAGATTTACTCAAGGTGGTCCATATGATCATAAACTACATCACTCACGACTGATTATGGATGATGCTGAATTAAATTTTATAATTGCTGATGCCGCTGCGAGAAATATATTTTGTAATCGGGAGTACGCGCTCTTGTCCGACGGAACACAGTTGGGCACAATTGTAAGTTATATTAATGGAGAATCACCTCAATACACACATTTAAGATCTTCGATGCTGGCTTATGTTTCTATAAATTTGCTATCGATGATAAATCGATTTCCCGACACTGCAGTTAGAGTTGCAACGGATTCATTTTACTTGAATAAAAGATATTCAGAATCACTGGCTGTAGGCAACGACGAATCATGGAGTTCGTGGAGAATAAAAAAGGAAATGTTACATGGATAATGTGAATCAGCTGATGTTGAAATTAAGGATGATTATTGCAAATCAGAATTATCAGAAATGTCGAATGCACCATCTGTGTATGATCCAATCACCAGACACAAAATCGTTTATTTTAACGGACCGGGTGGGTCTGGTAAGACAACTCGAGCGATTGAATTATTTCGAAATTCAGATATGATTGTGCTAACACCAACACAGACTCGCCAGGGAGATGAAACAACGAGGAGTTAATTCTTGTACTTATCACAGTTTTTTCAAATAGAGCGGCGGTGTATGGACTCCAGATCGAATGGGAACAAAATATATTCCGCGGAATATTATTTGGGATGAAATAGGCACAGTGTCGTTAGATATATTAAAAATAATTCTCGATTGGCTGCTAACAAAAAATACTGCTGTGATAATGTGCGGCGATCACGGTCAGCCACCACCTTTTGCTGATCCATCTCCGCATTTGTGGTTAAAATATTTTGTTATGAAGAAGTGTCTGATGATTATAGATCTCTTGATGCAACGTTGAAGGAATTTGAAACATCAATCGGATTACAACCGAATAAAATTCAATGTGAAATTATACGTAAAATAATTTCAGAGACTTCATTGAGCGACTTTTGGAAAACGTGGAAACCAGACGATTTGATAGTAGCAAGTAGAAAGATAGTCAGAGACACACTTCAACAGCGGTTATTTCAATTACAACAAGAAAAGTTTCCAATGTTGCCAGTGCCATTGTGTTATAGACCAGCTGATACGCGGTTACAGAATATAGATGTTGATATTCCTGGGAACTTGACAGAGAAATAGAATTTAGTATTGAATGATATTGTCACAGTTGATGTCAATGTTGTTGAAGATGCACTAAAAATGAACAACTCCCCGTGGATGTTAGGATATGCAATGACGATACATTCATCTCAAGGACTAACTATCGCTGATACAACTGTCTGGATCGTTGATGATCGAATCGAGTGGTCAAATTTAGTTTAGTTGTTAGTGTCTCTAGTCAGAAGAATATCTCAGCTGCGAAGAATTGTCTTGGAAGAGTCAATGGCTGATGAAATTAATAATGAAAACAACAATGATATAATAAGAAAAAAATTAGCCGGTTACAAACAGAGTGACAAAAAAAATAACCGCAATTTTGACCTTGATGCTGAATTTATCATGGCGTTGAAACAACAGCAGAATAATCACTGTGCGACCTGTAATTGTACAATGTTATGGCAGTATTCGGATAAAAATACAAGACAATTCACCGTAGACAGAAAAGATAACGGTCGCGGTCATACACGCGATAATGTGAAGCTGACCTGTCTTGAGTGTAATCGACGTCGGGGTGCAGGCATCCTTGGTGCTAGTTAAGTGATTTGGGCGGTAATTGTGTGTCCTCGGGAATTACTTGTAATTGCTCACGTGTGAATCCACGTTGAGGAGCAATCGAATCCAGCCTGTAGATTGCTGGTCTACCAGTGGATCTAGTTATGTTAGATATCTTGTGTGCGGTGATGCTCCATATAGGATCAGTCTCTCTTTTTTTACCACCTGGTTCATATAAATGTCTCACAGTGACATTACCCAGTATTGGTTGTGCTGAAAAACCACGTCGTTGTACATATATATGTTTTTTGGTGACTGTGCTAATAGGTTTCATGTTGGTTGTTCGAGTAATTTCATTATTTAATGCAGCTATCACGCTTGGTAATCTTGCAACCCATTCGCGCGATCTCTTGTCCTGAATGAATTCCTTCGCATACTGATATCCAAATAACCGCTCAGCAAGTGTTCGATTAAATCGCTCAACAATTGCCTGATGACGGTGAATTTCAGTATGTCCTCGTCTGATGGTGACATTATGTTGTTTCATCAGCGATGATACTACACCTTGAAATTCTTTGCCAGGATCAACGTGTAATAGATCTGGCCATCGTAGACCACCTCGTTGATAAATTCGTTCAAAAGCAGAAGCAGCCTCAGATGCTGTTTTAGTCATTAACGGTTCTGCATCTTTGTATCTACTTGCAACATCAACTACAGTTAACGCGTACTTGTATGCTTTGCGACGAATGGTATCATGTGGCAGAAATAATATATCAGCCTGATGAACTTCATTAGGAACACTAACATCAAAATGTGCAACATTAATTTTTCTAGGACGAGGTAGATACATTTGCCAAATTGCTTGTTTGGATAACCAATCTGCTGCAGTATCACGTGTGACCTTTGCTGCACTGGCAAGTTTGCTAATTGCTGCGCTACCTCTCCAGTATCCTCTTGGGGAATAATAAATCGACTTCATTACAATTAATTACCAGCGCCTAATACAAGCTTAGATTTCATCGCAGATTTTATTAGCTAACTAGCTAACATTTCTTTGAAAGATTTATCAGTGATGGAATTTAACGCGTGAATTAATTTCACATCCGCGAGATTCCTATCTTGTAGGTCCTTACTTCGGTAAGATACTTCATGAACATGAAATGCTTTATCGATAGCATTTATCGGATACTCACCTGGATTGGGTTGATTTAAGGTATCAAGCCTTATATCAAGTCGGGTTCCAGGACCACAGTAATTATATCCTGGAAGATGTTTTTCTCCTGGGCATTTAGATCACGGAGTTCCGGGTAATTTTCCTAACTTGGCTGCAATATCACCTCCTTTTTTTTTTAGCTGACTTTGGTTTGGCGCTCCACCTGACGGAGTCAGGGAAATAAATTTAAACTATTTTGTACCGCATCGCTCACGCTTGCCTGTAAGCGCTTGTCGATTATTTTTTTGTTGTAGTGGTTGTTATGTCTGCAGTTGGGGTACGTGCTCTACATTTCACACAATATAAATCCATATTCTTTTATAATATATGTAACAGAGATCACTGACTTTTCTGCTACAAGGAAACGAGAACCAGTTAAGCATCACGAGGCAATACCAAACTCTGTTCGTATGATTATAATTGGACCATCTGGGAGTGGTAAGACGCAGTTGCTACTTAATTTGATAATGAAATGGATGAAGTGGGACAAGTTGTATTTGGTAGCTACAAGTGTAGACGATCAACGATGCTACGAAGTGTTAAAAAGATTTTAATGAAAGTGCAAAATCGTTAAATGAAAACGGTGATGATGTTGTTGAATTTATAACTGACATTAATGAAGCACCATCTGTAGAAGATATTGATGGATTTATTAATAATGTAGTTGTGTACGATGATGTGATGTTGGATAAACAATTAAATCCTGCCAGAATATTTTCCAGAGGCACGCATAAAAACACAGATGTAATTTTATGTAACCCAACGATACACACAAATTCCTAAAGTGATCAGGGATAACTATACTATTATTGCTGTGTTTAACGGAGTTGATACACACACATTACGAAATATACATCAGACTTGGTGCAGTGGCGACATGAACATAAATAAGTTTAAAAATTTATTTAGTCGTGCCCAGTCAACCCCGCACGGATTTATAACAATAAATTTACATGATCCTCGAACACGGTATCGAGTCGGGTTAGATACGATTTTTGGATAAATTGGTTTTCACGCAAGCAGCAGAGGGGGTGACGACAACAAAACGCAGCAACAACGGCGACAATTGCGTTTACAATGAAGCGTCCTCGCGGTTTTATTTCGGCATTTGGAGGCTTCCTAAAAGTTGTACGGTTAGCCCTCCATAAAAGGGTTATTTCGGCATTTTGAGGCTTCCTAAAAGTTGTAGGGTTCGCCCCCTCTGCTGCTCGTGTTTAGAATCGGTAGAAGAATATAAACACCTATCTGAGTATCAGTAGAAAGGTACAAACACCCAACCAGGTGTTTATACCCTTCTACTGATACCCAGCCATATATATAATTTTGTGATAACTCACCGTGTAGCATTCGGAAATTGAACTATCTACAAAATAAGCACAATAAGGAACATTGTTTCATGTCCCTTCAAAGGTTTAACTTAATCTGAGTCTCCTATCGTAACATGCATAATTTGTTTGTTATCTATTATTGAACAGCGGGTCATTCATGTTAAACAAATCGCAGATCTGAAGTGATACTGTGTAGCTCACATATAGGTTTTTTTTTCCGAAAACATACTTACCGCCCCTGATGGGTGACAAGTAGGGCCAATATTTCCATATAGTGAGAGTGTGAGTCCAGTATGACAGAGAGTGAGAATGAAAATAGTCCAATCTGATTTATGCATTCTTATTACATATTTACTTATAATAAACTGTCTTTGCTTATTTCGAAGTATCTTTACATTTTAATAGAGACGCGCTCCTCTTTTATTAAAGTTAGAACCTTTTGTCTATATCTACATCCGCCAACGTGAGTGTAATTGGGAACATTATTTGCATTCCTTTCTATCTCAAAACATGTCTGAGTTTGCAATGTATTAAGTAATGTTAATATTTATCTTGAGAAAGTAGGAATAAGACCTCGGCCCATAATTTTCTCGGGTAAGTGAGACCTAGGTATATAATTTTCTTGGATAAGTGGAAATGAATTTTGGGCGCATCGTTTTCTTGGGTAAGCTGGAATTATACTTATTTTGGGGGAGGGGTATGTGGGAATTTTGTACGGATCAATAACTTTATGTACTGCATAAACTTCGACCAAGCGTGACCATTAAATAATGAATTCACGATTAAGCTTTAAATTGTTTTGAACCATTTTACATTTTTTTTTTACCTTCCTTGTTTCTTTTTTCTTCCTCAGAAATTCATTGAAACATTGCAGCAAATTCAGCTTAAAAGTCCATAAATTACGATATCCAGTTAGCGCTACAATCAGTACTACCCACATCGTGGGTCTCTTGTCATTAAATAACAGAATGTTCATTATTATCATTAACATGTACGTCTAATCCGCTGATCACCATGGGTTCTTCTCTGAATGCTTGGATTAAAGATACCCCTAAATTGCTTATCAGAAATATATCCTTGTATTTGTGCTAATTCAAAGAACATATAGGTTATGTAAATAAGCAAATTAAAACGACACATACAGTCAAATGACAAATAATAAATAATCACTATGCAACAAATACCTGAAAATACTTGGATGTTCCTATACATTTGGCCGTCGAAAATGTCAGTTTTGTAACATTGTTTCATAGATTCAATTACTTTTAAATTCCGGAAGCCATACATGAATAATATACTCTAAGAGAAACAAAAATGGCGCCAATGTCAGAACCAGATTATTATCGGACGACTTATTTCTACCATTATAAATTTAGATTTACCAATTTAAGGGCTACTTTTTAAGAAGATAAAATAATTTCATTATCAATTCTTTAAAGGAAATAATTTTATTACTCAAAACTGGTTCGCATCACAAGATCAATTATTATATTTTTTGCTCCACATCAACATGGCAGCACAAGATGTGGTACTTTTGTCGATACCTTTCTTTAAAAACAATTACTAGGAACATTGATAATTCACAAAGATAATATGTTATCTTAGTCGTCAGTCACTTCTCCTTTATTCCAAAAATCGTCCTTACTTTGTAGCTATTTCGCCTAATAAAGCTGTATTCAGATAAACAGTTTCATTCTTGCGTTGCATACATTTACATCTCTGCAACATTCATAATTAGAAAAATAGTATGATTCATAGTTATTCTCTTAAACCCGTCCAGTCTATGCCAATTACTTAACATCACACAAAAAAATGATTGCCTAAACATTCTTATAAAGCCTGCCTTTCTATACCAAGTGAATACCATCAGACTGAAACTCGGGATCATCTTTGCATTATTATGAAGTAATCACTCTATTTCAAGGATCTAACCTCGAACTCAAAGTCAGGTTTTTCAATAGTTATATGTGCATGTGGGATACATTGTGATATTCCATTGACGAAAGCGCAAAAGGCACTTGGGGTCAAACGGGAATTTAGCATGGGAATGGCACTTGTGAGAGAATGGGAATTTAACAAGGTAATAGCACGTGAGAGAAAAAAGGGGTTTATGAGGATACACAAAACGTACACAAACAAGCAAATACTTATTCAACACAAAGACGAAGACAATTTATTGGATGCAGTAGATAAAACGTATATCTTTTCAAAGCATTTAAGTGGCCCTGAAAATGGCTCATGGTGGCTTTCAAACAAAGACAGTTAACATCCTTCCGATAGAGGGAACGTACATCAAAATGTTCTGCAGAAAACGTTGCCTCATCACATAAATTCTTCAGTTCCAAATAGCCATATCTTTAGTCTTCGTGATAGCTTACTATAATTTGACATGCATTGGGTATTTCAGGACGAACAGCATTCCCAAAATTGGGATAGACGGGTCAAAGCTTGTTTACCTCTTTGCATGAAAACAAGTAAATGTTTTTAGTCGAGCCACTGGTATTCATATTCTTATGTCGGATCAAAACAGCTTATTATGTTTCACCAATACAATGGCGCGTTACAAAATTCTGAGTGCAAAGTCTCTCTTCCAATCAGAAGAGAGAGCCGTGTGACGTCACATTCATTCCGTCTGCAGTGAATCGATAGGACATATTGTAAGCAATGTGGAAAATAAGAAGTCGATGAATTGTGGAGCGCCCACGTGGGATACTAGGATCGACTACATATCAGCTGCTAAAACAATCTCAGCGATACTTACGAATGATAAATATTTTGATTGGGATTTAGTCGTCTTTTTTCCTCTTTGCAAGAATTTGTACCGACCAGTATATTGACCACTTTCTTCCTCCGTAAAGGTAGATGCCTTTAAAAAGAGACAGAAAGAAGAACTAGACAAATTATACAACAGCGGAAAGAAGCAGATCAAGCATTTGCTCTTCAGTAGCAAAAATATATACATAGAAAAGGAAACTAGAATAAGAGAAGCAAAATGTTGAAGGAGAGAAGGAGTACTGTGAAAATTAAATGTTGACGAGCTACGAGACATTTTGGCAGCGTTTAGGTATTGAGACCAATGCAACAGAAGTCATTAATTCTGCAACATAGAAAATGATATTTCCGTGCCTAACATCCCACCACTGGCATCACAATGTCTACCCTGACTCCCCCTGATATGCCAGCAGCAGCAGCGATCACTATCAGAACATCCATAGCAGCAGGTGAAGTAGCTTCAGGCTGTCTAAAGGCTATACTTTTGTTAAAGCTCATCGAGTGAAGTCCATGAGTTTTTTCAACAACAAACAAGCAACGGTCCTTTTCAGGCACACCCAATTATCTAGAAAATATATACTACTCAAAAATTGCCAGATCAAGTAAGACTTATATCTGTTTGTACCAATAATTTTTGATGATCTGCATGTGCGAATGCGTATGTGTAGGTCCTTACTATAAAAACCAAGAGACACTTAAGTTTTGTTTTTGGTATATCCTCTCCTACAGCACAGTGAATATTTCACATCACATTATTAAAGTCCATCGGCAGTTTGTGTTTTGTTTTTTTTTCAAACTGGAGAATTGCAGTGTTTGTATGTAGTGAAGGTTGCGGATCATGTTACAAGCTTGACACATGTAAAGTAGAACGTCTGTGCAAGTTTCAAACCTAAAGTCGCATAGCTTTCTGTTGTCCATGTATAAGTGATGGTACGGAGACTGGGGTTTAAAGTGAAAACTACGACATGCAGAGTCGTACATACACTGAAACTGAAACAGACAGATCTATTAACACAGAGTTTAAATTGAGAAGATGAAATCTCACAAACTTCCTATCTAATAAATCACCAATATCACTCAATACCCCATAAACACACTGTAAAAAGTCCTTGTATTACCGTAGAATCAAAGTGAGGTGCACTCAGGCAAACAATCGATCACACATCACCAATGCCAATCATCACCCTTTATGCACACTATTCATTATACCAAGTTTTAGTGTTGAGTTTTAAAAATAAAATTTCACTATAAACTACTGTCCATCGTTCCACCACTACTATCCGACACCCACACAATCCAAAGCGCTTTGTGTTAGGTTAAAGTGTAGGAGAAGACGATGAAATTGAACAACAAAATATTCCCTTATATCATCTATACCACAGAACATCCCATGTTATCTATAACGCCATGTGTTGGCTATGATTTTCAAAAAGAAAATAAACTCTCACAAATGCACTATACATTGCACCATAAACATAATGCCAATCACCTTATATACACACTCTCCAAAGTGTATTGTGTTAGCTCAAATTCAAAATGTTTAGTGTTTGAGAGAAGAACAAGAAAGCACCCAAACCTACTATCCATCACAGCACACGATATACAATCCATCATACCATCTACACCATCCAACAACACATGCTCACTAATCGAAGCGCCTTACTTTAGTTTAGAATGTAAGAGAAGTAGAGGAAATCAAAAACAAGAATTCTAACGCACCACCGATACCATCAAAAACCCAATGCACACACTATCCAAAATGCTGATTGAAAACGTCTCTTTAGTTTGCCCAAAATGCCTTTCCCAGCGGATGCGGGGGTATTATTGTTTCCTTAAAGGCTATAAGGAAAACTGCAGGTAAAATCGTTGAAGTTGGCGGAATTGTGGCACTAAATGTATACGTTATCATTGCGATTTAATAAAATACTTTTAAAATGTTGATGGTTTTAGATGCAGCAACAATACGGAAGTTAGCTTTTACGTCATTTGCGTCTTTTCTTGGGCATCGCTAGCAAATGGTACCTTAATGGCACATACTGGCAGTAAGGGGTTGAAGTTAACGAAAATTTCTTTACGTACATGTCTGCACCTGGAGGCACCATTACTTTTGTGAGGCACAAGGTAAACGCACATCCGATGGTATTTCAACAAACATGAACCATCAATTTATTTCGCAATCGGAACTCAAATAGTTTAAAATAATAGCCTTACAAAGTCATGGCTGAGCAATGAGACTTAAATTATTGGTACAGACTGCCAATCAGGCTATGAACGCAAGATCATTTGATAATTATTTAAATTATGCGCCAGTAGTATATACTAATGGGGGTTCAGGACCACTATTATCACTACGTGATAAAGGAGTGGTCTAAGTAGACACCATTTAATTATACAACTGGGGAATGGGGGTTCTGGACTATTTTTTGATGGTTGCATTGCGGTGTTTTATTTTTGATTTAGTTGTGTTTGCTCTTGAGACTGTGTATCTGTGTCCGTGTGCGAGTGTGTAAAATGCCATTGCTGGAATACCGTTTATCGTCGAATGGTTATAGCCCTTTTTGTTTATGAGCATCGCAGATATTTTGTGCTGCTGTACTTGCAAAGTTCTCATTCGATAGTACTGGATATGTCCATGTATTGATTGTGTGTAATATATATTAGTGGCGATGTTTGCGATGATTGTTTTTGACTCTCTTCGTTACCTTCCTCGAGCGTGATGCAATACATTTTGAATCTAAGACCAATAAATTCTGCGATGGGTACTCCACGAGTTTCATCTTTGAACATTCCAAGTGCCTTTTTTATTATCATTGCAGTATATTTGGGATAGTCGCTGAGATCAAACAATGTTGATACAAGTCCGGGTAGAAGTCAATGTGCATTTTGTACAAGAACGAGTACGTATTGGTCATGAACAGTTTGGTCTTGTCCCCGTATCGTTGTTTGATTAAGTCGTAGTGAAACTGGTAAATGAACATTTTATAGAGATGGAGGACGGCCGCTTTTGTCCATCTGTGATTGTTTATTCCTGGATTCGACAGAGACGAGTTTCTCATCGAATATTTTTATGTGCAGAAAGGAATCGTTGGCAGCAAGTTAATCACGTCTTCGTACCTCATTGACGATTTGTATTATGTTTCTGTGTCTTATGGTTCCATGTATTTTCCAAACACGATGTTGTTCATGAGTTTAAAGAAGTCTCTGTCGAATGTTTTCGCTGCTTTTGCTCGTTCTTTAGTATTTAAGTCGATGAAGATTTTCATCAATGGTGACAGACGAAACTTGAGTGCGCGTTAAACATTTTCAAGAATTTGTCCGTGCTGCAGAATAGCAGCAGGGAGGGCGAATCCCACAAAATTTATTAGGTTCCAAATGTCGAAATAAGGTCTCCCATAAAATGGGTTACAACGGAAATAACGTCAACTACCTTTCAAGAGGAATTCTTGGAGGAAAAAACCTCCTTGGGAGGTCCTCCTAAGTTAGTCCAAATATGGTTTCTGGTTGAAAAACCTATCAATGGCGCTTCGCTTACAAAACATGAACCAATTCGTTGTCGTCGCCTTCCCTGCTGCTATGAATTAAATTTTTTTATATATCTAACCCGATTCGATACCGTGTTCGAGGATCGTGTAAATTTATTGTTACAAATCCGTGCGGGTTTACTTTAGGATGACTAAAGAAATTTTTAATTAATTCATGTCCATATCACCGCTGCACCAGGTCTGATGAATATTTCGTAACGTGTGAGCATCAACTCCGTTAAACACAGCAATAATATTACAGTTATCCCTGATCACTTTAGTGATCTGTGTACACCGCTGAGTTACATAAATCATATCAGTGTTTTTGTGTCTGCCTCTGGAAAATATCCATGCTGGATTTGATTGTTTATCCAGTATTACATCATCGTACACGTCTAAATTGTTAATTGACCCGTCAAGATCATCTACAGATGGTGCTTCATTAACATCGGTTATAAATTCAACAACATCATCTCCGTTTTCATTTAACGATTTTGCGCTTTCATTAAAGTCTTTTAACACTTCGTAGCAACGCTGATCGTCTACAGATGGAGCTACCAGATAAAATTTATCCCACTTCATCCACTTCATTATTAAATTAAGTAACAACTGCGTCTTACCACTCCCAGATGGACCAATGATAATCATTCGAATATAATTTGGTAACGCAGCAATATGCTTAACTGGTTCTCGTTTCCTTGTCAGTGATCTCCTTTAGAATAATATAAAATAAATATCAATTTATATTGTGTGAAATGCAGGGAGCGCACGCCAACAAGTGATCTAACAACCATTACAACAAAAAATAATAGATCTGCGATTACGGGCAAGTGTGAACGATGCTGTACAAAGAAATTTAAATTTATCTCCGCTAACAAGTCAGATGAAAAACCAAAATCAATGCCAAAGCCAAAGCCAAAACCAAAGTCAAAGACAAAATCAAAACCAAAGTCAAAACCAAAACCAAAGTCAAAGCCAAAGTCAAGTAAAAGAAACGCAACACGGGGGTGACATCGCAGCAAAATTAACAAAACTACCTGGGACTCCGTGGGCTAAATACCCAGTAGAAAAAACATCTTCCAGGATATAATTACTGCGGCCCAGGAACCCGACTAGATATCAGACTTGATCAACCAAAACCAGGTGAGTATCCGATAAACCTTATTGATAAAGCGTGTCATGCTCATGACGTAGCTTATAAAAGTAAAGATCTGCAGCATAGACATCTCGCAGATGTGAAATTAATTCACGCGTTAAATTCCATCACTGATAAATCTCTCAAGGAAAAATTAGCTAGTTAGTTAATAAAATCCGCAATGAGAGGTAAATTAGCGCTAGGTGCTGGTAATTATTATTCCCCAAGAGGATACTGGAGGGCTAGCGCTGTAATTAGTAAACTCGCCGAAGCAGCAAACGTTACGCGCGTTACTGCTAAAAAGTGGTTATCCAAACAGGCAATATGGCAAATTTACCAATCACCGCCTAAACAAATTCACTCTGCACATTTTGATGTTAGTGTTCCTAATGAAGTTCATCAAGCTGATATATTATTTCTGCCACATGATACTATTAAAATCCGAAGACGTCAAATTACATACGTACGCGCTAACTGTAGTTGATGTTGCAAGTAGATGCAAAGATGCAGAACTGTTCACGACTAAAATAGCATCTGAGGTTGCTTCTGCGTTTGAACGAATTTATCAACGAGGACCTCTACAATGGCCACAGTTATTACAAGTTGATCCTGGCAAAGCATTTCAGGGTGTAGTATCATCGCTGATGAAGCAACATGTCACCATCAGAAGAGGACATACTGCGATTCATCGTGATAAGGCAATTGTTGAGCGATTTAATCGAACACTTGCTGAGCGGTTATTTGAATATCAATACGCGAAGGAATTCAGGACAAGAGATCACGCGAATGGGTTGCAAGATTACCAGGTGTAATAGCTGCATTAAATAATGAAATAACTCGAACAACCAACATGAAACCTATTAACGCAATTACCTAAAAACATATACCACAACGACGTGATTTTTCAACACAGCCAATACTGGGTGATGTCACTGTAAGATATTTATATGAACCAGGTGAACTTGAAAAGGGTAATAAAAAGCAGCTGATTCTATCTGGAGCATCACAACACATAAGATATCTAACATAACTAGATCTACTTTTAGACCAGCAATCTATAGACTGGATTCAACTGCTCCTCAACGTGGATTCACACGTGAACAATTACAAGTATTTCTCGAGGACACACAATTACCGCCCAGATCACTTAACTAGCACCCCGACGTCGATTACATTCAAGACAGATCAGCATCACATTTTCGCGTGTATGACCACGACTATTATCTTTTCTATATACGTTAAATTGTCTTGGATTATTACTCGAATACTGCCACAACAATACACAATTACAGCTTGCACAATGATTATTTTGCCGTTGCTTCAGTGTCATGATAAATTCAACATCAAGGTCAAAATCGCGATTACTTTTTATGTCACTCTGTTTGTAACCAGCTAATTTTTTCTTCTTATTATATCATTGTTGTTTTCAATATTAATTTCATCAGCCATTAACTCATCCAAAACAATCCTTCGCAGTTGAGATATTCTTCTGACTCTGGACACAGCTAAGTAACCTAAGTTTGACCACTCGATACGATCATCAATGATCCAAACAATTGTATTAGAGATAGTCAGTCCTTGAGATGAATGTATCGTCATTGCGTATCCTAGCGTCCACGGGGATTTATCAGCGCGCAGTGCATCTTCAACAACATTGATATCAACTACAACAATATCATTTAATACGAAATTTTGTTTTTCGGTCTGTCCTGGTATATCAACGTCAATATTTTGCCGTCGTGTATCAGCTGGTCTATAACACAACGGCACTGGCAACGTTGAAAACGTTTCTCGTTGAAGTGTGTCTATGACTATCTTTCTACTTGCCACTATCAAGTCGTTTGGTCTCCAAGTTTGCAAAAATTCGCTCATTGAAGTCTCTTAAATTATTTTGCGCATTATTTCACATTGAATTTTATTCGGTTGTAGTCTGGTTAATTTCTTGAACTAGTTTTAATTCTGCATCTAGCGCTCTATAATCATCACTTAATCTGGTCTCTGTCACATGTGATCCTACAAATACGTTTTTGCCGCAGTTCATCTAACTGACCCTGCGTCAATAAAAAGTCTTCATTACCGAATACATCAATAACCAAATCAACTGTGCTGACCGATGACTGAATAAACACCTCTTTGATGTATTTTTCAAGTGCTTGTTTGTTGTGTATAAAAACTTTCATATGGTAGTACATTATATAATACTCGTTTGATTAATTAGAAATCAGGGTCTGTGAGGAAAAAATAAATAAATTTCTTTGCAGATATATTTTTTTTACTGAATTCGCATGATTTTGACTAGGAAACACCCCTTCAGAATTAGCAAATCGGACTATTTTTATGATTTTGACTAGTTAAGTACCCTGCAGAATTAGCAAATCAGATGATTTTAATGATTTTGACTAGCTAAGTACCCTGTAGAATTAGCAAATTAGTCGATGTGCGCAAAACATATATAAATAAAATATTTTTACTGTTGCTCGTACACAAAAAATAAAATTATTATACTTGCTTGTGAATTTCAGTGGATTTTTATGATTTTGACTACCTAAGTACGCTTCAGAATTAAAAATCGGTCGATTTTTATGATTTTGACTAGCTAAGTACCCTTCCGAATTAATAAATCAGTCGATTTCCATGATTCTGACTAGTTAATTACCCTTCAGAATTGAGAACATTGACAGTTTTTCAGTAAACAATAAATTTCTTATAATTCTGAGCGACAGTAAAAAATATTCCACGCTGACTGTCAGGAGAATTATTTTTTTAATGAGATTTTTAGGATAGAAATCCTTAGGATGGAAATCTTTACGATTTCACAAGTAAATTAATATGTAGTGTTTCATTTCTTAAATCCAGAAGGTGGCCAGACTGGTCTGTTAGTTTGAAATGTATTCTTGATAACAGTGGGTTATAACACTGCAGATAAACCTGATTGATCGGCTCTTGCACATTCAGATATCCAAGTTGGTCTTTCGAAGTGAATGAATAAAGAACAAATCCCTGCTGGGCTTGATTTGATAATGTCGTGTCCGTGCTCTAGCTGCCATCAATGACATCACACACAAGACTGACCGCGACCACAGGGGTTATATTTACGATTTCTGGGGATAGATGTCGGCCTGTCCCTTCTAGGTCATTGTTGTGCCTGAGAATAGTTGCTGGTGCTAATGTTTTTCTCTATTCTGCGAGTATGTCATCAAAAAACTCATGAATGATTTTGGCGGTGGATTTTCTTAGTTCGTCTGCGTTATACCCCGGAAGCTTAAAATTCGGTAGATCGGCTTCTGTTGTTCTGTATATGGTTAAAAATCGTTGTTTAGAATTATTTTTATCGCTGTCAACATGATCAATTATCGCCTGAATTAATCGCTGGTTAAAATATTCCACATCGAATATAATCTGATTTAATATCTCAATTTGTTTAACGATTTCGCTGCGTGAACTTGTTATATCGAAAAGATACTCCTGAAAACTTTGTTGTAGTCGCTGCAGTTGTGTTTCATGATCTTGATTAGCAACCATAAAGTATCGACTGATCACATTCAGGTTAATATTGGTATATTGTTTTTTTCCTTGCGAATCATATTCATAAGCAAAAACCCAGTGGAAATCAGAACCGCGAAGTTCAAATATACTACCTAACGTTCCCAGTTGTAAAAAATGTAAAACGACCCTCGTACAATGGTTGATATCCGTGGTATGATTTATTGTCCGTGATATAATCAGACTTTTTCGGTTCTGGTGGTATCGGTGGTGCTTCAGGTGGAATTTCAGGCCATCCTAACACTTTTCTGATCGAACTCTGATATATATCCACTGCGTAGACGGGTGTGCTTATTTCAATCGCAGAAGACAGCGTTGGTTCATGAACAGTTATTGTTATTTTGGATTCTTTTCCTGTAATATTTTTTATTTGACATTGTAATTCCTCATCGATTTCATCAATTTGATAAGACACGGTTGGTACCCCAATGACGTTCCAGTCGGGTGTACCATCTGGTCGGTTTTTATTTGCAAACACAAACGAATTATTTGCTGATAATCCACCGAACGATTTTGATCTGATATTGGGCTAACTGTGATATGCTCGTAATTGTGCTAGTGTGATTTCTTTCACGGGGATTGCAGTTGGAAAAATTAATACTAAATTCAGGGTTAGTCGAACTTACCGTTATCATCGAAGTTCTTTGGGGGCTTGTATTTTCGACTATGTCGAGCAGAGCTAGATGAAGTAATTTCGTCATTATTTATCTTTGTTGTTTTTAAATGGCGGGTGCAGTCTTCGTATATCTTAACCATTAACGCGAATTCGGATGATATCAACGACGATAATTTTGAGTATGCGGTTGTTGTTGTGTTTAGTTGTATGACATAATCGTGCAAGTTTGTGCTCGTGCATGAAGATATTTTTTTCGCGATTATATTAAAAACACCTGCGATGGCAGTTGATGAAGAAACGCATATTGTTATTGCGATTGTTACTGGTGTTAGTGCTGATAATGCTACTCCGGTGGATGCAACTAACGCGGATACTGAGTATACTAACGCATCCAGGATGACTGCCCCTCGTTTATATTTTTTACTTTTAGGTTGCATTTGTCGATGAGGGTTTTTAACTCTGATAGCCATTCGCGTACTTGATCATATCTATATTGTTGCGCATCTAATGTTGTCGTTGATGATGTTGTCCTTAACTCTGATAACGGGGTCATTTATTATCTTACGCAGTAACCAATTGAGGTGTTTCAACCACGAATTCCAAAAACCACCAGTAAGATGTTGCGTTTGATGTCTTATCGGCTGCTTCCAGTATAAACTCTTCTTCGGTTCCGCTATTCATTATTACAGTCACAACCCCGGAAAACCTGTCGGTGGAATGTCGCCAGGGATATGTTGTGAAAATCTCAAATTTTGCAGCACTGAACACAGAAAACCTGTACACTCTAGTGGCTGTTGCGGTGTATTTGATATTATTATTTTGTTTAGACCATATTGCAAATCCAGATGATACCGTGTATACTATGTTGGTAAAATTCCCCCGAGTTACTCCAGGTGGGATTTTAATCAGATTGGTTTTGTTAACGATATCAGGAATCCCACTTACGATATTTTGCTGTGTTTGTTTGATCGTGTCAATATTGGTTTTGATATCTTGCTATGTTTATTTGATCGTGTCAAAGTTGGTTTTGATATCAGAAAGATTTATGTCAACGGTGTGCGGAGAGCTGAAGAATTCTTCTGTGGTTTCATTAATTATTTGAAAGTTTCTACGAAGCCTTGAAAACGCGTTTACGTGAACGTCATACTCGGTCCGTAACGTGGATAATTTATTATCTACGGTGCCATAGTTAACGTCAACATATTTTTTCGTTGCAGCATCTTCGTCAGATGTTGGATCTCTTATTAAACCAACTATTTTGTTCCCGATCATTCTGAGTCCACCTGTCATTGTGTCACCGGTATTTTTTAAGCGATCCGCTACAACTTTTTTCATCTCGTCTCTAATGGTTGCAACGTTTTTTACAATTTCATCTCTGAGATTTGCAATCGATAAATTTGAGTCTCTGATTTTTCCGCTGTCAGTAAACACAGGGATGTTATCCGGTGTAGCTCCAAGAACCCTGCGAAGTATGTCATTCAAGATGATATTGCTGGTGTTTAGCTTGCCATGTCAGTCCTGAAAAATAACAACCTCATCTGGGTCTATCCCAGATAACGATAAAGAATTGTTGATTTCATCTTTGGTCGCATATTTTGATAAATCTACATCACTGCGTTTTTTATCTTTACTACGATGAGAGATCTTCCGTAAATATCTACCATTATTCTTTAAGGATTGTTTAAAATCTTAAATTGGCCCTTGGTATACTCGTACATGACTTTGTGAGGCGGTTTGGTTGATTTTGATATCACGTCAAGAACATTTAATACTTCACGGCCACATATTGGTGGATTGGTTAGTGTTTGTGTTGATAACGTTGAATACCAGACTGGAATGGGAATACTTCGTGTGTATTTGAGGAATTCAACTGGCGGTGCTAACCTATACAAATCGAAATAAATAATTCCACGTGGTTCGATCGCGTAAGCAACCCAGTGAGTTCCTGGGCCATCACTGTTATCGAGATTAATAACCCCAGTTTCTGGATTATTCGGTTGTTGTGGTAAGTGATCTCTCATAAAACACCTCTAAAATAATTATTTTAAGTTGCTTAGCAGCATCGAGCAAATCAAAATTGGACATCGGTGTGTGCAATACTTCGTATTGTGTCAAAACCGTTTGGGGTACCATGAGGGTGGAGTTCCTGGAAGTCTTAGACTCCGTCATTTTTTTTTATCCCTTTCCAGTTGCTTTCTTTAATGCCATTCCGGCAGCTGTTCCAACAGCTCCTGACGCGGCTGCGTTTGCAACAGCTGGGGCAGCAGCAGCTATTAATGCTGGTATTGCTGCGAGAAGAGGAAATATTCCTCCGATTTTAAATCAAGCGACATCAAGCTGAGTTCCAGTTTCTGCTTGCTTTGCTTTATTGAAATGTTTTAGTTGGGTTTTAGTCAGCGATAACTTATTTGGACCACCATTAGCAATTTGATCATTTTTTAGTGTTATCGTTGCTCTACATACACTCGCGTTCTTTGATTGTAATTTCTTTATCTGACCAGAAGTCAAAGTGACATTAACGTGACTATATGACATTTTTATAATAAACGCGATTGATCTAATTGTCTACCGTGTTTTAATCTACATATTTTCCACGGGTGCATCAAAGAGTCTCATTTGGCCACTGATACCTTCAAGTAACATTGCCTTGCTACTGCGTATGACCTCGATTACTCTGTAATCAGTGTCACGAACTAGCGGATCAGGTTTGATAATTGGTAGGATACCATTATGAGCTCGGAAGTATATATCGACGACAGATTACTTGGATAAATCAAGATGCTCCAGCGGAAAATAATAAATCAGATACATATTTGTAAAATCAAACTGTGATATTTACGTCCCAGTATCTATATATGTGTTACGCGCCAGAAACGTCAGCCAGCGATGATATGCGCGCTACATGATTATTTGCAAAACTTAATGATGGTTCTTGTTGTCCCTTTATCCTCAACGAAACCTCGGTAACATCAAGTTTGTCAAATGTCATATGAGATCGTGTTTATTTACTCCCCCGGCTCTTTCCTTACAGCGCAAAAAAAATATGTCGTGGCGCAGAAATACCCTGTTGTGATGATATATGCCAAGTAAACAAACCCACGGCAAAACTTTAAATGGCATCTGTGGTTACTGTTAACCACGATAACAATGATTTACCACCTTGATTCATAAAAGAGAGTAATCGCGGTTCTTCTGTGATCGATGGAGTTAACACCGGCATCCACAGTGAAAGTTTTGTTATCTTTACATTGCCAGCAAGAAGAGCATCAGCATTATCATCAGCACCAATAACACCATCTCCTCGCCAGATCGCATCATTTATCACTTTCTTTTCTGTAAAGCACAACTGTGTGTTTAGCTCCAAAGATAACCCTTCTAAAATCTCTGCAAAATCTAAAGATATGAGTTAGTGGAATCGCACTCGAAAAACTCCTATTGAGTCCTGACAACATTACTCCGCGTGTTGCAAATCCTAATTGTAAGTCCTGCTAACACTTTTTATTATTTCAAAATTAGCCCCTGGTTTAGCTTCGTATTCAGGACTAGCCGTCTGATCAATATTTCCAGTAGCTGTTGGGGTAAGTAACTTGATATATTGAATATGGTCAGCATTGTCGGTAATATCTTTAGCAAACAACAATGATGGACCAGCCGATCTTATAAAATAATTGAATATCTTGCTAGACCAATTGTTGTTGTAGCAACATCGACATCACTTTGAATCGAATCGATAATTTTTCCATCAGTCATGTAGGTGGCGCTACTAAACCATGACATAATTCCATTATTGACAAAACCAACTCTGTCATTGGCACCGTAGTTATTACCATCCGCCTTTACAAGTTCATATTCTACTTCAATAAAAGCATCATGAGGTAGAACATATCTACTTGTATCATGAACTTGAAGTTCGATACGCCCTCGTTGATCTGGGTTGTTTGCATCCTAGGAATAAAATTGATAATCACGCACTGAATAATCTTGCTCGACCGGCTCATCTATGTTAAATGCTGGGTCGGATATGCGTTTGAACATTGTATACTGCGTATTTTTCCTGCTATCAAATTGGCTGTTATATTTTATTGTGCGTCGGATTCCTGATTTATTAACACTGATAGTTTTTGATTTGCAGCTTGATTTACCACCTTACTGACGTCCACGGGCATAATTTTAGTACTCGGTAATTTCACCGGTGCTGATTTTCGTCTTATTAATCGCGCTAGTATTTTTTTGATTGCCAAGAGCGCCTTACCAGCAGCGCTAACAATTGCACCAGGAGCTTTTTCACTAACAACATTAATGGCTTTCATCGATAACAGTTTTACAAGAGGACCAAATTTTGGTGCTAACCCTGCAAATAATCTTTGAGTTACATCACCAAGTCCGTCTCCGTAAGTCGCTATATAGATTGGTAATCGTGAGTTTACTGCTCTGATCTGCACAGGTGTATGTCTGTTATATATGACCATGTTATGCTATTTACTATTGTTTAATCGCTGTAATCATCAACGAACTCATCAACGAGTTCTCGGTAAATACTAGCATCCATGACACCACCTTGAAACAATTGCCGACAGATATCAGCTGCTTCGTTAATTATTTCCGGTGAGTTGTTTCCGGCTCGTTTTCCTCCTATGAGAACTTCTAACCGCGAAACGTCATTGAAAATATTATCAGTACAGTCAATAAAACCACTTCCCAGACCACTACCAGTAGCTCCGGTGTCAGGGTCATCATCTTCTTCTGGATAATACAACTCATTTGTTTTGTTGCGATGGCGCAGAAGGTTTTTTTTCTGTTGCTGGGGGAAGTTGTGGTTGTTTTTTTATTCTGTGAAAGAAGTTTGTGGTTGTGATGGTCGTGCAAGATGTCTTACTATTGCATCAGAAAATCTAACAAATCTATCATCACTGTTTCTAGCCAGATCAGCAATATAGTGTATACAAAATATCCACTTGTATCAGATTTCACGACCTACAGCATCATCGGCATACTCCTCCTTTAAAACTCTATCTCGTTGATCATAACTTTGCACGGCAAGCGAAGCTAAAACATCTAGCCTTGGCTTGTTCTGTTTCTGTTTCTGGTGTGCGATCTTTTATATCACCGACTTCAGTACGAACTTTGCTGACCTGCTTCAAGTATTTCTTCACCGGGTCATGGTTGAGCTGCAACTACACCAGCCGGAGGACCTTTTAAAATCTTTTTTGTTTGTTTAGTTCTTCTCGCAATTTTTTCAGCTTGCTCAGCGGTCTGTTTTAATATTGGAAAAGTACCTTTTTTTCTTTCCTCGTCCTCAATATCTCCCAATAAGGCTCTTTTAGTGACCACCGCGGCTTTTTCAGTAGCTGTTGTAACGGGTTTAAATAATTGTTCGGTGCCAGCCGCGAATTCAGCTTGTGCCTGTTGTAGCGATTGTACATTTTTCTTGAACTCATCTTTTACAGGGATATATTTCTTAAGTGCTTCTTCTCGCTCTCTGGTTAGTCTAGTTGTGTAAGATTCCTAATGCACCATATTATTATATAACAATTTTTAATTCATAGCAGCAGGGAGGGCGACGACAACGAATTGGTTCATTTTTTGTAATAGAAGCGCCATTATTAGGTTTTCAAACCAGAAACCATATTTGGACTAACTTAGGAGAACCTCCCAAGGAGGTTTTTTCCTCCGAGAATTCCTCTTGAACCGTAGTTGAAGTTATTTCCGGTTGAAACCCTTTTTTTGGAGACCTTATTTCGACATTTGGAACCTTATACATTTTGTAGGATTCGCCCTTCCTGCTGCTAGAGCTGTTCGAGCAGTTGATGGTGTAAATTGTACTTGGTTTTGTTCGTGAGACTGGGTACCAGGGTTTGCACCTGAGCGTCTCCGAATGAGAAATTATTTTTGCTCACGTTAATGTTGAGAAATCATGTCATCGGTGACGTGGAGCTTTTCAGCGCAGAACGGATAATCGTTGTGATTGTTGAGGAGATGTTGTGAATATCCAATATCGGCTTCGACGTAGTAACCAAAGTCATCATGGTATGCAACTTGGCTTTCCTCAAGGATTTCCTGTCAACTGAACCATTTAAAATCTCAGTTGGATACGTGTGACATAGCCCATTCATAGAGATTTTTGTATCGCTGTAGATGATGTACGTCGAAGGCGTTTTAGGATCGTACGATGACATGTATATGTTGTTTGCGAAGGCATTTTGTTTGTTCCGGGTAACGATCCCATATCTGAAATGGTCGAGCACATACACGATTGCTAGTTGGTATTCAAAAGAGACGTAAGTGTGAGTAAAAGGTGTATTTATTCAGCAGCTGTGTTTCATCTAATCTCGACCAAGTATCAATGTAATTGTAGCCTAAATTCGTTTTTGTTGAATTAGTTTTAATTTGTCAGGCTCGTTTGCATCATGGCAAGCAAATGTTGGACATGTTTTAGCGAGTTTGTGCAGTGATGCCGACATGAACTGGAAGCTATCCATGAATCTAAGAGGCGAAAAATTGCTTGACGTGTGGGTGACAAAGTGTAGTGAAGATGAAATGTCCATCGTATCCTCCTTGATTTTGAGCGATCACTGGTATTAATTCTGGATCTTTGAAACGTATATTGCAGTCATCGGGGACGGCTCATAGATATTGATCGGTGACATGGGAATGGTAACTGAATTTCTTATCATGCGATTTAAAATACTCGTCACAGATGTGGCATCACTGCCTTGATTTGTGCTGTCTCAGCTGTGACTGTGTGAGCGGAATCATTGCTGGTGAAAATTTTCGGATGTTGTTGATGCGATTGTATTCATCCACAAGGTTCTTAGAAAAGCAGATGATACACCTCGATATGGTGACGACAAAACCGTTATCGACTGATCAGCACGTTTAGTATCCGATCGCGCAGTGAACGTGTTTTTTGTTCCTTTTGGGTGAATGAATGGTCTGGATCAGGCGAGGGTCCTTGCACTTTTTCAAGGATTGCTTCCGAGTCAAAGATTATATGAGACGTATGCCCGTATTTATTATGGTTGTTTTCATATTGTAATGTTTCATCGCGTGGCGACTGAACAGGTTGTAGTTCTTGACAGTATCCCGATGACACGTAATCGTGTAATCTATGCTTCTGAGGAAAGGATTTTAAACATCGATAACAAATATAATCATTATTTTTGTTCTCCGGCGTGTACTGTGATTGACATAACCAATGGAGATTGCTGTAAACGAAATGATGATATTGGCAGTTTTTCCAGTGAGCGCCTTGCACTTACCTTGAAGTTGCTTCATGTAGTGATGCGTGGTAATGACTTTTCGTCCTAATATCGCTTTGTACACGTTGATGAGCGGCCGCCGTGTTGCTATCTCCTGGTATTACTATGACGTTCCTCTCACCCGATTTGTTCGAACATCTCGTGCAGAGATGCATTTGATCTTGGATATGAGAGCTTTGTTCTTGGACAGAGCCCTGCCTCATGCAGCAAACAAGCAATGATCTTTTCCTGGATTTTTACGCGAAATTTAACCTGTACTGTGTTGGTCTAACGTTTTTTGTGGAAACACAAAAATCAATTCTCCGGTTTCGGAAATCCAAATAAAATTTATAAGAAATGTCTTTGGTCAAGAATTATGTATGAACGCAATAATATTTCCCAAGAAACGAACTACTCTTTTAGAGTCAAAATAATCTGACGACAATTAACATATAACTTAAAACCCCACAAATTCAATACTGGTCACAGCAGAAGAAAACAACCTAACTTCAAGTGTTTAAAAGCCCAAAACTCGAAGATCTCTCTCTTTCTTTCTCTCACTCTTTCACTCTCTCTCTCTCTCTCTCTCTCTCTCTCTCTCAACATCACTATTAATACTAATTATTTTGCAATTTTTGGAAATGCCTAATTGCGAAATAGATCACGTGTACATATAAAAATCACGTAGACTATGTATGTCCTTGATAAGACCTAATCATTTTACTCAGAGAAAAACTACGTAAAAAATAGAAACAATTTTTATATTGTTAGGTATTTAAGGAAAGATTCAGCTCAAACTGAATTTTCTGGAAAATATTAAATTCCTGGTAAACAAAATTACATTACATTGATATGAAGAAAGAATGGCTATAAAACCCACAAAACAAATCAAACACAAATGAAATCAAATATAGATTAAATCAAATCAAATATACATAACATCTACCTCATTGGTTAGAACAAACAAAATAGAATAAGGCAACATGAGTGAATAAATAAAACTGTTACGGATAAGGTAATGTGCACACAGACTACAGTTTGTGTTAAATGGAATGAAATTTAAAATACCGTTTGAACTGTATATACTAGTATAACAGACTTTACTCTGTTGTTTCTTCTTGGGATTTCATATTTAATATTCCACTCGAATTGTATATGCACGTAGATCTTGACTGATTATAACTATTTGCATTTCGCCAGGATTTAAAATTTCTAAGTACGTTCAAATTGTATATGCTAGCAAATAATGTCAGAATGTATCCAATTGTTCTTCTTCTGGATTTCGTATTTAAAATTACCTTCAAATTGTAAATGCCAGTAGATCTTGACCGACTTATCCATTGTGTTCTTCTGGGCATTTCATAATAAAAATAACAGTTATAAGGCGATAGAAGATGACAAGCATGGATGCAGAATGGAAAATATTTGTGTCCAATCCAATATAATACACTCGCTTCTATGTCACTTGGTCAGTCGGTTAATACTAATTACAGAGATTGGTTTTCTTTCCCTTTACGACAACATTGCATGAGAAAAAGAAAGGGAGAGGCATTAAGTTTCAAATAGCTTTAAGTGGTACGCAATTTAAATTAGTTGTTTCTGCATGTATGCGTGCGTGTTTGTTGATACGGTGTATGTGATCATTCAAAGGTACAACTCTATGGTCAAAGGTTTTAGAGAAAATTCACGCTATATAGCTAGTCCAAAAGGCTTTCGTGTTCGCTTGAGGGTTATTCACCATATTGCCTTTTGTATAGTCTATAAAGTAATATAACCTGGTGTCATGTTGCATCTGGTTTTACAAGTACTGTTTAAACATTATTTATAATCAATCAATTTGTAAGCCAACATTTTAATTATATTACCGAATTCCTATCTGAGTGTATTATAGCGAAAGTTTTACATCAAACTTCGATTACCTCTAACGCATTCAATCTACCATAAAAGGGTTTGGTACATTAGTCTGGATGACTAATTACCACCAAGTCATTGTCAATACTTTTTCTTCCGGAGAATAATATATATCCATCAGGAAATTTGTTTTAATCTGTGCACATTATTTATGTTGTTACTTTTCTTGGATTCTCCATTGCTTAAAACTTGTTTTAACTCGATGAATGATTTCAGCCACGATTTATTTCCGGTCAAATTAACTTTGTTTATATTTTTACATTCTAAAACCCAAAGCTCCATAAAACTTTACTTGTATGCAATGACTCATATATGTATTATTTATTCAATGTGGAATTTGTTGGAGTTTATTTTCTACCCTGGTAATCATGGACACATTCTTCTGTAAGGGTCATGTTCGTATGGCATAAGGTTTTCAATAGATAGCAGGTAGTAATTTGATATTGTCACGCAAAGATAATGGAATCTCTAAGACTACTTCTAACATGTATTGATTAGTTCGACAGTGTGTCTTTTTTAACAGATTGTCTTTTTGCCATCAAATTAGTTTATGTGCCATCTGAAGGGGTGTACTGACATTCGTGGACATTTACTTCTATTGATACCTTAGTGTATAATGATAGAATTTGACGCCGATATCACGAAATCAAAATTATTTTACTTTGACATCGACGTCTCGCTAATAATAATTATTCGTTTTGTGTGTATTATTTACTAATCGCACCTTTGAGTCCGCTCTGGGTTATCAGAAACATCTCGTAGTGTAGGAAAATGTCTAGTTTTAGGACATATTTAAACTTGCATGTTAGAGTGCATTAATATAGAGGGCAAAGTCTCATTTGCTGCGTTTCTTAATCAGTAGATATGTAGATAACATTTTTGAAGATTATAGTGTGGAATGACGTGATGTACATGCACGAAATCATCCATAATGATATTGATATACTTGTGTATGTCTGTATCTATGCGTGTGTGTGTCTGTATCTATGTGTGTGTGTATATATATGTGTGTTTGTTTGTGTGTGTGTGTGTGTGTGTGTGTATTTCAGTCATCTGATGATGAGCCAACGTTGGAAGAATGGTGACATATATGATAAACTGAGCATAGAGGCATTAATAGCTGACTAACTACTATCTTATATTAATGGTAGATGTAATTAATTACTGGCGTATTTCAGAAACGAAACGGAAAGAATCGTTAATTTCAATAGTGACTGAACTGGAATTCCCTATTGTTACACTACTGCAAAATTATATAGGTATAATTTCGAGTTACCTCCCTTAGACTAAGAACTTATTAACAGTTCTTATTCGTGCGTATGTACTGTCAGCATAGAAACACTGTTACGAGTCTATGCTCTTAAATAAGTAACTGAAAAGAGTGAGAGAAAAACAAATTTTGTAAAATTCAAGAAATAATTTATTTCCTTAGAATACAAACTGAAATTGAAAATTAACTACGGTATTGCGAATTAAGTCCAAAATAATCAATAATTACATACACAATTGCTAAAAAAATTAAGTTGTGAATAAACTTTAGCAGAAATCCACATGTAGTCCATCGGTGACTTGTTGCTCTGTCTGTGATGACCTGTATAATGCTGATGTGCCAACAGTCTTTTGTTGAAACACGGTAATATAATTCGAGGTTTGAATTATCTATAAATCCCAATGAATGTTTCCGTCAAAGAATATTATATATTATTTTTATGAGTACTCTTTATTTCTGGAGAAAGTACTCACTGACTTAAATAATTGGAAGAAACAAATTCCAGCTCAAATGAACACTGAACAGAACATTAATACATATTGATTCCGTACGAATGAATAATCGTTCCAATGACAAGATTGTATAGACATCTACCTGACTTCAGGTCACAACTCCGAAAAATTACATAATGCAAAATAACCTTCTGGAAAGTTCTTATTATTTATAAAATAATAATAATAATAATAATAATAATAATAATAATAATAATAATAAATAAGTATTATTATTATTAATATTATTATTATTATTATTATTATTATTATTAGAAAGTCTGTTACTAAAATTATATTTTATAACCTGGACAATGTCAGGTATACCAGATAAATTGCAAGCCTAATATTACAAGTTTTGTTAAAACAAGAATACCAATCAACAAGTCCATTTACGACATTAAGTCATATTTTTGCACTAATAATTTTCAATATGTCTCTGAAATACAAAGAATTAGTCTAAATAATTTCTTTAATACAACTATTGCAAGGACCAGCGAGCGTTAAATTGATAAACATCGTCGTTATCATCGTATTACCATCGCCATTTTCTTTATCTTCTCGTGCCTGATTTTTACTAAAGAAACAGCATTCTATTAAGGTCTCTTTAGAAAATCTTCAGAGCCTGGATGTATATGAAGATGTACCTATACATTACATTTACAGGTAATTACACGTACCATGTTTGTTCACGGTATTCGCTTTGTATTGGAGCTTAATTTAACATTGTTCAAAATTATATGTGTAATCACTAGAAGCATATGCAGATTGTTATTTATTTTATATGAAGGAAGGAAGGAACAAGCGAGAGAACGAACGAACGAACGAATGAATGAATGAATGAATGAATGAATGAATGCCCTTCATAGGAATGAGCAGGTGTACGTAATTGTGCATTTCATGTGTATACATCCCTCATGATCTTTGTCTCGTGGTTCGCATGACTTGCCTGTTTACCATAACAACCAATATTAATAATTGTATTTCTCAGTGATTGCACTTAGTTGATCAACACAAGAGTTACATAACGTGGGGTGGGTGGGGAGGCATTTAATTGTGATGCATGTCCCTGTTCCGATTTTAACCGCCCTCTTCTTGCTGGTTTAAACCTGATAGTGTAAACTTAGAACGATAAGGACTTGTTGTCATCATAAAGTAAATTGGGGAGATTATGGGGTAGATGTCAAAATCAACATGCTATAATTTTCAAAACTCATATTTCTAAGTTTCGCCATATTCTTTCTATGCAAAACTAGTGTGTATAGAAAAGTGATGCATGGGTTTAATTTCAGGTTCAAAGATGATAATATAGCTTGTGTGGTTGAGAAACCCCGATATTCGGGGTATACCGTATCGCCGCGTTTAGTTCATCCTTTATACACAGGTGTACTTTTTCTTCCATTTCATAACACAATACAATATTTAACTGACTAGGAAAATCTTGTATTTATCCTTGCCCTTTACACGGAAGTTTTGACCCACTTATTCAAAGTGTGTCAACCCATGAATTGAATCAGAATAATTTATGATTCAGCTATTTAATGTATTTAACCTACTTCTGGTAAATCACACCGATTGCAATTTAGAGCTACCTTATCATAGTACATAGCGGTACAGAATTATACATTGATGAAACAAATGATATAACATCCATCCATCCATCCATCCATACAAAAGTTATTCATATATCTGTCATTGGTCTCGCATGACTATTGTCATCTCATACCCACATATCTCAACTACAACTTCGAGTACACGCTATGGATTTTACTTGACTAAAAAGCAAAAGTAGTGCTAAACAAACACGTAATTTTGAGTTTTAATGTCGTATATAAAAAAAATCATATTATTCAAATGTGTTTGCACTGATATGTACTGTTATTGTATTATGTATATAAGATTTAATATATATTTATTTTAATTTAATTTGTTTGTCAGTTTAAATTTATTTTTTTTTATTTTTCTTACATGCTATTGTAATGTAAATTTATTTACTGGAGATGGTAATTGTTTCAGAAAATTGAATCATTTTTTCATAAACACCAAGTGTTGGCCTGGAAGCTGACCTTGATTCAAAATTAGCAAACAAAGTTCTATTTTATTTTAAAATGATTGGTTGTTGTCAAGGTAATGATGTGACTAAGTGGGTTAAGAAGGAAACACATTTTTATTTTTATTCTGGGAATAAAATCATTGGTCTAATCAAGGCCATATTATGTGTACGCGATATAAACACTATCACGTGACCCCCTTCTGATTTCGCATCTTGGGGGAATTTCGAAACTGCGTCTTATAATACAATATAACCTTTGTCTTAGAGAGAGATATCTCAGTTCTGGGTTACACACTGATGTCAAGTTAATTTGTTGTAGCCAGATCTTGAGATATAATTTTCTTTAGATCATTTGGAGTTCAAAAGGATTAATTCTTAATTCTCTGGAAATATTTTGAGAAGTGTTCACATAAATTTTGGAAAGGCACTGATTACAAATTTAATTTGGATTTCCAATACCAGAGTGCCATTATTTGTATTTCTACAAGGAACTATATGATCACAGTACTGACTACAGCATACGTGAACGTCATCCATTTTGGATTTTCCATCAGGATTCGAACTTGAAATTATTAGAATATTTATTACTAGGACATTTGCAATTTAATTCGTAGATTATTCTTAGATTACTTTTGGATTTGATTCTTGAAACCGTAATTTCTTCTCCTTTTTCATTTTTAAAGAATTTTCAATGGAAATAAATTATTTGTTAAATTTTAAAAAGCTTGTTGTTTTCACTCTTTCGGTGTTACTGTTTTATTGAGCCTAAACACGTAACAGTTGTAACAAAGTGTGAAGTGTTCTAACATTTGGTTTGCAAATATTAGTAAAATGGAATTAAAATAAATTGACAAATACATGAATGAACGAAAAAGAACAAGTCTCCATAATACACGGGTCTAATAAATTCATTTGAGATGCCAGTACATTTTCTACACGTTTTTCTCTATTTTTACCCTTTAATAGCCCATCTCCTTCCCCAATTTTCAATCCTTCCAGTTTTCGTTATTTGTTCTTCAAACCGACATTCCGGTCACATTTTATTACGTCTATCGGATTTAAAAGTTACCTGACCTGACCCTCAGTAGTGTGGGTAACTAGAACGAGGAAGATATCTGCAGCAAACTGTGTAGAACATACATCATCATGTAGTTCAACGTTTCCCGGGGACTAAGGGGTGCTATCAATAGTAATATATCCTATACATTAACAAATTACACTTTAATTCTGTATTTTATATTTTAATTGATTATATCGTTAAATATAGAATATTCGTTTTACATAACTCCAAAATTAATTATGAACCAAACTTTTAGACATGAGCTTATATTAGTAGTCAGCCCCCATCTCACCGATCTCTGTCAACCACTGTCAGCCCCCATCTCACCGATCTCTGTCAACCACTGTCAGCCCCCATCTCACCGATCTCTGTCAACCACTGTCAGCCCCCATCTCACCGATCTCTGTCAACCACTGTCAACCCCTATCTCACCGATCTCTGTCAACCACTGTCAACCCCCATCTCACCGATCTCTGTCAACCACTGTCAACCCCCATCTCACCGATCTCTGTCAGCCACTGTCAACCCCTATCTCACCGATCTTTGTCAACCACTGTCAGCCCCCATCTCACCGATCTCTGTCAACCACTGTCAACCCCTATCTCACCGATCTCTGTCAACCACTGTCAGCCCCATCTTACCGATCTTTGTCAACCACTGTCAGCCCCCATCTCACCGATCTTTGTTAACCACTGTCAGCCCCCATCTCACCGATCTTTGTCAACCACTGTCAGCCCCCATCTCACCGATCTTTGTCAACCACTGTCAGCCCCCATCTCACCGATCTCTGTCAACCACTGTCAGCCCCTATCTCACCGATCTCTGTCAACCACTGTCAACCCCCATCTCACCGATCTCTGTCAACCACTGTCAACCCCCATCTCACCGATCTCTGTCAACCACTGTCAACCCCTATCTCACCGATCTCTGTCAACCACTGTCAACCCCCATCTCACCGATCTCTGTCAACCACTGTCAACCCCTATCTCACCGATCTTTGTAAACCACTGTTATCGTGCAACTTGAGTTCGGTCACTAAATAAAACTTCCTAGTTTTATAATTCATATATAAATCATTCACATATAAATAGAATACTTAGGAACATGTATAAAAGGCTCAAAATATACAGGGTAGGTCATCATGGCACACCTGTACACGACTTTTTCGGAAGAGAAAAGCAGTAGGAAATGAAGATGTAAATAAAGACAAAATATTTACCTTAATTCACTTGCATTGCTACATTTTACAAATGTTATAAACTAATACACATGAACAAAATACAATTTGAATTTAAGATCAATATATATTTTCAAGGTCTGTATATGAAACCATGAATCCTACAAGACAGATAGATTGATAGATAATTACAATGACAATGGTTAATCATATGGTTGGCCTTGGTTCCAACGTCTAAGTTATGTTTGGGGCTTTACTTGAATGAAAATCTAAAATTACTACAAAAGAAACGAAATATCTTTTAATAACATTACTCCCTTTCTATGGTTAATGTCGCATGCACAAAACTCGCAGAACTAAAATAGCCCTCCCCCTATTGGTGTTGTGAATATAATGCATTATCGTGTGTTGTTAAAAGCTGCTTGCAAATATAGTCAAAAATGCTATGCATAAATTAATATACTAATACAGGACAGGTCGATTAAACACATTGGTCTGAAATATTCCCTTCTGATAGTTAGTTTTGTGCATTTTTATTCTTGTTGCCTTCTCAATGTCTGTCCTACCCCCAACCCCACCCCGTTTCTAACTTTCTGTTTCTGATTTATTCTACCATAAAAAGTGCTCTGACATGATCCTCAATAGCGTGGGTAACGAGGACGAGGATGATATCTGCATTGTACTCGGTACAACATGCATCATCATGTAGTTCAACGTTTCCCATGGAGTGTTGTGAATAATAATATATCCTATCCATTAACAAATGACACTTTAATTCTGTATTTCATATTTTATTTGATTTTAGCGTTTAATATAGAATATTTGTACATATGTCGTTTTACATAACTCCAAACTTAATTATGAACCATAATTTTAGACATCAGCTTATATTAGTAATCAGCCCCCATCTCACCGATCTCTGTAAACCATTGCTATCATGAAACTTAAGTTCGGTTACTCAATAAAATTTCCTAGTTTTAGCATCCATATATAAATAGAATACTTTAAAGCTTGTATACAAGGCTCAATATAGATTGTGTTGGTCGTCATATTCGGCAGATCAAGGCAGAAAGAAAGAAAGAAGTAAAGATAGACTAAGAATTAACCTTTATTCACTTGCATTTCTATATTTTACCAATGTTATGAACTAATACATGTGAACCAAAACAATTCGAATTTAAGATCAATATATCTTTTCAAGATTTCTATCTGAAACAATGAATCCTACAAGCTCCTTTCATGAGCTGCTCTCATTGAACTATTAAATTTTCGGGTGTACAACACTTTTGACAGCACACTGGTTGGATAAGAAGGTATCATTCAATCTAATGTTGTCTTTGTTTCAATTTAAACTACCCAGATATTCTAGGATTGTTAATGATCATGTAAACATAGAATAATTAGAACTCGTTGGCTATAACGTACGTTAGGTAGATTTTGCGGTACTGGTAGTGTCAAAATGAAGAATGTGGATTTCTCAGATTTCTTATTTGAAGGCTTAATCATATTCCCTAAATAACCATAATACCATATGCTTGCATAACCGAAAGTACTAAGCTGGTCTAATTTCAAGCTGTATCATTTTAAAAATACTAACACAGAATAATTATGTATTGAAAAAGTCCGAGATTCCGGATACACCATAAAGTGACATCGAATTCGGATTTGTGGAACAAAGCCACCCATTTATTTTCTCTTCCTTGTCAGAACATAAGAGTGTGTTCAGTTGAGTGGGATAACATTTGATTAACCCGTGTTATTTACTAGACACATTTCATCCAAATAATGAAACTATGGACACCAAAATTTAAAACCATAACAATATATCATGAAATCGTACATCAAACATCAGGCATTTGGAATATTGATCTTGCTCTACATTATTGCAATTTTAACCTATCATAAAGCACTACAGTCTGGCAAAGAATTAAAATCATATATATATATATATATATATATATATATATATATATATATATATATATATATATAGATAGATAGATAGAGAGAGATATGGATGGATGGATAGATAGATAGTTACTCTGGTAGTAGTGTTTTGGTCAGGGTGGTGTGCTCCCAAAATACTATTTATATTATTATAGACGTCCCGCCCGGGCTCGAATTTGGTTGAAAGTTAAATTAGTGAAAGATATATGTAAAGCTCTGAACCCCAAGTCAGCAATGCAAACAGTTACATGATTGAATATACAAAAAAGTGAAAGTCAACGAATAACAATTTAATGACAATTCAATAGTCAAATGATTAAAATTTCCCAAGTACTTTCCTTCCGCTCGATCGACCCTGTGATAGCCTATTGCATCCTTTGATAGTGTGAGGTAGCTTCCCACCTGTCCTTGTATATTCTTCTCTCCTATTTCTCCAATTCCTTCTCCTCTTCCAACCGACTTTCTCCGAATTCCTTCTCCTAATCGACTTCTCTATACTCTCATCCTTTTCAACATTCTCCTCCTCGAATCCATTTCCTCCTCATTCTCGAAGCTGTGTCTTTCCTTAGAATCATCTAGGTTTTACCGCCAATTTACGAGAGGCGTCCTCTGAGTAACCCTATATTGCTCAGCAACCTTCTTAGGCGAGACTAAATTTTCGCTTGCAAGTTAGAAGTTATAATTCAGATCTAAATTGTTATTACACCTTCTATCTCAATTGCGATTGGGTGTCGCTTGACCCGACCCAATCAAATTTGTCGGACAATGTCCTCGCTGTCTGTCTACATGAAGATGGATTTACAACACGCCCAGTCGCTTGTGGGTTCATCTGCTCTTTGGACTAAGCTGTAACAAAATAGTGGAAAGTCGCGCGATCCAATGCCTGTGCCGATTCAAGATGTCGGGTCTTCTCACTGGTTATGGTAACCTTGCCTAAGAGATTTTAACTCTAGCCTGTGGCAATGTTTAGACATCAAACCATGGCTTGTAATAATACCTTTTATAGATGACTTACGAACTGGTGCTGAACGAACGTGACAATTGTGCTCCAGCTCAATACTTTCTGGTTACTGGATGCATTATTTTAAAACCGCAGATTGAAGCACAATCGAGTCATTATCTGAAACGTCATCAATAATGTCCCTGAGATCCCGTTACCACATGAATATATCTGCTAATTAGAAGGGAAATATTGGGTTACAGTGATGACCACAGAACTCTTAGTACTACTCTAGGTGAAATGCTGCTCCACCCCAACGAGGCGCCATGTTGGAAAGTGCATGCATGTGAGGGGAGCCGTGTGACAGACAAGTGAATCCATTGGAGAAGGAGGAGGAGGTGGATGAGGAGGAGTAGGAGGAAGAGGGGAGCAGGAGGAGGAGGAGTAGAGAGAGAGACAGAGGGAGACAGAGAGAGAGAGATGGCAGGTTCCTGTGACATTTCTGGTATGTTTGCAAATATGAACATTGCTTGTGTGGCTGCATCACAGTTAATCTATGTTTCTTTCATGAATGGGTGAGAGAATGAATGTTAATCAACCTTTTTTGACCCATTATTATGGTCCGTTTATTGAATATAGAGTCCTTTACTGATGGGATGACTCTCAGATCTAAAGATAGAGAGGAAAATATTATTCTGGCCTCCTTTAGCAAGTGGTATCACTATATCCATGTGTATGTTACATGTGTGAAGAAGTAAAGGGATCGAACTGGAAAATGGATTTCAATAATCTAAGTCTGCAGCACAGCAATTCTTTATTAAAATTAAACTATATATAGAAACAAAATTACACACAAATCATTTACAATATATAATAAAAGGTTATATTTAATTAGAGCTAACAAACTTCACTCAATTCTATAATTTCGATATTTTATAATTAAAACCAAAAAATTGCCAATAGTTCAAACATGCTTAAGAATAAAATATTACAAAATAATTATTTTCAATCAAAGTATTTCATTAAGTCTTTATTCTAAAATCTATGATACTACTTCCTATAATTTCGATGGTATTTTATTTATAAATAAATTATTTTGTAGCATGAAGTTAGTAGCAAACCATTTATGCAAAAACCAAACTTAATATTATAAATGAACACAAGTTATAAATAAATATAAGCCGCCCGAGATACGCATCATTTGAAAATTAATAATAATAATAATAATAATAATAATAATAAAAACAACATAGTACAAGTTCTTTAGAGGTAGTTTAAATAATTTATAAACATGATGAAACTCGAGACAAGATGGCCGCTATTGCTTAACCCGCTTGAAGCAGCTGTTCACATATATGTCAGCAAATAGAGATCATAACTTTTTTTTTATAGAAAAGTTAACAAAATATTTAGAAAAATATAATATGGAAAATGTCTTTATGGGGGGATTTTAATTGGATAGGAGATGATATAGACAAGGAGGGGGAATTAACTTCAAATGATTTAAGGATTAAACCAGAAATGGAAACTTTGATAAGAACATACAAACTAGTAGATATTTACAAAAGATTAAACATTTTAAGAAAAGAATATACATATGAATACAAAATAAATAAAGAGAGTAGATTAGACAAATTTCTAGTTACAAATTTTCATGAGAAAATCTACAAAGAATCAGGGATATCAAATTTTAAAATTTCGGATCATAAGCTTATTTTCTTGATAGTAGAAATTAGAAATTAAAAAAGGTGGGGAAGGGGGAAATGGATGTTTAATAATTCAATTTTAAAAGATAATAATTTTGTTAATGAAATTAAAAATGAAATAAACAATTTTAAACAAAAAGAAAACAGATATAATTATAGAATGGGAAATTTTAAAACAGAACTTTAAAGAAATAGCAATTAAATTCTCTAATACAAAAAGTAAGAAAATTAAATTAGAAAAGAAATCCATTATTTTCCAACTTCAACAAACAAATTGTAGGAACCTAGAAAACAAATTGAAAAAGAGACTAGACGTAATTACGGAAGCAGAAATAAGAGGAAAAGAAATTAGGGTTGGTAAATTTATAAAAAATCAGAAGGTCTATATAAAAGAGAGGAAAAAAGAAGGGGGGTGACATATCTTTAGATAAAATTAAAAAAACTGGAAACAAACTAACAACTGATAAGCAGGAAATTATGAAATATATTAAAGACTTTTATTCTAACCAATAGAAAACACAAGACATACCAGAACAAACAATTGATGAATATTTAGAAGGCATTCCCTGCGAAATGATCTCATCAGAACATAAAGACTTACGTGAAGATTTCATCTCGCAGGAAGAAATAAAAGAAAGTATCCTATCCGGGAACAAAGGAAAATCACCGGGAATAGATGCTGTCGCCTATACTTGAATGGTTATACAATAATATACTACTTAGAAATAATAAAATGACGGAAACGATGAGGGAGGGTATACATATTTTAATATATAAAGGAAAAGGAGAGAGGGAGGATCTCAGAAACTGGAGGCCCATCTCCCTCCTAAACATGAATTATAAAATACTTAGTAAAATTTTAGCAAATAGGATTAAAAAAGGAATGGATAAAATCATTAATATTTACCAAACTTGTGGACCCAAAAAGAGGGAAATACAAAACAATATATTAAATATTAAAACAATCTTATAATATTTATATGAAAACAAGAAAAAAGCTGCCATGGTACTTTTTGACCAAGAAAAAGCTTTTGTTAGATTAGAACATAACTATATCCAAAAAGTTCTAAAGAAATTTGGTTTCGGAGAAAATTTCCAAAAATGGACTAATATACTGCACAATGATATCGCTTGTAGAGTACAGATCAATGGAGCTATGACAAATAAATTTGAAATTAAACGATCAGTGAGGCAAGGATGCCCACTATCTATGCTATTATACGTAATAGCAATTGAAATGCTTAGCATCAGCATAAAACTTAACAAAGAAATAGTTGGTATTAAAATTCCAAATTTACAAGAAGAAGTTAAAATGTTGCAACATGCAGACGATTGTACAAACTTTATAGAAGATCCAAGTTCATTTCAACACTTAATAAAGGAATTCGAAAGATTTTTTCTGCCAATACAAATCCTCCTCCTAGTAGAAACAACAAGCTGGCTGACTCTTTCTTTTTGGAGCAGTTTCCAAATCTCCTGGACTATGAAAATTGGATAGGTGGCAGCCTGATTATTCTTGGATATTTCAACTTTTACTCTGACTGTCCCGGAAACTCAGATACATCAAAAGTCATAGATTCCATTAATGTTTTCAACCTCAAACAGTCATTTAACCAACCCACCCATAAACATGGTCACATTTTAGACTGTATTCTTCAGAGATCTGATGATAACATTCTACAGTCCTCCCTGGCATCCCATGATCTTGCATCAGATCACCTCTGCATTATATGCCATCTTGATGTATCAGTCCCCAACCCTCCACCTTTATCTGCTACTAAGAGAAACCTCCGTATGATAAATAGAACCAAACTAATGCACGACATCCAAGCTAAGCTAACAACCTGCTTACCTCCTACTGCAGAACAACTCGATAACTGTCTGCGTTCATTACTTGACAAACATGCCCCAGCTACCAAGTGCAGAGTATCAATTCAAAAGTGTTCTCCATGGTATAGCAGTGTTCGGGACAAGCTTCGCACTGCTAAAAGAGACCGCCGTAAAGCTGAGAGGATTTGGCTTTCCACCAGACTCACTATTCATAAGCAAATCTATGAAGCCACTAAGAAGAATGTCACAAATACAGTCCACACAGCGAAATCAGCCCACTACACTACTAAGATCATGGAAAGTTCCGGCTGCAAAGAGCTCTTCGAGATTACTAACAAGCTAATGTCAAGGAACAAATCAACACCACTTCCAACTACCTTCTCTCCAGTCGACCTTCCAGACATGTTTGCAAATTTCTTCCATGACAAAGTTAAACCATTAGAGATAAACTTGACACCACAATTTCAATTGACTCGTTGTCACCATACAGCTGGGATACAGAATTTGAGCGGCAACCATTAGCAGCATTTGAACCTGTCTCTATGGATTTTGTACGTACAATCCTGAGGAAGAGTGCACCAAAGTCATGTGAACCTGATCCAATTCCAACATCACTGTTGCTTGAGTGCTTGGATCCAGTATTGCCTTCAATAACTGATGTTATTAATCTAACCCCCCATTCATATAAAAAATCTTAGAAAATGTTGTTCTATCCCAGCTTGTATCTTATCTAAATTCCAAGTCTTTTTAGCGATGTACATTCTGCATATAGCCCATGCCACAGTACTGAAACTACTCTTATAAAAGTAGTTAATGACATTCTCTCTGCGTTGGATAGTGGAAAGATTACAGTCCTCACCCTTCTTAATTTGTCTGCAGCATTTGACACAATAGACCATGATATATTACTTCACCGTCTCCAGCATATATTTGGCATTTATGACACAGCCTTACAGTGGTTCAAGTCCTACTTGGTCAACAGGACACAAATTGTATCTGCAAATGGAATACACTCCAGCCCAGTTGATCTATGTTGTGGTGTTCCACAGGGGTCTGTTCTTGGACCTGTTCTCTTCATTCTGTACACTCAGTCGCTCTCAAGTGTCATAGATCATCATCCAGTGTCTCACCAACTGTACGTTGATGACACCCAAATATACAAATCTAGCCCAACAACTGAAGTTGATGCTACCATCCTAGGTGTAGAGAGGTTTATTTCTGATGTGAAATCATGGATGACATGTAACAAGCTGCAGATGAATGATGATAAAACTGAGGCCATTCTGATCACAATACAAAGAATTTCTTTACCTCAAACAATAAATATCAGCAACGCCAACATTAAACTCACACAGTCAGTACTAAACCTAGGTGTTACTCTGGACAGTACTCTCACATTGCACCAACATGTCATGAACATATGCAAGGCTGCATATCTTGAGCTGAGACGCATCAGCTCAATTTGCAAATATCTTTCAGTAGATGCCACGAAAACACTTGTGTATTCATTAGTACTTTCAAGACTGGACTATTGTAATTCAATTCTGTCTGGTTCATCTCAATATCTACTCCAGAAACTTCAAAAAGTTCACAACACAGCTGCTCAGATCATACTTAGAGCACCACAATCAGAGCACACCTCCCTGCTGCTCTGTACCCTACAATGGATATCCATTCAATCCAGAATCAAACACAAAATTTGTTCTCTGTACTAAGTTTCAATGTTGGACTCTAGTCCTACATACCTATCCGATCTCACTCATGTGTACACACCAGCAAGATACTTACGCTCCTCTTCTGACAATCGTATACTCATTATTCCCACTATGAAAACAAAGTCATATGGACAGCGTTCTTTTGCATACCAGGGCCCAGCAACATGGAATGAATTGCCCACTGAACCTAGACACAAAGACACAGTGGTCACATTCAAGAGGGCTCTCAAAACTCACTTATTTCGACTGCAAGACCAAACTTAAAGACCTAATAATGTTTCCTACCTGAAATATTCTCAGCATGTTTTTTGTTTTTTGATGTTTTTTCTAATTTCATGGTGTTTGTTTTTGTAATAATATTATTATGTTTTTTATCTTATAGGTGTTGTCTAATGTTGTTAAGCGCTTAGAGCTTCTAAAGATTAGGCGCTATACAAAGTCCTCATTATTATTATTATTATTATTATTATTATTATTTCTCAATGCATTAGACAACTAAGAAAAATCTCTGACTAAAATTGATTACATTCTTCTAACCAGGAAAAAAGAAAGTCAATCATCTACGTGTGCAGAACAACACTTCTTGACCAAGTTGCGAGGGCTGCGATATATACATTGATCCCTATTCTGGGAGACGTTAGCTTTGCCATAATAGGTTGTAATTTAACTTGGCCTTTCCTGTGTATGTTTGGAACACTCGTGTATTGCGGTATTCTCTTTCCAATGAAACTTTACCCAGAACTGTCTACATGTGCATAACTTAGATTCAAAAGTGGCTTTGAGGCCAATGTCTGTGCGAATGTGGTTTGAATCATAGTCTTTGCTGAAGATTTCTTTTGCAAAATACAGGTGTTGTTTCAAATGTTTGACAATGATGCTGGCGTAGAAACCTCAATATACAGAGAATGATAACATCTACTGAAGATTTGTTTTACAAGATCCAGTTGTAACACTGACAGACTTTGTTAGAGGTACCATAGTAGAATCATATAATACAAAAATCATAACAATCATTTTCTTTATTACACAAGTTATATTTATCATACACATTTAAATTTCAATTCTGAAAATTACACTTTATGAAACTTTCTCAAAAAAAACATTTTAAAATTCTCAGGAAAATAAGTCATAGCATTTCCATTTAATACTGTAACCTATTTTAAAAAAGATTTAAATGTAAATTGGTCTAATCATGCTTGAATTTAAAGCAATCAATACATAAAGTATAGATGATCAATGATAGCAGTAAACAGAATAATTTTTTGTCAGAGTGTTCTATTCCTAGCCTCAGTTTAGCATTCTTGAAAAGTTGTAAAAATTCAATCATTATTTTCCATAAAATATTACAATTTTTTTTAACCTCTTATTATGAGTGCACAATTAATATCATTGGTCACTCTGATGATCATTTTGCATGAATATTGACATATATAAGTATTAATTGGTCCAATAATTATACACTAACAAAGATGACTTCAGACCCATTCATTTATTATGTCTTTTGAGTTTATGTAATAAACAAGCTACAATTTTTCAAAAATTAAAACATGGAACTATCTATCTAAAGATGGAACAAATTCACAATCTGTTTCTATTGTTAAGAATCTAATTTATATAAAGGAGATAGTGCCTTTTAAAGAAAAATAAATGAAACTGCGCAAGAGAATTAATAACTTGCTCATGAGAATTAATAACTGTCTCAAAGGAATAAAGCTTCAATGACATCTATATATTCAAATATACTTAGCCACTACAAAAGTTATCAATAAGCAAATAAATTTCAAAGAAATATTACACTACTTGTCAGATATTCCTGATGAACATCACCAAAATGTAAATATCATAAAACACTAGGACACACATATAATGATTGGAATAAAAACGGAGCAAATGAAGCACTTGCGCCCAGGTCATCACTTTTGGGGTGGGTGGGGGTGGACTTAACGCGGTTTATATGGCAAAAGATAGATTGGGGCAATCAGGGTGGGGTGCGCTCTTTTTTAAATTGTTGCAGAGCTTCCAGTTACATATTGACTGAATTGATGAAAGATCCCTAAGATTAATATATATACATATATATATGTACAGTAGTTCCCCTCTTGAACGGCCCCCTGACCAGAGCCACCCGCTCCTTACAGACAGAATCCGTTGGCACCGACAAGTTTGTGTTCAAAAGTACCCCTCACGAAAGGCCACCCGTCTAATGCGACCAGCGGCCAGCATATTAGTGCAAAAATATACAATTTGCCACACACAAGCGGCCGCATTTTATATGAATATGTATCAAGAACCAGTATTTTATTCAGAACGTGTGTTAAGCAATCCGATTTCTGTTTCCTGATGTTAGGTTTTCGTTACTGAAAGAAGTGTTGAATAAAGCACATTTACCACTAAGGTTAATATTATGTCATTTACGCCTCACAAGAAGCCAAATTTATTCCATAAAAACCGAGAAAGACTCAAACTTTAATCCATACAAAAGGGTACGTACATGTAATCCAATTAGCCTTACTGCTGTGTTATCATAAGATGTCCGGTTTAGTCACTCTGATAATTGTTAAGATTACAATTATCGAACAGTAGTAACAGCTGAGAAGTGGCAGTATCGATGTACAATACACAAGTGTGCATATGAACCAATTTTGCCAGGGTTATAGGAATTATGAGAGTAGTAAAGAGATGGTAGATTTGTTTGAAACCAGGGTGGAAAGGGACTTATTGAGAGTCAAGTGATTTTAGTATATTTACCAGACGATCATAAGTTGATAGGGCGATAGTGACAATTTATTGAAAAGTAAATATGGGGTTTTGATGTTACAAAACTGGATGCTGAATAGTTGTAGATTAATAGGAAATGCATATTCAAACTGTATGTTAAACACACATTATGGTGGTTTAATGTTAAATTCCTATTGTTCTTGTAATCACCGATAATGTTTGAGTTATCGATGTCTTTTTAACAATATATCCTCTTTGAACTCTAGATCCCAGAGCAAGACTGTCTGATTTTAATTTTAAAATGGACGCTATAATGAACAGACTCTTTTTGGCACAACATTCCACCCCTGACGCTCAAGTGGCATGTGATACAGGACCCCCCCCCCACCGCACTCAAGTGGCATGTGATACATAACCCCCCACGCTCAAGTGGTCTGCTATACTACTATTAATACACTTTAATTTTATGAAATAGCAGTATCGTACTAGAGAATATTAACCAACTGATTTATTGCACAACCTCATGTGTATTGTCCATTTGTTTCGGTTTTATTATTTAATATACAGTTATTTAATCTACAGTTAATATTGAGCTCTTCCTAGAGTGTAGATATTTCCCTTATGAGTCTGCTTTGCCCGCAAACAATTAGTTCTGATGTTGCTGGATGTAATGTGAATGCAACCAACTATTTATTGTACACTATTCACGTGATGATACACATACCTTCCTAACACATCAATGCAGTACTTTATACATGTGCTATGTACAGTGATGTAATTTCAAACTATAGTGCACATATGTTACATGCTCTTTTGGACAATTTGCAAGCCAGGGTGGAGAAATAAGACACTGTATTATATTTCTATGGAAAAAGAGTACATATCCAACTATGCAAGTAGTTTATTGATTTTTATATCTGAGCACGGTTAACACAATCAGTGTTTAAAATTGTGTACGTTATTGTTTTGTTGTATTTTAGATGCATTTTATCTTATATACTTTAACAAACTGTTTTAGTGTTCAGATTAAAGGTTGACACTTAAAATACTTGCAAACTTTGACCATTTTATTAATTATTCACTGTTTTTATATCAGAACCATATTCTACCTCTCATTGTAATGTAGCTTCTTTCGTTGCATTGACTCATTTGTGTTCGGGTTTGCATTCGTTTTCACATTTTAGACATAGTGGGTAACATACTATATGTGAGCAATTTTGAAATTTGACCTTTCCTTATCGTTAACAATGTTTATCGATCATGCACCTTCTTTCTGGTAATGTTGACAATAATACAATTGTTGCTTCTGTAATCTGGTATTGGCCAATATGCCTAATATAAGTACGTCAAGGCAACTTAAATGAGATGGATGACAGTTGCAAAGATCCCTGTTAGTGAAGGATAGAGTTATCGTGATTGTTAAATCGTGTAACATACATGTAAAATACACATGATACTCTGCTATGGATAGGAAGACATAGGTGAGTGGTTGCATTTTGAAATTGCAACAAATGCAAACAAGATTTATTTAATTCATTGTTACATGTGCTGCAGATTATTGTTACAGAAAATAAATACTTAAAAATAGTACGGATAAACTGTCAAGGAGTTATTTTCAATTCATGTAACACAATGTTATAGTTTTTCGTATTACTGTGTGAACCTTGTGATTGCTATGATTATAAGATAGCAAATATTTACCATTAGAAAGTGGATACGTGGATTAAATATTATACAAGTATGTATTAATGTTGTTGTAGTTAATTCATCACAATTAGACTATGAGTATGACTCCACGTTATTTATTTTAGTGTTCGTTGAAACAGTAGCTTGAGAAGTATTCCTTGATACATCTTTGGTGTCTCATTTTTGTATCCCAGCCCACAACCTAACCGAAACCCTTAATTATAACCCATAACTCTAATCCAAAACCTAACGCTATCAAACATTGTTACTATATCCAAGCCCTAGCAGAAATCAGCACATAATCTGAATTATACAGAGCATTATAAATTGTACAGATATATTTATAAGTAGTGTCTTTTTATCGTTATGGTAATAACCATGCATACTGTATAGCTTGTATGTCACTTGGGAAAATTATAACATATATCCGACTGATGCAGTTATCATTTTTGATTTACTCTTTCCATGTATTTGTATTTTTGTTGTCGTTAAAAAATTATATATTAATTCTCAACATTCACAACTGTCCAAAATATTTTCTTACAAATAAAAAACAACAAAAATGGAAATAAGAAAACTTGCTGGATAGAATACACGTGTCCTTGTTTTCATAGCAATACGGATATTGTTCATATTATGTAGTTATAACATAAGAAAGCTAAATTAATGGCCTTTGGAATATACATCCATCAAGACCGCAGACAGAATATGAGCCCTAGGAAGAATTCTCATGTATACACATGTGAATTACACCCCTCCCCGACTGTTGTGTGCCGGAGTAATTATATTTGTAGTTGCCCTATCCTGTCCGCCGCTGACACCCATGTTTTTTTTTTTTCGTGCACTTAGGCTTTGACTGGATATGGATACTTATCAGCAATTTAATCAACATGTGCTTCTTGTAATATATTTACATAATCCAAATGTCTTAACAATAGAAATATGAAACCATTCGGCTGCATCCTCAAATTAAATTAATCATTTCACACGATCCACGCCTAATGTTTCTTTAAAAAATGTTCGTTATAAAATTACAGCCGTCAATGTGTAACTGATTATAAAGACAAGATAGTGGTACAACACACATGTTTAAATCATAACTGAAGTTAAAGTCAGCAGTGATATATCATGTCTAGGTCATGACTGAAGTTAAAGTCAGCAGTGTCATGTCTAGGTCATGACTGAAGTCAAAGTCAGCAGTATTATGTCTAGGTCATGACTGAAGTTAAAGTCAGCAGTGATATACCATGTCTAGGTCATGACTGAAGTTAAAGTCAGCAGTGTCATGTCTAGGTCATGACTGAAGTTAAAGTCAGCAGTGTCATGTCTAGGTCATGACTGAAGTTAAAGTCAGCAGTATCATGTCTAGGTTATGACTGAAGTTAAAGTCAGCAGTGATAATTCATGTCTAGGTCATAACTGAAGCCAAAGTTAGCAGTGATATATTCATAGCATATTACTGATTAAAATATGTTTTGAATGCATTATATACAATTACTATCAGTGTCCATTTTAGTTCTTAACAGAGATAATCTATTCCTCAGCTCATATCATATATGGTCGTACATAGTTTTATCCATGCTGTCCTGTTGAAGCTCTTCGTAATGGGAAGGTGCGGGGGAGGAGCTGACTCTAGTATTAACATAGGTTTGCATATCTGTGGTCATATCAGCCTCACTGGAACAGAAATAAACTTCAAGATATTTCTTTTACATGTTTACATAGCGCTTGATGAAAGCAACATTTGTTTCTATTTGTTTAGCAGATATATCTAAAACGAATACTTATACGTGATTGTTAGTCACTGTAAAGAAAACTATATTTAAGTCTTTACCAACATTCAGGGACATACACACTACACACAGAGATAATATATATATATATATATATATATATATATATATATATATATATATATATATATATATATATATATATATATATATTGCTGCATTTGAAACAACCCCTCTGAGAAAGAGTTTCGTAATATTTTACTTTCTTTTATCAGGGTAGATCTATTTACAGTGATATAGATAAACGCGCTTGAAAACATGGCATATGTTTCGATGAATTATTCATAACTGAAGTTGACCGTTTAGTTGATAATAAAGACAACATTGCTTGAAATTAAATGCATTATTATTTTGTAGATGGTATAATCACTGACTGCTTTGTGTTAATTTTTTAAAAAAAAACAGTTAATTATATTTACAAGCTAGTCAATAAAACAGATCCAGATAAATTAACATATGATCAGCTAAACAGCAAACAAATAGTAAGACTATTTCTTAGTTCAATGTTCACACTTGATTAGTTTTTATATAGATTTTAATCTAATAAAAGACAGTTGATGAAATATAAATAGAATTAACATAATCAACCATGCATCAAGCTATTCATGTGGTTCAGTTGCATGTAGCATACTGCAAATACAGAGAAAAGTACAGATGTTGAGTACATACGACAAGAAATGAAAATTCCGATTTTACTCAATTAAATGCCCTGTAAGTTAAAACAATTGCCGGTACATGTTCGTAAATGTTGCCTTTGAAAACTGACCATAGCACAGATAAACACTAAGCAGACCCATAAGTTTGGAGAAATGTACACAAGCTAACATTCCGTACCACATAAAACATGTACAGGTCTAAAAAGATATGCAGATAAGTGAACTTGGAATTAAGCATCAAAATTAGTTCTTTCACGTATTCACATATCTTTTATTGTTATTATTCTCTATCATATCCTATCGGTCTTAGTGTTAGGTTGCAGAAAATAAATTAAATAAAGAATGATTTAGTAAAGTGTCAGAAAACAAAAAAGTTCAAGATTTTCAATTCTTTCGATGTCACAAAGGATAGTTTCTGGTTGAATGGGATTAATATTTGCAGGTCTATGTATTTGCAAAATAGCTTTTGATTTATTTGTTCCATTAGTTTGTACTGATCTGAGTGATATATGAAGTCTAAGTCTTGAAACATGATGAGACAGTTCAAGAAATGGTCATTATTCTAATCTAGGAGAGTCGATAAATGCCAAAAACTGTACAAGAAACTGACACCCAAAAGTGTTTTGCATCCTTTGGTAATGAGAATAAACAGTGAAATAATTGCATTAAAATGTGGCAATTGAAACAATCAGACATACAAGGAAGACAGTGATATAATACTATCCCAACTCATGAATGTTTTAAAATTAAAAAATATGGGTAAGAAACTTAAAAGGACATGAATGATTTTATGAGGAAACAAGCCAGGTAACATAGAGATGACAAATACTAATAAAAACAGAACCAAACTATGTATCAAATTATTATCTAACAGTACAAACATTTATTGATTTAAATGATAAAAAGAAAATGAAAAAAGCTGTGACTTTAGCACATCCCTGTGATGAGCTTACTGCAAGAATTGAAAATTTGAAAACAGCTCCAGATAATATCCTGAGATTTAATATAATTATTGTGTAACATTGTAGTACTGACAAAAACATTAAGGATACATCAGTTGAGAAAGGAGTTCACTGATTTAGAACAAAGATTTACAACTGAAACTGATGCAACCAAAATGAAAATAAACATGTAGACTCTTATATTAATTATTTCCATTTGGACATTGACAGCTACATAGATAGAATCGTCAGCATATATATATATATATATATATATATATATATATATATATATATATATATATATATATATATATATATTAATTGATAAATAGATATTCAGTATTTGGTATACTGCTATTAGCTTTATCTCAGTAGATTATATACAGACTAGTTGAGCATATTTATAAATTATCACTATGTTCTCTACTACTATTGACTTTTAGTGCTTGGAGCTATTAATGTAACACCATATAATATCTGAGAATTGGAAGAGTTTCTCTACTTTATGTTGAATATTATATTATGTCAGACAGCCATCTTATTTACTGCTGTGCAAGCAATACTTTCAGCCTTATAGTTACGATTCTGTTATCATGCTATGTTTCTTTGTACCTCTTATTTATTTGCAAGGAATATTAATACAGCCAGTAATATAATTATAGTTGATTGTGTTTATGGAGTATACATTTGTTAAGAATGTGTCACATCGTTACTTCTATCTAATTTATCAAACAAGTACAGAATGTATTGTTAACTATTATATTTGCATGATTGTTGAAACAACGTGGAGCCATGTAAATATTAGTTGTATTTTAGCAAATGAAATATAGCAAACAGGAATGATTTATGTTATGCACGGTCCTTTATGGCACAGCAACACACGGAGCTTATTGAGTGTCGCAGCAACTGGAGTTACGCATAAAGATGATGTAGTTTATTTATATATGGAGGCTGCAGTTACAAAATAAAGCAAGACAATAATTTTCAGAAAATATTTGATAGTCATTCACAACAACAACCAGACATACAATAAATACAATAAATGTTTAACAACATTAATATTATATATTAAAATCTCAACCACTTTCCCACTTCCATAATTCTTATTATATTTTTTCTTAATGTATCGATGTAGACCATATATTTCTTCTTGTAATCGTTGCTGCTTTCTTCCATATTGTGAAGGTAAAGAAAATATTTACATATCTTTTAGTGATGCACACAATAACACTACGGTCCAGATTGCATAGCTTTCCATTGTAACTGGTTGCAAAATTAATATTTACTTGCCAGTAACTATTGCACAATTCTTTATTCTCTTACAGTTCCTTATAGGTTTCTCTGTCTCTACATAATTTCAGGTACATCCATACTTAGTAATATTCAAGTTACCTTTGTTAAATTTTCTTGTTCTACTAGAGCATCACTCATCATTTTACGTCATTCAATGCCCGTCGTTTAGAAGATGGCTTAAGAAACATTAATGATGACTTATATTTTTATGACCGTAACTTCCTGTGTTGTTAGAGTTGTCCTGTCTAATGACCTGTTGAACGTTACTGGTAGGTAAATATTGTTCGACAATAGACTGCATTTGTTGTGCAATTTGTCTATAATATAGATTAAGAGAAGAACAGAATATAATGTGTGTTTTGTACAAGTGTATATTAAGTAATTGGTAGAAGTGATTTATTTGTAAACTTTTTTCCTAAACAATACCAAAAGCCTTCAGCAATAGTATCTACAACAAAAGGTGACAGTTCAAATAGTTTATTCTTAAACCTTGATCCAATGCTCACATATGCAAGTCCATATCCTGAGAAAAGAAAGAAAAACAAGAGTCCATTGAATGTACTGATGTTCTATGGTCTTGGAAGAAATTCCATGAATTCTAGATAAGACATTTTCTTCCCCTTAACTGAAGCCCTGTTTTATATTTTTCCACTATAAAAAGTATTTTAAAATAGTATGGATGGTGGACATATTGAGTGTCATTTTAGCATCCATTTCATTTAGGAACAACAAGGCATCATTAATATGTCTCCTGGTTGAAAACCCACATCAATATAAGTCTACATTTAGGAAGATATTTTGTCTGATTTGCTGGAAGAACAATGTCGATATGAATAACCATCATACAGCAGTTACAACAAGATTTTCAAGATGGTCTCATTGGCAGTCTTAGTATAATTAGAAAAGGAATGTTATCATGTGCAGCCAACTAGATATCATAAGACTTCCATCAGTGAAAACTTGTGCTGGTCATTTGGGAGAAGTAGTGGTACCAATATTGAGAGGATCACTTTGGCATGCATAATGAAGATGCGTCTGAAGAACAAATTAGGACAAATTAGACATCATAAGATGCTGCTTAGTAAAACATAGGATGCTGATAGAACCATATATTTAGAAGTAGCAGTGATAGCAAATATTTTTAAGATGGATGGTCTGGTGGTTATATTGAACATCAAATCAACACTATTTTCTTTTTGGACCAGCTATGCATGATAAGAAGTCTTCAGGCGAAAAATCAGTTTAGGATGATTACTGAGTTAACAAGATTATGAAGATAGCAACTATGAACATCTTTTTCATTTTGGAGTGACTCGAAATTATAAAAAGACTTAGTCAAAATGTCATGTTTTTTTGTATAGTTATCCATTCAGGAAAATTAGTGATAATAAGATTTGCTTGGTGGACAACATATTGGATACATTTTAATTAGAACAAATTAGACTAATGATACGCATTTTAATCAACACTATATGTTTATATGGCCATTAATTCCAGAGGTATGTTTAAAAAACGTTCACGTCAGGATGTCTGAAGTGTGGCAGTTTAAATTGATGTCTAGCAATGGGGCATCATGCCTCAGACATGTAGCATGATGTCCCACCCAGTCACATTATCCCGAGACCAGGCCGACCAGTTCTAAATCTAACCTCCAAATGCTGAGCCCTATTGAGGCAGCTGTTAGCACCCTTTTAATAAGTCTTAGGTTCGAACCCACGACCTCCTTCATCCAGGGAGGATGATCCAGCCACTGGCAATCTGAAGCAGTCCTAACTCAGATGATGAAGCTACAACTTATTTCATGATGGCCAATGAGACGTCCATATTGTATATATGAGCGGCATCATTTTCATTTGAGATCAGGTGGACCATGGGATCAATGTGTGCGTAGAGTGCTGTTGCAATCCACAAAAGAGTTTAGGAGGCATAGAGAATGCATACTTGTGTTAATGGAAGGATGGACGGCGTGAAGACAATGGAGGATGAACATAAGACTACCTCATAAGCTCTTGGGGGCAGGGGGGGCGATTGGTCTCAAGCGCTGGCTTGTATCGATCACTGCCATCTTACCTCTGTCCTTGTTAATTCGAGTCTTGGTTGACTATGTGAGAAGCTGGCAACTTCCCCTATGTTGATGGTTCTTACCAGAGTTTTGCGCTGAGCAATGGCATTAAAATATTAGGTCTTGCAACCAGTGAAGTTAGCAGATATAACTTATGCATTATAAGAACACTGACTCTTAAAGCAATTAGAGCTTTGAATCCATTACAAATGATGTGTAAATAAAGCAACTCTTTATTATACTGCCTAATACTGCTGCTAAGAACATGTTACTAATGATCTTTTTTGTCTTGCAAATCACAACTTCATCAGTGATTAATACTAAATGGTTCTTCCACATCACGGTATTACCTGATTCATTAGCAACACAGTCGATGCGCAACAAAACATACCTTGTTATGCCTGAAAAGCATTGACAATTTTCTAAGGTAGATCAGACAGTATTTCAAATTAAGAGGTTTCAGATCAAAGTGTCTTTGTAGAGACTGATACAGGAAACATGCTGCATTTACTTTTATTCAGCAATATAATGTTCACTTAGATAATTTTCAGATTCACTTTCCACTTAAGAATGTAATTTCAGGGACATTTTTACTACCATTAAAGGTCTTAGCAAAGATAACACAGAGAATACTGTTACAATATCAAAAGCTTAAATTATTCAGATTCTGAAACACTTACCTCGTGGAGCTGTATTTTGGTCTTGCTGCAAGTGAAAATAAAATTTCAAGCAAACATTCTACAATTCATTAAAATGATTAATTTTATCACTAAAATGATCTCTATATATGCTGAATTTTGTTTTGTTTCTTCCATCTGATAATACCGTTAGTATACTTTCTCATGAAATGCCAAATATAAAGTTATGCCCTACTTTAATGTATATAAAGAGTGCAATTGAGAAAAAAACATGATCAACTGATCGTGTCAGGGAAACAATGGTTGCATACATGAACAAAGCAGTTGCATGAAATAACTTTCTAAGACGGCTTGAAAGAGTTCAAAATTATGTAAGCCATATTGAAAGCATGCTATGAAAAAAGTGTGGAAATATGATAGAAGAAGAATAAAGTTCATTAAAGTGAAAATTTAGATTTATGTTTCAAGAAATGTCCACATGAAATGTTTTTGTTAGGGTTAGGGATAATTCCTTCTATCGTGCATTGGTTTCATTTACAGCAGGAAGTTACTTGTAATTAATAATATATATATATATATATATATATATATATATATATATATATATATATATATATATATATATATATATATATATATATATATATATATATATGAATCTAATTTGCTAGTACTGTCAGGTTTAATCAAAATTAACGTATTGTATTAGGATCTCAAAATCTCTTTACATACATCATGTAGCTCGGTTCTTGGGCCAGTGAATCTTGAACACTTATATGTTTGATTTTTAGAATTGTTAGAATCAATAGTTACTGCATTTCTGCTTTCTGATTCAATTGATTTTCCATGATTTTTGAAAGCCAATTTTGGACATACCATAGTGAGTGAACAAAAACAAAATACTAGTCATGCAATTTAGTTGCTGCTTTTGTCACCGATTAATCAGAATATGCATTTTACTGTTTGCATCTCTATTTTCTCAGGGTCTTGCATTAGTTCTCTGACGTTTACGGCTGGTTCAATCAGATATTTAGGATGCGCCTATACTGTTACTTTTTGCCAAAGGGTCGGACATTTCTTCCTTGTCTTTGAATTTCCTCAATCTATCTAAAATTAGTCAGTTATACAGTGCGTACAAAAAATTAGACCAGTGTTTATGCTTTTGTCTTTTCATTTTTTGTATGCTTCATATTATTCAACCTATCATGAAAGTCATCTGTCATGGTTGCAGTGTATCCACTTTTTGATGTTTCACTAAGTCTGGTAATCTTAATCCTCTCATACAGGAGTTTGTTCTCAGTTAAAATAACTGTCACGTGTTATATGACGTCGATGATCATTGACCTGAGACACATATTATTAAATGTATGGATACGCGTATCAACTTATCAGAATGTACAAAAATAATGTACTTGAGTTCTTCAGATCAGGTAATTAGTTATAGTATCAACATTAATCATTTGTACAACGTTTACAAAACTATTGTGTGCTCTTTCAATCTACTCATATGTTTCTTATGGATAAAAGTTGCTGGAAAAAATGTTAACTTTGCCAAACATTGGCTAGATCATTTTCTAAACTAGATTGTATTCCCTCAATGCTCTCAGGACAATTATCTAGACAAGATTTGATGAATCCATTCCTTTTGATTGTTCCAAAATGTTATTGCTTCTGTATGCATAAATCGTGTCGTGTATTAGGTTTTCGAGTCAGAAGTTACTATGGATTCAATGGAACATTAGTTTAAGCTCTCTGGGACTTTAAAAAATGTATGTATCAAGCCTTTATATTTACGTTTGAATTGTATTTTTTTTATATATGTTTCCTTAATCCATTATCATCATGAAAATGTCATAAGATATAGCAAACTTTACTTACCAGTGATTCGTTTCCTGATGATGATGGCAGAAATGGTTCCAATGACTCCAAGAAAAATTCCCCCAAAACCTATTCCGAGGGAAGCACCGATATCAAGTGAAGATGTGGATTCTGTAAAATGATAATAAAATGCACATCTGTAAGTATAGCTCAAATCTGATATGATATGAAGGGAAACTAAAATGTCTCTGTTCTTGAGATTGTTGTTGTTGTAGTTGTTGTTGTTGGGTTTAACGCCATTTTTCAGCACGATAGGCTATATATGGCGGCCAGTATTAATGGTGGAGGAAGAACCCGGAAAACCCCGGAAAGAACCACCGACCCACGAGAAGCTACTGGCAAGCTTTCTCACTCTTGAGATTGTTCTAAGTTACTTATCTTATTATAACATATCTTCGCGACGTTTTTAAAGATAAGCATTATCAGGCTTTGTTTCAAAGGAAGAAAATACCCAATGTCACTCAGTGAGAATTCTGTGTTAACTGTTATTATTATATTTTTGATATTATGAAATTAAGATTATACATATTCTTATATTATTGTGTTATCGATATCATTTTGTACTTTATATAATACACATTTATAACTTTGTCCTTATTTGAACTAAGTCCACTAATTAAAATGTACTTATTATTGCATCTCTGTTGCACTTCTGTTTGCAACAAACAACATAAAGATGGATATAGAACTAAAAAATGCAAACGATGAAATGATCGTTCGTATAAGACATACTGCTATCATACCATAAACCAACAAACAGAGGATGACATATAAAGTCTTCCTGGAACAGAAACGATCCAAGTTTAACCATATATCTGATTTGCATTTCTATTCCTGGTTCTGAACAGACTGACTGTCAGACATTAGCATGCAAAGAAAATAACATTCATCGCAAAATAGGGATTATTTGCAACCTAGTACAATACTCAATTTAAACTAGAATCAGCAATTGAGATATGGAACATTTTGTGACATTTTGGCACAATACGTTCAAAAGTTTGTACTGATGAAAATGCTACACAAAGCACCTTTACATTTCATTGTAAACTCAAAATCAGGAATGACAGGTAATTTCATGCAAGACACAATACGAATTTGCTAAAACAAATATCAGTGTGGATTGTATGCTTCTACTAGTTTGAATTGGACACTGCTGTTGGTAAGTGGTGCCAGATTCGTCTCTTGAACGACTTGTGGGAAACTACTGCGAGAAATATTGCCTCACAGAGTACAATACATTGCTGTGTTCAATGTTCCATTGATTCATTAGTATTTGCAGTTTAACCCATTTATTCGTGATACTTTATTCTAGTCTGGTGGATGTCATCTAGTAAATAGGTATGAATAATTCAAAATCAACTACAAAATATTTTATGTTAACTTCTCTGTTTATAGAAAACTGCAGAAACAAGTTTCACTGTGTTTTTTAATCATTGGTATAAGGAAATAATCCCTAACCAGATCCTATACTACTAATGAAGTGTCAGTTAGGCATTTTGTTTACAAAATAAAATCAATACAGTATTCAATTGGATCTGCAGGCATTAGTCACCAATTAAGGAGTTTTGCAACAATATGGATATTTCGTTGTGTGTATTTGGTATGTATGTAATCGTAAGAGACACATTGTGCATGTGTATGAATGTAATAATATAAATGGTGTAACAAGGAATATTAAAGTAAATTTCATAGAAAGAAGTTCCCATTGAACATTTTAATACTCTTATGTGATAATTGTCTGGGTATCCAAAGTACAATAATCCCTCAACATATGTAGAGAGTAAAGATAAAAAGATCATAATCAAATGCTTAATTGATCGGGAATATGTATATTTTAGGACTAAAATGAGTGACAATTCATGGTAACCCAAGTCACTTTGAAAATCTGGTTTAAATTGATTCTATTCCAAAATCAAGTATCATTCCAAGTTTTGTTTGCGAAACACATTTCGTTGATGTAACACCAACTGCAACTGAATTTCTTACAGTAAAACCAACTGCTCTGTACTCGGACAATTTTAAACCAATCACTGCACAACCTCCGAATTAAGCAATCATGTTATGCATATAGCCATCAACTTAGGACAGACTGACAATTCAGAGAGCTGCACCCATGCATGTCAAGTTCAAATGTCAAGGGAAACATTAACATAATTGGCATCATTGTCAACCGCGAAGAGAATGCTGTTTGTACAATTGCAATGAGAAATGGAATAATTCACGTTTGTGCTTTTGATACATATTATTAACATTATTTAAATAAACAACTATATTATTTAGATCAGATGTCCTAATGTGGTTGACAGAACATTAGTCATTAGGGAATACATTACCACCAATGTGCGTCATGTAAGTTGTGGTCAATCATGATTACATATAAGGATTGGACCAATACTTCAAGTCCCACAGAACTTAGTGTTAATATATAAAAAATAAAATGAATTTCTTCATTAAATTGACACAAAAGCCTTGCATGCCTCCATTTGTTATAGCAAGAGATTTTATCGGTCTTAATACAGTGTTTCCCAGTGTTTTCTTGCAGCTCGTGGTACTAAATATCACATTATATGGTCCATCCATAATAATATAGACTCGCAGTTTGTGTGTATATTCCATTTTTCAGGAGAAATTGAACACAGATATCAAAATAAAAGTAAATATCTTGTCATCTATAGCACATATATTCAAAAAATCAAATTAATAATGGGAAACTTATAATAATCAATTTGCATGTTAATTGGTACATAGCAAAATATTTACTCTATTGTAACCCCTTCCCTTTTCCATAGCAGACTGGTTCTCTGGCTAGAAAATAACTAGTGGTTAGATATCTACACTTGGAGACAAAACATTAAAGTTGCATCTAGGTCTCAATGGTAAGCAGTTACTTTGTTTCATTTAAACAACTATTGAAACATGACTAAATATTCCACAACTTAGCAATATAATGAGTTTTGCAAGCAATCAATTATTCAATACAGACTGAATTATAACTGTCAACTGCAACTGGAACTTTTAACTCAGAGATTGATATAAATGGCGATGGTTTTAATAAATATTCCTTGCCCTAAAATAATCAGAACTCAGAGAGAAATCTAAAATCGGGAGCTATGTTCACTTTACCTTTTCGTTGCCTCGGGGGGGGGGGGGAAGAGAGGGAGAGAGGAATAATTGGGCATGTTCAAATGTATGCTGGTTTACCTTTAAGTGTTCTTGCAGCAAAATTAATGTCAGCAAAATCGCCCTCTCCATTTACATTGAGTGAATATAATCTGAAATAGTAGATTGTGTTGGATTTAAGACCAGTAATAGTTGCAGAAAACCATCCTTCCTTCTTTCCAGCGTTTATTAGAGATGCATTAGTCCATGCAACATTATCCATGCTGATCTGAACCACAAACATTTGATCGAATCCCCTATGATCGCCGGATAGCCACTGAAGTGTAATCTGTTTCTCTTGAACATCTGTGATATGGAAATTTGAAGGCTTTTCTGGTTTTCCTGCAGTACAAACATGTCTTTTTAAAACGTGTTATTTTCTGGTTCACTCAAATATTTTATAGTACAAAATGACTGGCAGAAAACAAATACAAATAAAATGCACTTATTACATTTATATCCATAAATAAAAGACTGACATTACCAGCTTTTCATTAGAGAAAAAAAAACAATTCATATATTTAACTCGTTCTCTGCTTTTTGGTGTCTTTATTAATGCCGTGAGTGAAATTAAAATAGCAAAAGAGACAGGAATACACGAACATGCAGGAAAATTGACTGAACAGAACCTTTTTGAAGCAAGAAACTTTAGTTCAACATCCGCATTAAAAATATGAAGTTTTGCAAACACAACACTTTTATTCCATACCTGAGAGATCTGTCCCAAAGTTGAAATAGTTAAGAATCCCAATGTTTAATGAACCTATTCTTGACAACTGGCAATCAGCGCAGCTACATTGTGTATTGGAATAAACTGAATTACATACTGGTCAAACTTTGTATTGATAATAGTAGTATCCCAAAGGCAGTTAATCTTTCATTAATCTCAATCAAAACCTTGAATATGTTGCAAATTATTTATCTAGGTTAGGAAACAGAGCGAACAATGTATTTTACGTGCATCATCATGAATTGGTTGTAAGAACACTGGGCCACAATGAATATGAAACAATTTGTAAATAATGAATTGATGTTGTTTGTCAGTTAAATTAAAATATGACTGGATCAAAGCAAAATAAGGTCATTACAACTGGTAAAAAATAATCACTTTCTTAATGTTTTTTTATTCAATCTGGAAAATTATCATTTCGATCTTGGCTTTTTAAATTAATACAAAGCATTAAGTCTTCATCTCATTACTATAAATTATAATTTCGAATAATGCATTTCGCAACATCGTCAATCAAATTAGTATTCAGGACAAGAGCAGATACATCCAGATATCCGTTCAATCTGCTTTTTTTGATCCACAGCATGTCCTATCATGATGCTAGGTATACTGAATTAAATAAAGTAAACTAAAGGATTCATATTGCTATAAATATCTTTGCAAGTGTTTGTATTATTTTATGTTCAATGTTTAGTTATATAAATGGCCTCACTATGGGCATATATTCATATCCACTCACATAAAGCACGAGACATTGACTAAATTTGCCTTCTTGTATGATAAAATGCCAGGCCATATTGTTTTGGATAGGATCATTTTAAGACTATTTCTCCTGTAAGAGTTCTATGGCAAGTGTCATGAAATGAAATGAAAAAATGTGTGAGTTATATATTGTCACAAAAATAAGACATGCAAAAAGTGTTCTTTCAGATAATGCAATGTAATAAAAATACGGCATAAGATAAAGCCCAGAGTGAAAGTGAGACCCTCACCTATTCAATATCTGACTAATAGCCGAATGTAGTAGTGCTTGATAAGAAATCATAATTAATAAGATGATTGTGTTAAAATTTGCTTAAACAATCGGTTGAACGATTATATTACTGTTTGTTTGAGCACATATATATTTTATGCATTTCAGCCCATCTTTTGTAACAGACTGACATCAAATGTAAACTAAACTGAACTCCTTTTATGAACTCTCTTTCTCGTTCTCTTTTTCTCTCCATTTGTCTCTACCGCTTTGGTGGCCTAGTGGTTAGAGTGTCCACCTCGGATGCGGGAGGTCATGGGTTTGGTCACCAGCACAGTAATACCAAAGACTTATAAAAATGGTACTAACAGCTGGCTCGCTGGGCGCTCAACATTAAGAGGTCAGTGTTAGGACTGGTTGGCCTGGTGTCAGGATAATGTGACTGGGTGGGACATCATGCTACATGTCTGCGGCGTGATGCCCCAGTGCTAGACATAACTATAAACTGCAAACTGCAGACATCGTATATATATATATATATATATATATATATATGATGGATTGTGTTCTTACTTTGTGAAGTTAGGAGGGTTCTTTTTGATTGTATTATGATTATTAGTATTATTTCCCGTTGTCTATTATTATTTCCCATTGTCTCTTTTTGTGTTGATAGCGCGTACCATTTATTGGCGCCATGTGACCACTATTGTACGGACGTGCAGTGGGACCCTGGGACATACATATATACCTTCTTTAAAATTCAGATACCCTATCTTTTAAATTTCTTATAGAGAATATTAGACAAGTATATAAACCATATGAGGTGGATACACCATATTAAACACGATTTCCTCGACATGACATACATCTAGATAGGTCACTGAAAAGCGCTCAGTTTCATTGTATATGAAGACTATATGAGGCTCTGGCACTGTTAACATATTATTTTGCTTTACACAGTGTGAGTGATCATGTGCCGTCGTTTAATTATGTCTAAAAAGGCACTAGTAGATGGATACATGAAACAGATTAATTTTCTGAGAATGTATTTTACAGAATCAAATCAAACGCTAAGATATTTTACCATAAGGTGAATGGCTGGATCAGATCCTTAAAGAAACATTTACTATAATAGTTGATAAGCCTGTGCAATAGACGTGACAATACAGACCGTTGCTCGATCTGTTGCCAATTTTTGTTAAAGGTGTGGCAGAGGAGGATCCGAAAGTGGAAGTAGTTTTCAATCAGAGGGTCAGTGTTATTTGTACATTGACGAAATCACAAAAATGATTAATAAATGTTGGCAATTATTTAGTTCAGTTAGCCCAAAACCAGGACAATGTTAAATTGCCATTGTCCCTATAAATACAGCCCCACATAACTACTGGCAATTAGTTTGTCAGTTAGCCCAAAACCAGGACAATGTTAAATTCGCATTGTCCCTATGAATACATTCCCACATAACTACAGGAAATTACTTATTTTGGACAGCCTGAAACCAGGATAAACATTGCCCATAATTAGTGTATATATGATACGTTTGTTTTGCAAACAGAAGGACAGGTTGTATATTTCTTAGTCGATCGTGTACATGTTTATATACTGGATCATGTTTCTTACATATTCTGAAAATTCTTTTGTCTCTAATTGAAACACTACAGATTTGCTTAAATACAATACCATAAACAATTGTCCACTTGATTTACATTTATGTTGCCAATGATCTCTGAATATTTGAATGAAAATATTCCATTTCATATTGTAAGCAATATAAAGTCCTCTCATACAATGTTAAATTAATTTAATTATAGCTTTGACACTATTTATTTTTAAGTGTTCTAAAACATGATTAAAATAAATGAGTTACCTGTATTCAAGCTGACTGTATTGTTCTTCTATGCACAGTTATTATGTATATTAGCTAAACAGTAAGTACAATATCAATGCTATAACTCATTCGCTGAGATAGCTATGCCACGATACCTGACAATGTTATAAAAGTTGGGTAGATGGAAATATTGTTCAGGTAATCAGACCAATATTCTGTTGGTGGGCTCTTCACACAAACACAAGCATACACATACACACACAGATATATTGTGCTGGGGAGACAAGCAACGAAATGTCCATTTGGATCTTGGACTGAATCCCAAGAAAAATAATCAAGTCGCGATGATGGAGAGTTGGGGCCATCTTGACAATACAATCACTCTACCGACCACTGGACAGAGTTTTGGTCTACCTTAAGACTCTAATGACTTATCAGGTGGGAAATCCACTGACAATATAGACAATTATCAAAGTCGACATGTTGTGCTCGGCCACGTACTAGAGTGATACGATCTTATGTTCTCAAAAAATTATATTGTCACAATGTCAATGACCCCCAAAATATCTGACAAGGACAAACAAATGTATGAATACAGTTATACTAGCTTTTATCCTTTAAGTTAGGTATTTAAGTAATACGACAACTATCAATTCAATTTTTCAAAATACTCTTTAAGGTGTGCTGGAAGCAGTCATTAATGGTACGTGCGTAGTTTTCAGCCTACTAGGTAGTGTAGTAATGAATGTATAAAAACCTACCCGCATGACAATTGAAAAAGCCTAGATTGGTGTGATCCGACTGGAAATGATCTGCCAATATAAATCTAAAAAATAAATCACCAAGTAGGCATGTGCTTGCTTTGGTATCAATAATTAGTTTGGAACCATATCTTGTCCTTTGCAAACTGTGCAGTTTGGGTGAACTGGTCACTTTTTTTACTAGACAGATTATGACATGCCCGGTTACATTAAATTGTCAGTTCGTCTTCGCGGAACTTCCAATTTTATTTGACCTGTTGCCAATTTTTCCAAATATATATATTTTGTATTATTTTGAATTATTGATAATGCTTGACCGTTCTAGATCTGCTGTTAATGTGTATTAATGTGTATAATCATGTTTTCTTTTTTGATCCATGCAGAGTCTTTCCTAATAATGTGCAAAACTTTGTTGAAAATAGCATATTTGATTCCAGCATTTAGCATTCTGAAAAAAGATCATTAAAGATAAAAACGATATTTATTATTGAATATTCAGCTGATTTCCTGTTTCATCAGTTATTTTTTGTTTATCAGCATTATTGCGGTTGAAATGTCGACATTTGTGCCTGTATAAGTAACACCTATACAAAAATGAATTCCTTTATAGATAGATAGATAGATAGATAGATAGATAGATAGATAGATAGATAGACTGAGACAGAGAGAGAAACAGTCAGACAGAAAAACATAGAGTAATTTGTTAATTAGACATTAACTCGCTGCGATTCATATGTCCAAGTACCAAACTTATATCTATCAATGTTCTATATGCAAACAGCAAATTTGTTCTCATGTAGTGCATTATTTTCTTTTATGCAGATTTTCAAAGTTCTTGCACAAAAACCTCTCATTTGTTTAGGTAGAAAATAGGCACCATTGAGAAGTATTACAAGTACTTTCCAAACTTGTTGTGAGTTTTACAACCTATTCAGGTATTTGTTGTTGTTGTTGTTGTTGTAGGGTTTAACGCCATTTTTCAGCACACGATAGGCTATACATGGCGGCCAGTATTAATGGTGGAGGAAGAACCCGGGAAAACCCCGGAAAGAACCACCGACCCACGAGAAGCTACTGGCAAGCTTTCTCACATATCCACATTAGCCGAATCCGAGACTCGAACCCACGCAGACAGAGGTGAGATGGCAGTGATCCGTAACGAAGAGCGCTTTAGACCACTCGGCCACTCGGGGCCCCCTTCAGGTATTTGTAAGATTCCAAAGAAAGTTTTAATTAAATAATATTAACATGCATATTTCTGTTATATTCATACCTTTTCTAACATACAGTTTGATATTGCGACGGTGAATGAAGATTTTTTTTCTGTTATTTGCAATATACACAGAGATTTAAGAAAACTAGGTCGTGTTGCTTGTGTCTCATTGATAAATATCCAATATATCTCTTTGGTCCATCCACCTAAAAGTTTGAACTGGTTAGTACTGACAAACTGTCATACCAAAGACTTACAAAAATGGTACTAACATCTGCCTCGCTTGGCACTCAGCATTAAGAGGCTAGTGTTAGGACTAGTTGGCCTGGTGTCAGGATAATGTGACTGGGTGGGACATCATGCTACATGTCTGCGGCATGATGCCCCCATTGTTAGACATCAATTTAAACTGCCATATTTCAGACATCATAGCGATATGACTGAACAATTTTTAAACTACGGTTAAACCCAGTCATAGGCATCACTGTAAATTTCCACACTGCAGACAACGTAGCGATATGACAGAAAGATTGTTAAAGCTATGTTAAAAATCCAAATCACACACACACACACACAAATTATACTTGCACTGTTTGCATTAAGACAAATAATGCGATTTTTCTGTTAACTAGTACCTTGCGAATTAATTACTTTTTAATTGCTACATTTTTCTTTTGATCTCACAACGTTTACTTTTGTTGTAGCTGACGCAAGCATAAGGGTGATGGTTGAGGATTGCATGATGATGAGATATAATACTCAAATCACCACGATTCATCAGGAATGTACCGTAATCGTTCATATATTCTGATTCGACTGTCTCATATATATATATATATATATATATATATATATATATATATATATATATATATGTATGTATGTATGTATGTATATATATATATATATATATATATATATATATATATATATATATATATATATATATATATATATATATATCTGTATAACATATAATTACCTGAAGACAACACAATATGTCGGTATGTTTTTCCCATATCATTGCACAGGACAGCAGTATATTCACCATAATCTGCCGTTTCTACTGTTCTGAAGTGGAGAACCACAATTTGTCCAATCAGCAAAACTTCTTTGCCGTAGAATGTGAAAGTGTTGAGAAAAGGGGACAAAAATATCAAAGTATGAGATGTATTTGTAACTTCCACAGTTACTGTATTTGCATCCCTGTAGAATTTAACTGTTGTTGAAGAAGGGTTGCTATAAAAAGGAATCTCAATTCTCGCCGATTTATTAATCATTCCGATAAAGATGCTATTTTTGTTTTCTATAAAAGGGGTTCCTGAAATAAAAAAAATAGCATATTATAAAATTTCTACTCCATTTATTTAATACAATATTTTGTTAGGCTGCTATGTTTTATGACCATGGAACCTGTATGAAACTAATGAGACAATTGTATACAGAAAGTCATTCTAAAATATATCGTGGCATACAAAAGACGAATTTCCCTCTTTAGTACATGCATTTTGTTTTTTTATCATTTTCCATCTCGTTCCTACATCAATTGCTAATCATGTTTTTGCGGGAGATGAACAAGCAATTGAAGAGTATGATATCCGAATGGTAGAGTGCAGGCATCTTGTTTCAGCCAGGAAAGACACGTGATATATATCTAATTTATGCTCTCCTAATTTTCGTTATTTCATATGCCCCAATAGTGCAGCAGATGGGGTATGGTAATTTTCACGGTGTCTCGGTGTAATTGAATGAAAGTGATTTAAATATTGATGAAGGAGGCAAAAACAACAAATTATAGGACTGAATGTTATGTGATGAGCATAAGTAGTTATGGAGGTAGATGAGGATAACCACCAGCCATCAAGGATTTGGGGATTATTTCGAAGTCCATATGATGAATATTAAAGACCGCTGTCCTGATCCATAGAAATTAACATTACGTCAGCATGCGAGTGGTAATTAGCTCTGATATTTTCAATATAGCAATCAAAATATGATGGGAAACTTTTTTCTGGTATATATATATATATATATATATATATATATATATATATATATATATATATATATATATATATATATATATCAGACTTTATAAATGTACAGGAGCAGAAAATTAAGAGATCAGGATCATGAATGCACACACACACACACACATATATATATGTATATTGAAAGTGAGCACGAAGATGACATTTCCATAGTACTACCTAACAACAATATTGTTACAAAGACATGCTGTATGTGCATGGGATATTTAAAAGTATATGGTAGAATAATGACTGAACAAACAAACGATAAGGAAAATAAATTTGATGTAATGGTTATTAATACTCCTAGTTACAATTCAGCACTCAACTTCACCATCCAATACTCACCATTATAACCCATATGGATTAAAGGGGAGTGATATATATGTGATGTTCAGTTACCTACATACCCTCTAATATACCATTCTCAACCATAGCATCACGAATACAGAAAAGGGTTAAGGAATGTTACTAGTCCACTTTCTCTCTCTGACACACTCATGAACCTGAAAGCACTGACCAAGAGATGAACATGGGTATAGCGTACTATCACTGATCCCTATGTGCCATCGGAGCCCACATCTTCATTAGGACCAAAGAATGGAGGGGTGAAATTTTCAATTTTTTTTTTGTGGGGGAGACAAATATAAATGGACAATGCATCAACGAATACACACACATGCACACCACTGACAGCTTATACATGACAAAGAAGAAACAAAATCTCAGATACCTATTAGAATACACCATTGTACAAAGAAAGCAGGATAGGAAAACATATATGCAAACAATAGACACAAACTAGTCGATTGGAAATACTTTATAAGGAGCAGAAAATGAAGAGATCAGGATCATGAATACATTGCTAGTAGTGACCCTATCCTTATAATATTTCACGCACAGTAAAGCGTATGATAATGCAGTTAATCTGCAGGAGCCATCTGAAAGTTTCAGAAGTAAAATTAAATTGACTTTTGGCATTATAACACATTTGGAGAACACTTTTCGAGACAACATGGAAAACATAAAATTCCAAGGTTGTGAAAGCATTAGAATTAGGCATACAGTTGATATAACTTTTAAAATTTAAAACGTTATATTATTACATAGTTATGTTTTGACTATAACAACCTTTGTTCCAACTTTGGCATGTATGGTAAACGGTTTAGCAAGATGCGGCAGAGGAACAAATGTTATTGGTCGTGCATCACCTTTTTGTGATTAAGGAAGCATTGTGGACAAGAACAACAGTACAAATTTACAACTATATGTTAGGCTCGATAAACGTCTTCAACTATTGGAAACGTAATACGATGCATTTTAAAAACAGTTTTGATTTTTTTTTTTTTTCTGTTTTGGTGGATCATGTTGTTTTCATTTCATTGACCTGTTTGGAAATTTGATCAAAGTAACAAGCATTATTAGACTTTCTATTTCCAAATTAAGAAAAGCAGCTTGAGTATCGGCAAACTCGATTGTTTAATTAAAGGAATCAAAATATTTCTTTTCATTGCTGCATTCTCCAACAAAACTATGTGTTATAACGATGCCACTTGATAATATCATGGTATTTTCACCATCATAACATAATGCAATTTTAAAAGCTTGTTCATCAAGCAAAGGAATTTCATATTCAAGCAACAGGTTTGTATCTGAAAGTCATACAACACAATCCCTTTCCTCAATAACGATTCTCATCAAATTTATTATCTGTGCTATTGACTTCTGTAAACCAGTGTATAAGTCTTTAGTTTTCTTTGCTGCAGAAGATATTTTGAAGTAAAATAATTCATCAAATGGACAAAAATCAATAATGATGCTAACAAATATTGTTAGTATGTTAACTGGATTTAACGCTGATTTCAGTAATATCATACCTTGTGTTCATATGATTCACATATACTGATCGTGTTTGATTGCAGTCAAGCTTTCTAATTCATATATATATATATATATATATATATATATATATATATATATATATATATATATATATATATATATATATATATATATATATATATCATTTAAACTATTACAATAATAACTGCAAATTAATACGATCAATGGTAAGGAAAAGTACTCCATTCTAATTTCTTATCTTTATTCCCATTCCTTTCAGACATCATTTTCAAATAAAATTATATATAGGCTCTTTGTTGTTTATCATCATTTCAATTGTTAGCTACAATCATCACAATATTCAGATTCAATATGATTTTAAGAAATGATTCCTTCAAAATGCAATAGGGAACAAAGATAGAAAGATTGCAAACTTCCATACAAATGACTGTCTACATTTCAATTCAGTTTTCTTTAAAGGAAAATAAAGCCTTCTTATGAAAATATAAATTAGATCCTTTTATCCTCTTACTGCCTTGGATTTTACAACGTAAGAGTTAAACATGTAGTGATAAGAAGATATTCAAGACTGCCATTTTGGATATGAGGATAATTAAGTAGAACACGGATACATGCTTGCAAATGCAGATATAGTTTTCGAGCAACTTAGTTGTACATGAACTTGTATGGTTACTTTGAATTTTTGTGCATCATATGTTTGAAAAAATGCTCACGACATTTGTGTGAAGTGTCAAGTTAAAACAGCCCGATGAATCCTTAGTTATTTAATCCCATCTGTGGCCTTCTTGCATTCAGTCTGGCTGTTTCTGCTCCACATATGCTTGGACAGTAAATTCTTTGACAAATCACTGATATTGATGCTCTGTTTCAGCCATATCAAAAGGTGCATTTAACTAGGTTGTTTTAACTCTGTGTGTGGTTCTTGTCCCAATGAAAAGTGACTCTGATAATTAAATTGGGAATTAACAGGTGTTACTTTTTGAAAGATTATAACCCATCACCAAAAGAGTAATTTAACTCCATGAGGAAGATTAAAATTACTCTGAAATTTCTTTCTCACACCATTGCCAGCACAGCATGCCATAACAATCTTCTCCACATGTATGGAATTGTTTATCCATTAATCACTCTCATAGACATATATGTATTCATGCACATTCTTTCAGTTCTTTTATTTTTTATTCTAAATTAGTTTCATAAGCATTACAATTCTGTTGAAATATTGTCGTCAACTCACATCATTATCAAACTCTGACAAAAATAATTGATTTTGCATGTGCAGAATTTTAAATAAATTAAGGTAAAATTATTACACGCAAGGTCACCACATTTACATCCACAGGTCTTGTTCATAAGCGAATATAGGTATATCTAACATCTTGATGGTATTAATTAACATATTTCAAAAAGTATTTTAGTGAAAACCCCTTGTCAATACAACTATTTATGTATGATGGAGTAGTGATAACAAGATTCTCAATAGGTCTATGTGAGGTTGATGTGCCATTTCCCTATGGGCCATTTTAAAGGTCAGGTCCCAACAATCAGAACAAATCACAACCTGTAAGAGTATTTTAGTAAAAGCGTGATGAGAACACCCAGTGATTAAAAACTATTTTTACATTATTTTGGGACCAATTTAGAAGTTTGCTAATCCTTTTTTGTGCATATGTATCAAATCTTAATCAAAGGACAAGGTCAAATAATGACTGATTTACCACTAAATTATGTGTTTGTTATCATTATTACTTATCAACTATAATATGCATACATGATATAATAAAAGTGTGGAATTAACAGTTAATTTTGTTAATACATTAACAGTCTTCAATCAAAAGCTCAAATTTTGCCAGATTTCTACCTTTTTGAAGTCCTCAAAGACTAACAGAGCTTTCGAAAACATGTATGACTTTTCGACGGAAGATACATTTTGTAACCATCTAACATGTATGAAGTGTTTATACGCCAGTTCTTGTTTACTCTCATCACTAACGAGCAGATAAATTAAGGCAAAATGTGTATCTTAGATCATTTGAAATTTGGGTCCCATTGCAAATAGGGTCTCACTTCACTGTAATATATCCACACATTGATACACATATCGATACAAGAGATGGAGAATCGATACAAAATGATACTCATGTATGCAAGTTACTTTAGTCGTGAGCAATCATGAATAATTATTCTTAGTTTACCTTGTTATTCTGTAAAATAAAAATTAATCTGAAACAGTATTTGCAATCACAGGCACTCATTTTTATTAATAAAATTGAAAAAGACCATTGAGAATACTTGCTCGCCATTTACAAATTAACACAAAATTATATGGTTCATAATCAGCCCCCCCCCATGCTAATTATCTTGACACAGCAGCATTTTCAACATATGCTATACATTCCAAATGTGTTCAACATGTATAACAACTTTTACGCAAAATTTCTATGTCAGTACTTTGGATGATTTGAAAGCCACACTATATGTTACTCTGAAGTCTCATTGGAGGTTACTGATCATTCCAGTCTAACTTAAACAATAACCTTCAACTAGAAATTAATGTAGATTATTCCATGTGAGGCAAACTGGAAGCATTGGCAAAGCAAAAGAAGACATTTCACATGAAAGTCATTAACTGATATGTAAAGTACTTTAAAAAGATACACTGTCGGGTGTGTGATTGTGTGACTCATGCAAAATTTTTATGAATTCGTGCAATTGGAGAACAGTGATGCAAGAGAACTCCTGCAAATTAGTTGAAAGTTCTGCCTAAGAAAATGTGCACAGCAAATAATACCATTTTTATCTAACCATTCTTGTTGCAACATCTGGTTTTTGGTAGGCAACTGTTTATACATCTGGGTTCTTCAAGCATTACATGAATGCTAGTTAAACTAAATTTGATTGGCACAACATACCCAGGAATAAGCATTATGGCATAGTTTGAACCTTTCATGATGGAAATTATACAAATGCATGTTTAAAATACATGCCACCTAGAAAACCCAAAATGTTTGATTACTGGCATGGTGCATTACGATTTCGTTTTTCAAAATGATGATGCTGGTAATTTTCAAGTTATCAAGTATACTTGATTACTGGAGCTGGGAAAGTGTTAAATAAATGGAGATACCAGTGAGTGACTTTGAGCCCAAAAGTGGTGTTAAATATGTGTCCGATGTACATGTTGGATGGACAAAAACAGATGGCATGACAGTCAATCTATCTTTCAGCTGTATTTCGAAATTAATTGTAGAAAATGCAGAATACTTAGCCTCATTAAAATAAAAAGAATTTAAAAGTATAATGCAATTTTCAGTTTTTTTAAAAATCAATCAATTTAGCTACGTGGATCATATGCTACAAAAACATGTATCCTTATCAGGGTTAATATAAATTGAATACATATGGGTTTAAAATATGAAATTAAAGAAGTAAAGATATTTATTTCAATACCTCTGTCTGTACAAACAATGACATTGATGGACATTGATGCTCTAATACAGCATTATGGAATCAACAAAGTCAGTTTATCTTTGTGGAAAATCCCATTTTGGAGCAGATGCATGCAAAAGATAATATGTATGAGCTCTGTTAAATTGTATAGCTTTATCTTTAGATATATTTTGAAAAAATAGGAGAGTGTACCAAAAAGCCAAATGGTTGACACACAAGGTAACTCTTATCTCCCTTAAAGAAATGAATTATTAAATGTAGAGAATGATAACAGCACATAATTTAAACTATTATTGTCGTTGTTGTAGGGCAATTTTCAGCACAAGATAGGCTGTACATGATGGCCAGTATAACTGGTCCAGGAAAACCCTGGAAAGAACCACCAACCCCCGAGAAGCTAGTTGCAGGCCTTCTCACTTACCCATGTTAGCCGAGCGTGAGACTTGAACCCACAAAGACAGAGGTGAGATGGAAGTGATCCAGAACGGTGAGCGCTTTGGACCACTACGCCACATGGGGCCCCAATGTAAATTATGAAACAGTTAATGTAACACCAAGAATCCAGATCAACTGCACAAGTGCGACTGCTAAAGCAGTAAACACTCACCAGAAGCAAATTTTCTCGGGTAAATATTTAGGCATGATGTCCATGCAATATGGCTTATTGAAAAAGATGACCATTCATTATATGCATGTCGCAGGCTAGGTGCTAGAGTTGACTGCATCATACTGACAAGTTGACACATTCAGTGGAAGGCTGAATTCACATGAAATGGATGGTGGTTTTCAGCACCAAAAGTATATAAAGCTGCATAATAGTGATGCTTCAAGTTATTGATGCTAAAAAAATGAAGCTTGTGTTTGTAAATTGGATGAATGTTAAAGAGTTGGAAACTACTGCAACTTTATTTTTTTTGTATGGGATACTACTATTCTATACAAGCTATAGAAATCATAGTCATTGTTCAATTTTTATTTAACTCAAGTACATACTGCACAAATTATTCCATAGTTTGCTTTACAGGGCTTTACATAATCTCTTTACATACCTGTAACAGTTAGGTTTTCAGACCCAGTTTGGTTAATATGCCCATTTATCCCAGTGATTCCATTGTTGGCAGTACAGATGTAGGTACCCATGCTCTCCAAGGACAATCTGTCGATAGTCAGTATGCTCCGACTGGCACTGATTACTCCCTGTAACCCAGTCCTGATCACCATGTCTTCCCACATGTGGACCCATGAATTAAATGTGTACTGTGCAGGAAAGCCTTCAGCCTCACAAATCAGCACAGCTGTCTGATTCTGCTGGTTGGACCCAGCAAGTGTTACTTTGACATCAGGAGCATCTGCAAACAAAATGTACAAACCTTGAGTCAATTCTCTGAGATCTGATTTTTGTGTGAGGTTGATGTGATACACATTTCCCTATGGGTTCACTTTTACTGAACATTGATATGTTTTGGACTGCGGATACGCACATAATGAAAACATGGAATCCATGTTGAAGAGAACAGTACCTAATACGATTGATTCACAATTATAGTTTCTGCCAACAGCTGACTATTGATAATGTGAAATCTTTTTATCAACTCTTACAGACACATAGTAATAATAAAATCATCAAGTTGGCCATAGTGACCATATTGGACGTCCAACAATTTTCATTTATGACCAACAAGAGAACAGCAAAAATCCAATTCTGACCATTGGTTCAGCAGCAGGACCATACCAAGGTTATCAAACTTGCCCAGGGCACCATACTTTATGTCATATTTACTCCATTTTCATTTAAGGCTACCTACATCTGCCAGAAAAATCCCCATATTTACAATTTACATAACCATCCATTCAGGAGTTCAGTAGTCTAACAATTTTTAAGATGTCTGCAATGGTGGACAATAAGACATCAGAAGACATTTTTTAGTGAACAATTATGTTGATACGACCATCTCTTCATGGTCATAAAAATATTCACGATGGCTAACATGGTGACATAATCATTGTCATAACCTAAACAATGAACATCAAACAGAATTATTTAACCAATCCACTGAATCATAAAATATGGGTCACAATGTTCTACTTCTACAATGTGGGAGTGTTTAGCATGATTCATACCCTCCCCAAGTTAAATCATTATAAACGGCACAGCATGTACACAACACACAAAATACCTATGTGATTGAATAGGTAAATGCAAAAGTTTAACTCAAGCCAGTCACAACATCCTTTTGTTGTACAGGTGTTATAATTATAGCATCACATATAACAATTATCTTGTTTAACGATTCTAGTATGAACAGTACTTTGCTACTTATATTAGAAAAACAAAATTTAACCAAATTTAACAAAGTATGAAATATGAATTATAGTAACCAACTTTTTGTATCGGAGTGTAGCAGTTATCTTGAAGCATCTTCCCACCAAGTTTCATAGTCCCAGATTTAACAGCATGTACACAGGGTACAAACATCCTGTGTGGTGATAAAAGAAAATGCAAAACCCAAACTGATTAGGATTCTGTTTAGTGGTTGCTAAGTTATCCTGGTTACAAGGTTCTGCTGTTACAGTAGTGGAATTCTAAAAAAATTTAAAAAAAACAGAGCAAAAAAACTGTCAAAATCAAAACTTAAAAGATGCCGCATAGGACATCTACATGTGATAGGGAGCTCAGCTATTAAATGGCATCCAATTATGGTGGTTGCAAGAAGTGTGAAGAAAAGGATATATGGCAAAAAGTTATTAGCACAGAGTGCCTGACAACAAAAGAGAAGCATTAATAATAATAATAATAATAATAATAATAATAATAATTGAATCGTTGTGATTGAGTGAAATTAACTTACACTGCACAATAATGTCCAGCTGCTTTTGACCTGTTAGTGTTCCATACTTGATAGAGCTGGCTGTTGCCTCACATGTGAAGGTCCCTTTGTCCATTCTGCTGATGTTATCAAATCTCAGCATGCTGCCATTCAGTTGATTTTTCCATTTGACAGAATGTGGATTTGGATTGCCTACTGCTTCACACAACACTGATAAAGACTGTGTTTCATTTACAAAGAGATGGTCACTGGCATTGTATTTTACTACTGGGTGATCTGAAATTGGATATGTCCATTAAATAAAAAATAAAATGAACTTTTTCGCAGGAAAAATACACTATACATAACATTGTATGTGATTTTATTCTGCAGTTTTCATGTCAAAAAAGTACATAGTTTTGTTTTACAAGTCTTCAATTTTATACTGAATCACAAGAAGTAAAAGTGTCAATTTTAAATTTTTATTTCCATTTGTCTGTCTCAGGATCTTAAAGCAAAACTACCCCAGATTACCCCCATGACCAGTTCTGACAAGGGACCCTATCTATCATACCTGGTACTATCGACATACTATCAAATGGAAATAGCAGAAGGAAATCAAGGGTCAAACGTGGAACAAAGTTTTGGAAGTTACTTACCTTGTCTCTTTAATAGTATGATAGACAGGGTCATATCTCAGAAAGGGTCATGGGGGTAATCTGATCCAATTTTGTAACTCAGTATGATATTTTTTCTTCAGATTATTGCTTTTTCCGACATCAAGCTCACGTCAAGTACCTGTGACCAATACTGTCTTATTTTGCAATATTTGGAAGTAACGCAAGTCCCTTGAGGAACTGAGTGCCCTGCTGCCTGATTTGTCGTCTTGGGGTTTAATTCAATTTCTCATTGCAAGATAGGCTATATATGGCAGAAGGATTTTCTTTTGTGTTAGTATTTTATTGTTCACCTCAAGCTATTTTTTTTACTAATACATTTGATGTAATAAGTTGTTTTCACATCATAACATCAAAGCAAGTATATTTTGTATTTGAGTGCCAGAATTTGTTTGATAACCTCTAACTGGTTACGTGGCAGGAATAATGACACCGATGAAATAATGGTGGGTTCAGGGGTTGGTGGGGTACACACTGGAACAAATAAATTTGTATTAATCTATATACCCTTCATTTTGGTGGTCTATATCATATAAATTAACAAACTGGTGCCTGTCCAATCATCATCTTCATTATGAATGTATCCATATTGACATCCTCAATCTGTACATTAACAAAACCGTGCTATACAGAAAACACAAGTGTGTTGCATGCCATATGCCTTACAGCTAATATTTCCCTTTGTCTTATAAAAATCATACAACAGTATCCAATTTCATTATCACTGATCAAAATAAGGAATAATTTTACTGAATTGGTACTAAAAATAAAGTACAATGTAAATTTTCCCCACAAATGCAGTACAGCTACATATATTTTAGGAACTCTACAGAACACAGTTGGGGACTTAATCCCTCCAATTTTCACCCCATCATAACGCCATGTTACGGAGCAATAAAATACTAACAAATCACCACCGCACCTCGGTTGGCACCCCAAAGGCATCTCCACTGTGCAGCTGCTGATGGTAATTATTGATTGGCATCTGAACAGCCAATCAATGAAGACCACCTGTGGAAAGACTGGTGCATCATGAGCAATTAACAATCAAATACCATCTCACCAATCAGTGATCTTTATTTTATTTCCATCTTATATACATACGATAGAAACCATTTGAAAAGTCTTGTATATTTTATACATTTAGAAAACTTGATCGCTGACTTAACATGAGGCATACCTTCTTGAGCTTTTCTTGAACAGTATGGATAATTAAATTCTAGATAGAAGCAGCTTCTGCTTAAAAATACAACCAACAAACAAGAAAACACTGAATTCACACTTAAATGCAACCACATGTTTAATCTTTAAGCACTAATGGCCCTGTTATGAGACATGTACACAACTACTAATTAGTTCAATTCCGAATATATGTGTACTGTATGGGACTGGCCATTTAATTTTATGGAGCTAAATTATTACTTCTGACTGTGGTATGTTTTTTTCTCTTCATTCATCTTAAAATTGGAACTTCAGTTTCTTCCACTGACCTTTATGCAGATGATACTACACTGTCTGAGATTGGTAAAACCAAAACAGTACATGAAAATAACCTACAAGATGCTCTCAACAGACTTCAGGTATGGTGCAACAGTATGATCATAAATACAGAAAAAACGAAAGCCCTACTAGTTACAACACAACAAAAATGAACATGCTAGATAGCGACAAACTCCAGGTTCTATTTGATGATGAGAGCCTCAATATGACCTCTCAAGATAGAATTCTTGGTGTCTTCATGGATAACAATCTAACACTTGGTCTATTTACATTAAACATATTTCAAAAAAGGTTAACTCTTATCTTTGGCTACTGAGGAAAATCAAAACATACATTCCTCTTCAGTATAGGGTCATCTTTTTTAAAATTTATGTTAAGCCATATCTGGATTACTGTAAGGTAATTTGGGATAATACCTCTAATTCAAACATAACAACACTTTTAAGACTCCAAAATAGGGCTTGCCATTTAATTCTAGATCAAAGTACAGACAATTTTCAGGATGCAATGAATAATATAAAGATTTTAACAATACATGAAAGAATATATCTTAGAAAGGCAAAATTGATGTATAAAGTATCCAGAAAAGACATTCCTGTGTGTCTAAGCAATATCTTTCACCAAAGAGATGCTGATGGCACTCCAAATTTAAGGTCCATAAGAAGAAAAAATTACATTATACCAAGGCCAAAGAAGGAATTGTTTAACAAAAGTTTTCAATATACTGGTCCACTGGTATGGAACAACATTCCCAGTGACATCAGGCAGGCTCCACGCATTTCATCTTTTCGCAATCAATGTCTTAAATGGATGAAATCTTTAGAAAATTGAACAGTTCTAGTACTAAAAATACCGCCTGTTTTTCTGTAATTTTACATCATTTTCATAGCTGATTATTTCAATGCAGGATTATATTTTATGTTTTATATATATGTTTATGTTTTCATTGATGCCTGTGAATGTGTTCCAGGCTTGATACTTTGAATTTTAAAATTACTTAATTATTCAGTGTCAAGCCAGACTCTTCACATCATTTCAGAAACTGCCCCCAAACCCTTGACCTCATCCAGCCATGAACATGCATGGGGTAACTATCGGAACTTGTTCAATATTGTTTCACATCAGTCACATATGAGTGAGATTTTGTTGTAAATTGTTTGACTATATCGTGTATCGTTCTTTTGACTGCAGAGTGTGATAATACTGAATTTTATACAATACTTAACAAAGCATATTGTGCAAACTGAAACATAAATAAGGAAACGAATAAGTCCCATAACACAGTATTCAGAGATCTTTTGAAAAATTAGATTCATTGCACCAAATGTACTCGAAATATGTCCATTAGCACTTTCTAAGTTTTTGTTTCCTGTTAAGTAGAGGGATCTGCAATATGCAGCATAAAATACTAAACGACTTTGAGATACATGTAGAGACCAAGCTTGGTATTAATGCTACTGTTATTTCTGTAAAGCCATGTTAAAGAAATGTAAATTTGGTACCTATCACTTAATTGATTGAGAGATAGAGAGAGAAAGCAATGAGGAATCAATCCAATGTCTTCCACTGAATTAGTTTTAGCTTCAAGGCAGTATACAAAATACAAAATTCAGCTAAATACTATTGACAAAAATTGATTTGCATTTTATTTGGTCTCAACAGCCAAATGATCCAACAGTCACAAATTGGAAACTGAACTCACATAATTATATGACTTAGATCTATATTGCGATTAGGTTATTGACGTAGCATTTCCATATGACTGATTAGTTGAGTTTGTTTTCTTCATTACAAAAATATTGTTTTTATATTTTCCTTACAAGAACAATCAAATAATAGGGCACATGTGGATACAACCACACAGAATGCCTTAAATTTGTTGAATATTTAAGATTTGACAATTTTCCACATTATTTTTTATTTCAACAATAAACTGAGGTCAGATTGATTAGAAACAATTACCAAACTTCCACTGTTACTGATAGAACCATGACTCTGAGCTGTAAACTACAACCTGCCAAGTCAGATGGCTTCATGTTAGAAACACGCCTTTTCCACACAGAAATTGACATTGTATTCTGATGCTAGTTTTATTAAAATATTTACAACGGTTACCATCTTTTTTTATGTAGAACATCCGCTCTAGCTAATTCTTTATTAGGGAGAGATCACTTAAGTTTTCAAAGGGTTATATCACTTTAAACAATTTGATGAAAGAATTAAAAGGTGCCCCAGTCACAAAGAACTACATTAACTGACCAGTCCCACACAGTATAAAATTTAATGCAGTCAGAATTTAACTAAAGTCTGTAGCTGTGTACATGTATGTTCCGCCTCGTTACTGGGTCATTACTTTTCAAGGACAAATAACATGGTTTGCATAGAAGAGTAAATCCCGAGGGGTTTGGGGAGGTGTTAAAACAGAAGTGGCTGTAATTGGGAATTTAAATGCACATACCTCAGAGGACTACTTTAAAAGTAGGATAATATTGCACTGTTCAAGAGGAGATCAACAAAGTCTAGTCAAGTCCATCGTAAGTTTAGTAAGATTTCTTTGAATAAACTAAAAGAAAAAACTTTTTGCAAAGGTGTTATTCAGCATTTTGTAAATGAAAAAAGTACAGTAGTATTAATACAGTTTTTAAGACATTGCTACTACGTTAATATTATCTAAAATTTGATTTGGTATCATATCTACTATAGTCTTCATTAGAACTAGGAAATATATATAATCATCTGATAATGATGTAGGTAAACTAGCATCTCTCTCTCTCCTGCATGTTTGCAGGGGTCATACACAGTAAGCCAAGCCCATTTGATGGAGACCACGTCCATTCCACAGTGGTAATCCTCATCAGCTTTGTGAGAAAGCGGGAAATGCAGCTCAATCCTCAGCTGGCCACCATGTCAACTCCATCTGGATACATGGAGTGATGGTGGAGGTTTGTATTT